>CM028355.1:23023811-23623811 GCA_016618105.1 Dendrobium huoshanense
TAGTAAGTGGGACTAGAATCTCTCCCACATTTTCTTGTAATAAATAGGGATTGAAGAGCATATTTAGGGTCCTTATCACATGATAGAGAGTGCACTTCTTCCACATATCAAAACAACTCTAATGCCATGTTACACTCAATGCAAATAAAAAGCAATACCGATCAAATTCTCATAATGCATAAAATTCCTATACAAAGCCATATTGCATGCATATCAATCTACTCATCAAACTTTTTCTAATTCACTTCCAATTTTAAAAGGGAATTATTTAAAACTTTTAGATGACTATTATAATTTCCAAATAATCCTCAGTTGGAATGGTCACTTAGAAGTTCATGTGGGAAAAATCAATTGGTTCATTTTCATATAGTCAAAATGTTAGGAACTGAGCATATGATAGCATATAAAATGTTACATGTTAAAAACTTCATAAGGCCCATGAAAAACACATTTTAATCCATAAATTTATATAAAATAATGGGAATGAAAGCTAAAGTCAAGGATTCATATGCTTACCTCGAGCTCTATAATTTCCTTAACTGTCCTAGCGATCAGAACCCGAACTTTGGCCAAAAACATATCTCTCTTTTTCTCTTTCCTCTTCTCTCTTTTCCTTCTCTTCTTATCTTCTCTGACGAGGTGGCTAAGGAAATGGTTTAGATGAAACAGTTTCATATATTTTAATTTAATAAGTTTATTGTTTTAACCTAGTGCCATGATTCCCAACTTCTTAGAGCCATAAGAAACCCAAAATAAGCTCACTTGTGACTTAGCATGATGGTAGGGCTTCATTGTTTCCATAGTGCATGCTCAAATCTATTATTTTCTCTAAAATTTGAGAGCAAAAAGCAACTTTTGTACAATTACACGCACAACAAAATTTCCAAATTTCATATTTTCACTTCTTAAATCACAAACCTTAGTTAGTTTCTATCCAATTTAATATTTTAAGACTCATTATTATTAATCATTAGTAGTATGCTATTATATATCAATAAAAAAATTACCAAAATTTTGGGTGATGGATATAATAATACTACAAGAAAATAAGTAATTAGCGACCAACAAAATTGGTAGCTAAAAATGTTAATTTGGACGCTAAAGCAAATAGCGACCAAAATATTTGGGTCACTGATTTGTCGCAGTAGCCTCGTCGCTGAGGCTTTTAATGACCAAAAAAGTTTTTTGGATGCTAAATTAGCGACCACTAATTAATATTAGTCGCAAAATTTGGACATATTAGCGACCGCTTTTTTTGGACGCTAATGAATATTTATTTGGATGCTATTTAATAATTTTAATAATTAATTTTATTTATTACATTTTTCCTATAATTGGTCGCAAAATGATCAACCAAAAAAATCACATGCCCCTTTAATTTCATTAAGTGTTGATATATATATTTATGGATATAAAATTTGTGATATTTAGTAAATAAAATTATTATCCATTTATTATTCATTGGCTATAACAATTAAGATCAATCCATCACTCCTTTATATTGCAATTAATTAAATAAATTACATAATAGAGAAATAATACAAATTTTATTAGCTTGAGGCAATAATAATAGAAAGCTTAGAATCAAAAAAATTATATTTATTCATGAGTATCATTGTTAAAAATTTGCTAGGAGAAAATGAAAATTGTATTCATTCATATACTTTTACAAATACATCCATCAATTAATACAAAAAATATAATCTTAGATATCATTACTCATAAAATCTTAATGTTTACAAAATGATAACATATAATTAACATATAAATCTTTTATTAACTTTTATGTAAATAAATATAAAATTACAAAATTATAATTTTTTCCCACATATAAACTATATAAAAAATAAATGACAACATCAATCTATGAAACACAGAAGCAATTACAGATCAACAAAATGCTTTATTTCTTTGTTCTTCATACAAATTTGAACCAAAAGAGAAGGTGACATACCCAAAAAAATGTATATATACATTCTCCAATGGCCTCATTTAGCAGAATTTGTAAATATTAATAGAAAATGTTGTATCTAAACTAAAACTTGAGTTGAATGAAGAACAAAGTTCAAACAAAACCTTACAATCCATACATCTTCCCATCATTTTTAAGCTCGGCACAAAATTCATCATAAACTAGCAGAACAACGTCAAGCTAACTTCTGAGCTTTTGTTTATGCAAATCAAAACCAATGTGCACAAAAAATTTATTTACTATCAGATACCTTGTAATGAGTAAGGGATAGCTTAAAAACAATTATGTATATTACCTCCAGTAATGGTTGGTTTATCGGTGCCATTATGCTTAGGAGGTTCACTTGTAGAAAGGATTTGATCTAGGCAACTGACAACGAAAAATCTTCATGCTTTGAGAGAATAATTACAAAACAAAAAATCAAAAAGAAATTAGTCAATTTAGTCATATGTGAAGAATGCAAATCACAAATGACAACTTTCAAACATTCAAAATTAAGTCAATATAAAGCTAGAAATACCTTCAACAAGGATTTTCTTCGGTGCGCCCATTGCTTGTGCTAGTCGCTTAAAAGATACGACATGTTTGGGCACATAAACACATAAAGCATCTGATATAAACAAAAACATTTCAACTCAGTCACCACGTATAAATTAAATTAATAAAACAAACTAAAAATTAAATGAAAATATTACATAGTATGATAAGAAAATCTCAAAAATAATTATTGAAATATCAAGCTATAAATTTATCCTATGCAATTTTGTACAGGAGTCAATAGGATTTGAAAGACTAGCTGACAAGCATGATAAAAGAAAACCATATAAAATCCAAATGACTGCACTTCATATGAACATATACGGAAAATTCACTTTCAACACAGAATAGTATATATTTGCGAAATGAACAATGTTAAACAATAACGGAAAACAAGAAGAAAAAGAGAAATTTTATTTAATTAAGATGTTCTGTCATAGGGTTTAACCACAAAATTTAGAACCAAAGAGACAGACCATTTAAAAGAGGAGCTAGGCATCATAAAGAATATTGAGGTGAAAGCACTATTTTGGAAAAACAATAATAGTCTGAAAAAGATTAATGATAAATCCATTCACGTTCTTACATGAACTAAAATCTCTTCTCCTCCAGCATCATTCCCAGCTCCTTGATTGGACATAAAAATGAAGCATAGCAAAGGTACAACAATATAGATGCTTTAGAATATTAAATTGACTTACAACACATGAAAATTGATAAAGAGAAAAAAAGGAAAAATTGTAGTATAGAGCATTAAGCAGAAAAGTAAGTCAAAACTTGAACTCCAACTTGTCAGCATAATCTAGCTTGCTAAAACCTTATTGAGATCAAGGCGTGGCAGAATCTTAACACTAGGTGTGGTGTGCAGGTGATGGGGAGGAGTAGAACAGGGAAGAGAATGCTGGAGGCCAGAAAACTACATCTTAGGGTTTGTGATGATGCTGGAACAATGTCATTGACAACATCATGGAAACTGAGGGGAAGCTTCACAGAACTAGGATGTTGTGGAACTAAGAAGAAATCGCTTTCGATCGAGAGGAAGAAGCCATGAAGACCCCTGTCATTCGACCATGACAACTTTACCTAGAGAACATGGCACGATCTTTTAATCAGCCATGAATATAGAGGGGGAAGAATAGTGCTAAGTGAATTGATACTATATAGAAGCCAACATACCAGAGAGCTGGTTTCTAGAAGTTGGGATTCAGATTCATATACAAGATCATAAATTCTAGTAGCTTTAGCTGGATCTGAGAAAATACATTTCATCCATTCCAAATAATAATATAAAAAATTCACCAAATCTATAATTCCCCAATAAATTTAAGAACCAATATAAAATTCTGCAATGTTCTAAATTCACAGTATGAATATAAAAATCAATGTTGTAATGAATATGATAAATCCTCTATCACACAAACAAAACAATCACAAATTAGTTTAGATGATGGATTAAAGATAGAGATCACGAAATCCACAACTCATACTAGGAATAGAAGAATTATACTTACAAAGTTGGCATCAAAACTTGAATTCAGAGACCATTTTTTATTCTTGTTATCCTCTATAATTTGTTCTTCAAATGTCTTAAGCATAGACTACATATCAATCTTGATTTTTTATGATTTTGATCAAAATGTTCATGCTTTTTCAGCCAATGAATATCAAATATTAGCGCACCTAATAGTTTTTAATTTCTTCTTTTGATCTCTACTTAAATTTCAGGGTTGCAGATTCTATTTAAGTTAATATGAGTCCAATGACATTTTTATGGTGACATTTTATAGTTTGTCTGGTTCTATCCTTTGGACCAGAAAGATTTAGCTCCTTCCATTCGCCCAATTGAATTTGGAGTCCCAATTCCATCAGGGTTGAAGTTGAAAGGAATGCAAGGGATTACACACCTCCTCAATATCTAACACTTCTTTTCACTAATCTTGGTGTTCTCACTCCCTCTGTTGTTAGTGATGAGCTGATTCAGCTATACCTATAATGAGGTGTGTTCATTTGAATTTTGTCCAGATATGCTATTGTGCCATTAAAATTCTATTATATGCAAGAGATTTTTTGGTGAATCTCAAGCTTAAGAAAAAACACTCAATTTTGAGACAATACGCATTACACTATTTAAGCAAGCAGCAGGTTATGCCCTCAAAAATATCAGGCCAAAGAGATTCCTGAAGGAAAACCCCAAACAAAACAAACCATACTTAGTTTTAAGATACTCCTCACTGCGACTATTTGGAAATTCCTTCATATATACATATTCTCCAATCTTGATCCAAACCTATAATATTCAACAAGCAGAAAATTTGTACAGCCACAACTTAACTTCATGCAGTAAAAATCACGCTCCATGGACCTCATTAATGATGCTAGGCTGCTGCCAAGAAATATAAATGAAATGCACTGTAAAATTTATTAAGTTTGCTGGAAACAGCTATATGTGCAGTCAAGAAATAAAATCTTGTTACATATACTAACATATATGTAAGAAAAGACCACATACCAGCAGAAACACTTACAAAGACAGATTCAAAGCACATGCAAACAAGGAATAAGGAGTCTTACCATGGATCCAGGGAAAAAGACAATGAAGTAGAGATATGGAATCACAGGTTCAAAACAGAGGAACATCAAAAATCATTGGCCAGGATGTTTTCTTAGGGTTACTTTAAGGTCATAACAAGGTAAATTTAGTTTAAAGTTATTAGGAAAAGGGTAAAGGTTATCGCTGGCTGAGCTACAGTGGCAGGATAAATGTACACACCAAGGGGGGGGGGGGGGGGGGGGGGGGGGGTGTACCACTTGAAAGCCTAATGGGAGTTGGTGATTCTCCTCCTCTTAGGAGTAGAGTCCATATACGTACAAAAAAATAATCTTAGTGTTCATGAAATCTATATTGAACACACCAGTTATACTTTATAACTTCACAATTTTATCCAGGTCTTAAATAATTCACTTTTCAAAAGTATCTTTGTTATCATTAGAGCAGGTGCTAGATTACAAATATAATCAAACAAGCAAACATAGAAAACAAAAACTTTTATGTCAAAAGTAACAAAAGGTAAAATATAAAGATAAATGATATTCTTAAATGGAATTGAGTTTTATATCACAAATAACTAAAATAATCGTTAAAGTTCTTACCATCAATTTTTTTAAAAGTATTTCTTTATCAGTATCACTCACTTGATCCCATCTTTCGACTTGCATGGGTGCAAAGTTTCTAATTATAATATCAGCTTCTTTAGAGTGATGCTCTCCAACTGGCCTATTCAAGCCCTCTGGAATGATTATTGATACCTTACCTTTTGTTCTGTAATGCTATTCTAATGCCACACCTCTATTTGGACCCCTTTTTTTATTAGAACTTGAAGCTGAAAAAAAAAAGTAAATAAGAAACTCATTTATATTTATCAAAATTATTAAATTTGAAGAAGCCATAAGTAATAATACCAATGATAGTTGTCTCTGTCTCTGATGCTTATGGATGAGCAAAAATTATATGTTATCATATGGGTATTATAACATTAGGAGCACTATCTAATACAAAAGAAAATTATCCTACATAGAGATCATCAATCCCTCAAATACATTAACTCCTAAGAGAATCTTTCCAACATGCATGCATGTAGGTCCTCTTTCCTTAAAAGATCGTCTTCCTCTGCAACTATAGAGTACGAACCTTAACCACACGCTCTAAGTTAGAGTGACAATCTACTTCTTATAGCTTATAACTCATCCATTGTTGGGGTTTGAAGCTCTCAAAGATTTATCTGTTAATGATGAAGATCCATTAATTGACATTTGGAACAAATATAATTAACAACACAACGCTAATGATTACATGTTCAGCAAGGATTCTTAATTAAAGAATTAGTTGTGCATTTCGAAGAAGACGCTATGTGAATTCATTATACAAGACCCATATGTCAATAGCATCCATTGAAGATTGATTTTACAAGCCCAAATATAGCATAAAATAGCCAAATTTGTGCAGAGGTTTAGTGATTTCTATCAATCACCCAAAGGACAAACACAAAATAATTGCTTGTGCACTCCTCTACATGTATCGAGTTCCATTTAGAAAGCCATCAACATCATAAATAATTTACAAAAAAAAAAAAAAAAATACTCACAATGCTGAAAAACATTCAGGCTCAGATTCTCGCTACCTTCGTCGCTTCTCCAACACTCCATCTCCCAAACAAATTCCTTACTGTCTCCATAGAAACTACACATGCACGGATTGCAATAGCGACGTGAACAAAGAGTCATATATCCTACATAATAAGAACTCACAAAAACTACACAAGCAACCAAAAACATAATAACCATACTTTTCATGAATGCGTAGCAGCCTGGGCCGGAGCAACATAGGGATTGGACTCTAGCGGCATCGAGAGGCCAATGGAAAATCAGAAGCACGAGAGATCAAGGCCGTGGATTGCAGTTTGAGGTTGTCACTAAAGAGCAAACCTAAGGCGAACGTGAGTAGCGAAAAGGAACTGTCCGTGAGGTTTTGCTAATGTATTTTTATTTAAATAAGTAAATAATATATATTTTAATTTATTTTATAAATAAATTATTAGATTTCTCAACTTAAAAATATAAATATTAATTTTAATTCATCATTTTTTTATTAATTATTATTCTAAAAATATCCTTACAACCAAAATTTATTCCGTGGGAAACCGGGCGTTGCCCCTTGACCCCGCGACCTGACCGAGTAGGTCGAACCCCGCCAGGGGGCGCTGCCCCCTTGGACCCCCGACAAGTTTGTGCAAAATGTATGACAATTAAAGATATGAACAAATAGGGGTTGAGTCAAATTTAAGAAACTCCAACATATATTTTGTAAAATTTGAATGATTAATCAATTTCACCATTTTGATTTTTTTTAAATCATTCATACTTCAACTTAAAATTTGTTTAAAAATAATTGTCATTATATAAAATATTAATGATATTTAAAAGTATTAATAATTAATCGCTAAAATGACATGTATATATTAGTAAAAAAAATCTCTCTAAACTTTTAGCAACAAAATTAGCATCCAAATTTTTTTTGATGGCTAATATCAAGCTTACTTATTATTAGAGGCCTTACTTCTTTTTGGTTGCTAAAAGATATTATTAGCGACTTTTTTTTTTTTATCTCTATTTTTTTGGTCGCTAATGACCTATTTTGTTGTAAGCAGATCCCTAAATATTGGTGGGCTATATTTCAAGTGCAAGATGGTTTCTTCTGAACATGGCTTAGTGACAAGGTGGAAACTAGCTGTTATGGTTGCTAGGATTGGATGGAAGCCTGTGGGGAAGGCCAATTGACCGGTTGGGCTTAAGTATTCAGTAGAAGTCTGCTATTATGTACACCAAGATAGTCGGCTATAATAGGATAAAGACAGGTCATATTCTAGAGTGAAACCAGATTTATTAAAAATAATTAGGCATGAAATAAAATTTTCCTTAAGATTAATACTCACATTTGAATCAATTGCAAAGACAGGTCAATGAAGCTAAACTAATGATCAAAAGAGCTCTTTCTAAAGTGATATCTTTGCCGACTACTCATGATTCATACCACACGGCTTCTTCCTCTATTAGAGTTGTTGATCTTGCTGTTAATATTAACATTGGCTGATTTAGGAGTGAATCATACGAATCAAGAGAAGAAAATGTGTTGCAACTAGTTCTTTGGAGAAGGCATTTAATATGCAAATGTGAGAGTAGGTTTATGGTGAAATTGCAAGGATTCTTCTTTAAGTTGGACCTCCTTTCAAACTTGCAGGGAATCCTTATTATAAGAATGCAATTAATTTTATTTGCAATAGGTTATGTTCAACCAGGATGCAATATATTATTTAAAAGTTATAATGTTGTGTTCACACTATACCTGTGTCCTATATTTTCAATGATAGACGTGTCCTATGTCAGTGTTCGTGTCTTGTCGTGTCTAAGCCGGTGCATTATAGGATTTAGTAGAAATAGAATAGTATATTGCAATTGATTAGTTGATTTTTTAAAATATTTGACATTAAAAGTGGATTTAGATATTTTAATTTTAAATTCACTCAAATATAATTTAAATGGTTAAAAAGTTAATTTATTTATTTTTTTAATTTAAATTGTTACATTAAGATTAACGCATTTCTGATAGAATTAATTTTCTGGTGATATGTGACTTATAAAATATTAATCTAATATAATTTATTGAAAATTCTAGAGATAGAAATAAAAAATGAAATAAATTATCAAAAATATTCTAATATAAGTTATATCAAATTGATCTAAAAAAGTATTTGATTTATTTACTTTTCAAACCTACTATCCTTGTAATTTTTCCCCAAAAAATATGTAAAAAGGCCTATTTGACTTTAAACCTAGGGGTGCAATTAAGGTTGAATGGCGGACATTTTGTGTGATCAAAAGTTTACCTAACTAAAATACGCCTGATCAAAACTTGATTTGTTCATTTGTGGGTCAAAATAATTGACCCAAACTCGACTCAACTCAAACTCGCCTAACCCAAATAGACATATATTTATAATAAAAATATTGAATAAATAGATAAATATATAAATTTAACTATATTTTTAGTAATATTTAAACTTCATCATATAATTTAAATCTAATGAATTACATCAATTTTGATTAAAATCTATAAATTCAATTATGCATACTAATTAATTTATTTGTTTAAAAAATTAATATCGAACATATAATTAATTAGGTTAATTTAAAATTTAATTATAGCTTTAATTCAATAAGACATTTAATAAATAAATTTGAACTATATTTTAAAACTTGAGTCATTTTAAAATTTAGTTTGTATTTGATAAGAAATACAACAACAACAAGCGTTTCATCTAACTATGTGGGGTTGGTTACGTGAATTATTTTCTCCATGGTCTCCTATTAATAGTAAAATTATCATTACTCAGCCGATTCAGTTCATTTTAAGAGTGAACTAACTTACTTAAGCCTTGAACATAGTGTTTCATAATTATGTTAACATAATAATTATAATGAATAGTTACGGGGTTAGTTAATCATTATGTGTCTTATCAGTTCATAGGTAACTAATATTTATTTGATTATTATTAAGTGTTTAATGAGTCTTTAGAGTTTTGTGTACCTAAAGAAGAATTAGGATATGCAAATAAACAAATTGACCTATGTCCTCTGTCTCTCTTCTTCCTCAATGAGTTTTAGAGCTGTGGACATCTTTGAATTGCTTATCTCTTAGGCTTCTTTAGGGACGACTTTCTTTCTTCTTCTTAAAATAGCTTTCTAATATAAAAGTTTTAATTTATGTACTAGAAAATTGCTTTATGAAGCAGTAAGAAAGTCATCCCAAACGAAGCCTTAATCTATTTGTGAGGTTTTAGAAATGCCCAATATTGCAAATTGCTTTATGATCGAAGCATCAAAAGGAAAATAGCTAACTTAATTGTTAGACATACTTAAGGAAAATAGATAGATCTACCTCCTCAAGCTCCTCTACTCACATCAATGGCAGCCTCTTCTCTCTTGTTAATGTTGCTTCTGGATTTCTAGTGGCCTTCTTCGTTTTATGGAACTATAAACTACAATAATTTGTATGGAAGAGATGCCTTTGGGAATCATTTTCTTTGTACCCTGTGTATGAACTCTCTTAGTAGGCCTATCTTCAAGTTGATTCTCTCTAATTAGTAGATCAAGTGACTCTTTGAGGTGAAATTTGGATGATTTATTTCATAGGATTACTTGAATTTTTAAGCATATAACTATTTTTTTATGTGCTCTAGTTTAGCTGCCCTAATTATCTAACTTTTTGGCGTTATATTTTGAGCAATAATATAAACTCAACTAACTTATCATATGACAATCATATAACTAGTCATTCAAACTTAAATGACATATACAAGTTTATTTCAAGAGGAGCTACTAATCATAATCGAAGTAATAAGGTTAAGAATTTCACCCTTAAAACAATAAGAATGAAAGGAAAAATGTGGTTCGTAGTGTATTATTTTTTGGATAATTAGTTTGACTAAATATGAAGACATTATAACTTGAAATCATAAAACGTGATCATAAAACTTGCTGACACTAATGTAATTTCATAGAGAATTACATACTACCTAATAAAAATTCAAAGGGTTAAGTAATTAAAAATATTAAAATGTATAAATAGATTCACTTGATGAAGTCTAGTTGTGGAATTATTATTATTATAAGTTCTCTAACAATTGACTTTAGAGTGAAGAATTATGGTAAGAAATAATTTGATCTTAGGATATATATGGGAAGCCAATAGAAGTAAAATGAGGTTTGAAATAAATAAAAGCCAATTGGATTAGTTCATTCATAAGTCTTTGGCTAAGTATTTAAATCAGAAGAAATGTTCTTTGAGATTTCCATTGGAAGCCTTGAAACTTCTTGCCAATACTTAAAAAAATATTAACTAGTAGTGAGCTTGAGTTGACTACTTGGCATAGGTGGACTAAATGTGAGCTAGCTAGCTTGGTTTCCATGTTCACATGTTTCATTACATCATAATAACTATTCCACTATAATGGAATGTGGGCTCAAAAAATTCGCGCCCCGGCCTCCCCTTACTTTTGGGGAGTTTTAACGAATTAGGTTCTAGGGTAAATTTTAGGAAGGAATATGGGTTTGTAGATAAGGCACTGCCTGGAGATTTCACCCTCATTTTGTAAGGACTTTATGATCTGAGTTCTGGTTTCCTATATATACAAGCCTCTGTAGTTAATTACCGATCCCGATAATGAGAGAGAAATTTTGATTAAGGCTAGTCATCGATGAATACATCGTACATGTAATTATGTGATATCCGATATATAGTAGATGCATGGGTTTGGATATTTAGAAATTTGATATTTAAAATTGGAAAAATTTTACCACCATACACTTAAAGCAGGTGATAGGGGAAATGAATGATAGACTCGATCAAGATCCCATGGTTCCATCATCCTGGGTCATTGTGGTCCATTATATACTTACTCAGAGGAGGCTGTTGACCCAACCTAACAGAAGGATCATTGTCAGTAGCCATGGGTTTCATCATCCAATGGATCATTATAGACCTGGGGTGAGTGTTTATATAAGAGAGAAAAAGTGAATCTACCTTAGCTAACAGAGGGCTTTGTGCCCTAACGATTATATCCTATTGATTCAAATCTCAAGGATTTAGTGCCATTGGGGAGCATATGGTCTCTGGCCATGACCATAATTTAGTGGTGCTAATTAGTGACAAATTACCTAGTTTTGAGGGGGCAATCATAATTATTTACCTACGATGACATTTATCGGGAAAATCATTAGTTAGAGGACACATGTCATATCCTTACTTGTAAGAGACTATTTAGGAATGAATCTTAGAGATATTCTCGACCATATATTAGCACTGTATGAGATGAAGTAGTTTTCATATTTGTCAACATCGGCAAAATATTATGGAGGGTGGATGAGTTTTTCTTCAAGCATTTGATGGTTGGATTTCAATTTAAATATTTAGATTTTGGAATTTTTGGAGTTTTGAGCTTTGTGAAATTTGGGATGCGATTTGAATGATTGAAATTAACCCCTATGGTTGAGATATTCTATCAACATGGCCATCAATGGGGTGATTATGGGGAATTTTATTTATAGATCAAACCTTATCAAATCTGTCAACTTACTGATAGAGGATCCGGTTCATTATAGGCTTCATATCTTTGTCAATAAAATTTTATTATTTATCAGCCTTGAAGGTTTAACATGAATGTATAAAAAATATCCCGATCAATATCGAGGCCGTATATTTGTTTGATTGTCTAAACTAGGTTGACTCCTATCTACTCGTGTAGGAGAATTAGGCTTGAATTTGTATTTTTTGTTATGACCTTCACAACATCCCTAGACGTCACATGTGTGCCCAAAATATGCTTGCTGGGGCCCATGCTGGTATACAATTACACATGCATGTCTTTCTGTTTGTGTGTATACATATTATAATGCATGTATGGGAGTATCTTTTAGATGAATGACAAGTTTTCTATGGTAGCTCATAGAGGTAATTATTTGTCATAGTCCTCCCAGATATGCTGATTGGCAAGTTACTGTATTCTCTTGCATGTTAACTTTCAGTTGTTTCTCAGAAGCCATTATATTTGCTTTTAGGTTGATTAGCATTGGCTGTAGAAGTGCTACTATACTATTGATTTCCTTGCACATGTTATTTATCAAGTTGTAATTTTTACTGTGTATTAACCTTCAACATTCATAAGATTCATAGTATATATTTGCAAACTGGTTAACATCAATTATATTTGTAGTTTATCTGCTATCATTATTCATCAACAAATTAGTTTTTTATTTACGAGTTGGACGACACTTGCGACAATAAGGTTATCTTCTTCATGGCTCTCTTATTTATCTTGTAGACATGTCAAACCCTTTGCATATTGTGATGGACTACTATACATGTGATAAACTTCTATAATTGCCTATGAATATTCTTACCATTGCTCATAGGAAATTATCATGCTTTCTTGTCATTAAGTTACTATATATTATAAGGATAACCTGTCTTTTGTTTTATGGCAACAGGATGACTTAATCATTTCAGTCTCACTTACGACCCTCCTACAGTAATTTGTAGGCATTTGCACTTGATGTGCCAATTAGTTACCTTTTTCTTGTAAGGCATCTATACATTCATCTTCCTCTAATGCTACTGTGAAAGTGAATTACTTTTTTACTAATAATGGATGGGATTTAAAGAAACTTTCTATTGTTCTTCCTGGTTTTATTATTCAACAAATTTTGAAGTTCCCTCTGAACACTAATTCTAATGATGTTCAATTATGTTCTTTGACTAAAGATGGGTTCTTTAGATTAAAGGATGTTTGACATTCTTTTAGATCTAGGAAAGAGGCTTCCAGAATTTTCCATATGATATGGCATACAATTATTCCTTCTACGGTCTCTTTTTTCTATGGAGAATTTTATATAATCTTATTCCTACGGATGATAATTTGATTAAAAGAGGCTTTATCCTTCCATCTAAATGCCAATGTTGTTATCATGTGGATAATATGCACCATGTTTTCATTTCTGGTCCTTTAGCGCTCAAAGCCTGGACTTATTTTGATGACATTTTCCATTTAAATTATTTTAGTACTATGGACTATTAATTATTTGCTTAACTATTGGTTTGTTAATTCCAAATGACATATTAAAAATGTTATTCCTTCCCTTATCCTTTGGTACATATGGTTGAATAAGAATAATTCTCGTTTACATGGGGTGGTTATGAACAATCATAGAATTATTAAAAATATTAAAGATAAGGTTGTGGCTCTTTATTTTGCTAAGTTAGTTCCTATCAAGAATGTCAAAAACTACTTATCTACTACTGTTGATTTAGGTATTATCTTGGAGGTGGATATTCTTCATAAAGTTCCTAGGTATATTTTTTGGATGAAGCTCCTTCCAACTGTCTTATGTTGAATGTTGATGGTGCTGGCATGAATTCTATTATGGGCTATGATGGTGTCATCAGAGACTCTAATGGTAATTAAAATTTTAGTTTTGATGGTCCTTCAATTAATTGTGATGTCAATTTTGCTACTACCTATGCTATTCTTCATGGTTTAATACATTGTTTCGATCTTAATTACATTAATATTGTGGTTGAGGTTGGTTCTAATTACTACTATCAGTCTTTTAATTTTAGGGAGGATACTGTTTGTTCCTCTGCCTTATTTTATATGAGGAGGAGGGACCAATGTTTAAAATTACGTATTCGGGTATTGAGGCGTTTTTCATTCGTGAGGCGAGGCGTAAACCTCAAGGCATTTTGAGGCGTAAGCCTCAAAATCAAAAGATTACGTAAATATAAAATGATAATTTTTTATATACTAATGAGTGAATAATATAAAACATTAAAAAGCATAAGATATTAAGTGAAATCAAAATATCCCAATAATAAGACAACATGAAATATAGTTCAACTCAAAATTCTATCTTTCCCAAATCACAGTATTATTTTCATTAACATATAATTCCAATTTCCAAAAAATAAATAGCAATGACATATCACATAAGAACTCATAAGTCATCAGCACTGTCATCACTAAGGGGTTCTTCATTTGAATCATCATTATGATGATCTATTCTCTCCCATTCCTCCTCTCTTATAGAGTCCAATGTTAGGCATTTACTTCAAGATTTATGTAAGTTTTAATATATATAGCGTAAGGCGTAAGCCTCATGCTAGTAAGGCGAGGCGGGCCTCAATGCGGGCCTCAACCAAGTTGAGGCGCAAGCTGTTGCAAATCTATTTTCATGACTTATGTTTTGATGATTGAAAAATACTATTGATTCTCTTGGACTACCTGTTATTTCTAACTTTTTAGGAATCGAAGATCGGACGAACAAACGAAGCCAGTTCAAGATTGCGTAGGTTTAGGGTTGAGTCAGTTTGTACTTTGTTTTTTCTCTTCTTGAGTCTATTTGTAATGTTCAAAGAGACTGATGCTAAGTAACCCTATACACACACATACTTGAGAGACTTAGAATTTATGTTTTTACTCACATCGGCTAGGACGATATTTTTATCGGCCTGGACGATTTAGTTTAAAACAGAGATTCTATTCGGGATTCTTAATAAAGGCAGCCGTCATTACCAGATTATCCTGGACGATACATGTATCGGCCAGGATGATAAGCTTAAAACAGAAAGAAGTTGCCCCCATAAACAATTAAGGTATTCTGTAATTTTTGGTAATCGGCCAAGACAATCTTGGATCGGCCTGGACGATATTTGCAATTATGTCTAAATTAATCAGACAATTCAAGGAAGTACTTAAGGATGATTGATACAATCATATCGTCCTGGACGATCACAAGATCGGCTAGGACGATCTATTCAAAAACCTTAGTTACTTATGGACAATAAATATCAGACAGCTTGAATTCAGGGCGATGCTCTGGACGATTTTCCTCTGATTTGAACTGATCGGCTGGGACGATCATGAGATCGACCTGGATGATCAAGCAAATTTTAAATCGTCCAGTTTGCATTCAGGGCGATGCTCTGGCAAATCTTCTGAGATTTGTACTGATCGGCTAGAATGATGTCCATATCGGCTTGGACGATATTGTCGGCAACTTGCAATTAATGAGCTCCTTTGAAGCTCTTCTATTTAAGGGCTCTTGTTCAATGTTTTGAATAATCTTTTGCTACTGCCTTGACCTGAGAAGACCTTGAGGAGAGATAGAGAGAGAGGGGGAGAGAGAGGATCTTGTGATGGGGAGCTTGTGAGGGGATTCACAAGGGTTGCTTCAAGGATCGATCTGCTTCTTCTTCGTCTAGAGTTTATCATCCGTGGAAGGGTCAGTAGAGGTAAGGATTCAGCATCTGATTGTGGTTCTCTGCCAGCTTCAGGAGGAAGCAAAAGGAGATAGGTTCTCTGTCTTGCCGGGGTGGAAAAAAGAGGTTCTTTGTAAAGGCTTCTCCGCCTAGTTGTGGGGGCTAAAGGAGAGTCACGATCGTAGTGCAATACTCGAAGGGTGCCTCCAGGGCGTGGACGTAGGTCGAGTTGATCGTGTTGAATCTAGTAATTAGGTTGTTAAGCCTAAGTTAATGTCCCAAGGCTACCAAGAGGGGGGGTGAATTGGCAGTTTAAAAATTTAATCCCTCTTTGAATATTAAGTTGAACCGAAATGAAAATTTTCTTTTAAAGTTTTTCTAGAAAATATTTTTCAACCACAGAGTTGTTAAAAATTAAAATAAAATGCGGAAACATAAAAAACTATAAATGACACCAGATTTATAGTGGTTCGATCTATAACCCGACCTACATCCACTTCTCAGAGGCACCCTCTGAGTATTGCACTAAAACCAATAGTGACTCTCCTTTTGCACCCACAGCAAGGCGGAGAAGCCTTTACAATACACTCTTTTCACCACTACCCGGTGCGGCAGAGAACCATCGTCCTTTTACACAATCCCCAATGTTGGCAGAGAACCGTCCGTCCTTTCACACTCTCCTAGTGTGGGCAGAGAACCCTTTCGTCCTTTCACACTCTCCTAGTGTGGGCAGAGAACCCTTTCATCCTTTCACACTCTCTTAGTGTGGGCAGAGAACCCTTCCGGCTGTTCACACTCTCCAAGTGTAGGAAGCGATCCTTTTGGCTATTCACACTCTCCAAGTGTCGGCAGCGAACCGGATCTCCTTGACTGATCTTCTCACAAGAAATCTAGAAGAAAGAAAGAAAATAGTGAAGTAATCCCAATTCACAAGTAGAGATTCTTACCTTTGAACTCCAAGTGAAGCCTTCACGCTCCAATGGTAGGAATCCTCCTTTGAATGCGCTCTTCCACTCTCTCCTTAGCTATTCTCTCAAGAGGCACGAAGATCAAATGACAAAGAGATTGGGTGACAGTCTAATTTTGACTATATATACAAAAGATAAGAAAAACTACCCAAAAACTGCAAGTTTTCAATTCTGTACACAGAGGATCGTCCCATACGATCGTGGATCGTCCTGGACGATTTTACTTAAATGCTTTGAAACGACCCTATTTGTATATGTGTACGAAATGTCTTCGTACAGCTGATCGTCCCGTATGAACTAAGTTCGTCCGGTACGAACAGTTATTTTAAGGTCGGTCTAGAAAACTGCTGAAAACCGTTCTAAGTCGGTTAATCGTCTAGACGAAAATAGGTTCGTCTGGATGAAATTTTTACAGAGAGCAGATCATTTTCTGACGATAATAATTTTGTCTGGACAAAAATTTTACAGAGACCAGATCGTCCTTGACAATAATTAATTTCATCTGGACGAACATTTTACAGAGAGCAACTCGTTTTCTGATGATAATTAATTTCGTCTGGACGAAAATTTTACAGAGACTAGATCGTCCTAGACGATAAAAATTTCGTCCCGAACGAATAGGACTTAGAAAATTTTTCAAGCCAGTTCCTATTCGTTCTATGTGCTCAATAGGAGATAACTGTCTGATTGTTCCGTACGATCTGATATCATCCCGTACGATCAGTATAACTTATATATGATCTCCTTATGTGTGAGTGTATGTTTTTATTCACTCAATTACAATCACTCCCTTTCAAATTTAATTTAAAGAAAAATACAAGCTTCAAATTCACAAAGTATCTCATGTTGAATTTGATTTGAAGTTTTCGTAGTTTGGAGTCTGATTTTCCTGAAATGTTAGTACACACAAGAGCAAAAACAAATCTTCTAAAATTGTTTGGGGATAACTACACATTTGAACAATAATGTTTGGAATCATCAAAATTATACAAGTTGCAAAAATGTAAAGCATGCAAATAGCAACTATTTTAACATTCTCTCCCTTTTTGATGATGGCAAAACAATTATTGTTTGTATGATTTCAATTTAAACCATTCTCCTAAACTCCCCCTGAATTGATGAATACATGAAAATAAGGAGGCATTTTGAACCACAGAAAAAAATTTTTGTTTTTCAAAAATAATTTAACAAAATTTCAAAGTTAAACATAAAACCAAAATACAAACAAAAACAAAACATACAAACACAAGAATTTCTTCCCCTTTTTGACAACAACAAAAAGTGAAGAAGAAATAGATAAGAAATGTAAGTAATTATATGAAATTCATTTGAAAATTTAATCTAAATGGTGATTTTGATAAGTTATGCAATCTAAAACTAATAGCATTAGGTCAATCATAGAAATTCATAAAATTTAAGAAGTGATATAACATTGTAAGTAAGAAGAATTTATCAAAGACATGATTCAATTTAGACATTCGAATATAGAAAATCATTACAAGAGAGATGTATAAAAATTCTATATTTCAAAGTTCAATAGAATATAAATGAACATAAGATCAATTTGAATTAAGAGATTGAAAGAAATTGGAAAGAAGAGAATTACCACATGTGGCGCTTTGCGCATCTTTTTCAAATTTTTGGGCATATTTTTGTGCATCTTTTGACATTGGGCTAATTTTGTGCCTCTTTTTCATATTTGTGAAGCTTTGCGCATTCCTTTTGATTTTTGTACTCTTTGTACAATTTTCAAGAGTAATTGAGACCAAATCTTTCCAAAATCAATAATCTAAAATTTCAAGTATTTCTAAGTGCATAAATATCACTTGAGCATAGAAATATTAAATAAGAAAATATTTATATTGCAATAATAATATTAACTTTTATGTAGTCTAAATGAATAGACATGAATTTAAAAGTTTTAATTATAACAAGTTATAAACAACTTTTAAATTTAAAAAGACTAGATTTTCTAATGTAATTAATCTCAAATTACAATCTAATTTAAGCACAATTAAGATTAAATAAGACTAATAAAATTCATAAAAATTAACCACATTATAAAAACAAACCAAATTTGAATCAAGTACAACATGCATTGATATTAATGAAAAGGATTACATATTATTTTCATAATATTAAAACAACTAAGAAAATACACTTAACTTTTTAATAAAGACAACTAAAACAATAATAAAAAAAAATAAATACTAACACAACAAAACATTTAAAACAAAACACTAGTACAACAAACACAATGAAATTCATCTCTCATTTTCTATTCTTCTGAAGAAGGAGAAATGCCACTAAACAGATTGAAGTAGGAGGACATCATCATAACATTGGTATTGATTTCATGAACTTCATTTCTAATAATACCAATGTCCTGTTGCTGCTGTAAGAGTTGAGCATCAATTTGATCAAATCTTTGATCAACATGAGTCTCAAGTCTGTCAAATTTCTCAATCAAATTCTGATAATCTAATTGAGGTGCAGAAGTTTGCTCTCCTTCTTCTTCTTCTTTAGAAGCACAGGCATGTGCTTTCCCTTTTTCCTCCTTGAAAATTGCTCTGAAAGAAGCATCATTGTAGTAGACTGGCTCTTCGTATTCATCATCAGGATACACTAAGTTGTATTTCTTTTCCAAAATATATGTAACTAAGTGTCCTAATGAGATGTTCCTTTTTCTCTTCTGCTCTATATGTCCTATTTCTGAAAGCCCATAGAGATGATCTATGATAAGTTGGGCTTCGTCGATAGGCTTACAATCCATAATCAAAAAGGTTAGAACAGAAAGAAGAGGGGTAATATTGATTCTATCACCAGCTTTGGGAATGATTGAAGATCGAAGAATATGCTGAATGATTCGAGCATTCCTGGTCATTCCTGAAACTCTAGCAACATGATATGTTAGGCCAATTTCTCTAATCACCCTATTGACTTGATACCATTCAAATTTGTTTTCACTCATTAGGGTGTGGGCTCTATATCCTTCAGTTCTTAAGTTTAGAAAAGCACCTAAGTCATGCTTGGTGATTTCAACTTTTTGTTTAAAAACAAAAGAACTTATGTAGGAGTGGTCGGAATTAAAACTCATGTTGGCTAGAAAGTAGAGAAAGGTTTGTTTGTTGTAAAGGTGGACGAGAGAAAGAATGAATTGAAACTTGGTGGAGGCAAAAAGGTGCATTACCTTAAAATTTATCTCGTCTTGAATCAGAATGCGAGAGGGAGTTATTTTGGCAGAGGCAAAACGAGGAAAAGATTCCTCATTTGCTTTTGATAGGAAGTTTTAAGAGTTATTCCTGTGAGGTTTCTTAAGGCCATTGTCGATTTAAAGTCGAAAGAGATTGAAAGAGAAGTTTGGAGATGTGATTGTTGAGTTAGAAAGCCTTCATATTTAAAGAAAAATGATACGTTCGTCCTGGACGAAAGCGGTTCATCCTGGACAAAAATAATCGTTCGTCTGGACGAAAAAAGTTTGTACAGACGAACCAAATCGTCCAAAATGAAACGACTTTTCGTAATCAACACAATTTACGATGCATCCTTTCATACAGACTTTTGACTTGACCGATCGTACAGATGAAAAAAATTTCGTACAGACGATCAAAAGTTAATTCGTTTTAATGTCAGTTGAAAACCATTCCCTACGATGAAACGACATCTGTTCGTCTGGACGAACAAAAAGTTCGTACGGACGAACTTCACATTTAAAACTGTCTTATCCACTCAACCGCTGCATTCAAACGTCCCGACGTTTGAGAAAATAAATATTTCGTCCTGGACGATCATTAGATTGTACAGACAAACTACATTAAAAACTGCTCTCAAAACGTTTCATATCACGCAAACTGAATTTAACACACATCGTCCAGTACGAAAAAATTTCATCCCGGACGATTTTCACACATTTTTGGATTTTTGAATTTTTTAATGAAGAAAAACAAACAAAACATTCAAAACATAAAAAACAAAGACAAAACCACAGACTCTAAAATAAAAACACTCAAAAATCATAAAATTCAAAACAAAAAATCAAAGACCAATAAACTAAGAAAATATAAATATCAATGTTGCAAAAACATTTTTATTTAAGCATTCAAATCAATAACACCAAGCCTTGTTCTTAATGTACTGAAGGTATCAAAGGCTAAAGGTTTTATAAAAATGTTTGCAAGTTGATTTTCAGTTGAAACATGTGTGAGTTCAATTTCTCACTTGGATACATGATCCCTTATGAAATGATGCCTTATGTCAATGTGTT
This sequence comes from Dendrobium huoshanense, assembly GCA_016618105.1. Taxonomy (NCBI): domain Eukaryota; kingdom Viridiplantae; phylum Streptophyta; class Magnoliopsida; order Asparagales; family Orchidaceae; genus Dendrobium; species Dendrobium huoshanense. The sequence continues at coordinate 23,044,919 of CM028355.1, forward strand.
TGGTTCTAGAATATTGAATAGGATTTTTGGAAATGCAAATAACACTTGTATTGTCACAATAAATTGGAATAGTGCCTATAGTTAATCCTAAATCAATCAACTGTTGTTTTAACCAAAGTACTTGTGCCACATAACTTCCTAATGCAATGTATTCTGCTTCTGCAGTAGATAGTGCCACTGAATTTTGTTTTCTACTAGACCATGAAACTAATGAATTTCCAATGAATTGACATGTTCCAGAAGTGCTTTTCCTATCCACTCTACAGCCTGCAAAGTCAGAATCTGAGTAACCAATAATTTCAAATGAAGAGCTAAACTTAGGATACCAAATCCCTAAGTTTTGAGTTCCTAGTAAATATCTTAAAATCCTTTTCACTGCTGTCAAATGTGATTCTTTTGGATCTGATTGAAATCTAGCACATAAGAAAACACTGAACATAATATCTGGTCGGCTAGCAGTCAAGTAAAGTAAAGATCCAATTGTCCCTCTAAATTTCTTTTGATCAACAGATTTTCCCTTATTATGTATGAACACCTTGCAACCAAATACATGCAAATGAGACAAATTAGGTGTTCTACCTTTTAACAACTCATATGGTGTTTTATTCAAATTTGATCTCACATTCATCCTATTCAGAAAATAGCATGCAGTGCTAACCGCCGCAGCCCAAAAATATCTAGGAAGCGAGTATTCTGCCAACATTGCTCGGGCGGCTTCTATTAATGTTCTGTTTTTCCTTTCAACTACCCCATTTTGTTGAGGGGTTCTTGGTGCAGAAAAATTGTGATCAATCCCTTTTTCTTTACAGAAATTTTCAAATCTTTCATTTTCAAATTCTCCTCCATGATCACTTTGTATAGAAATTATTTCACTCCCTAGTTTCCTTTGAATCCAAGTAGAAAAATTTCTGATTTCCTCAAACGATTCACTCTTATGAAAAAAAAATCTAACCCAAGTGAATCTTGAAAAATCATCCACTATAACAAATCCGTATATCTTCCCTCCTAGACTTACAGTTCCTACAGGTCCAAAAAGATCCATGTGTAGAATTTCTAAAGGTTTACTGGTCCTAAGTTCTTTATTGGACTTAAAAGAGGACTTCACTTATTTTCCTAATTGACATGTATCACAAAGGTGGTTCTTAGTAAAGTCTAGTTTTGGTATACCTCTCACTAAGTTCTTTTGAGTAATTCTCCTAAGGTTTTTCATACTAGAATGACAAAGTCTCCTATGCCAAAGCCATGATTCATCAGAAACAATTTTCAAACAAAAAGCAGTAGGAGATTGAATACAATTTAAATCTAGCATGTAGACATTGTTTACCCTTTTTCCATTTAAAATATTTTTTCCATTTAGGCTTATTATGCAGCTAGTAGGTAAAAATTTTACATTATAACCCTTATCACATAGCTGACTTATGCTTATCAAATTATGTTTTAAGCCTTCAACTAATAACACATTGTCTATGAAAAAGTTTTTCAAATTTCCAATCATACCTGATCCAACCACTTTCTTTGTGGTATTATCTCCAAGTGTAACCTTGCCTCCATTCCTGGCTTCCAGCGTTATGAATTGAGCAGTATCTCCAGTCATATGCTTTGAACATCCATTGTCCAGGTACCATATACTCTCACGAGGTCTTGTGTGAGAGCACTCCTGCAAAAACATCAAATGTTAGACCTGGGAACCCAAACAAGTTTGGGTTACCTTTTTGAAATTTATAATCAGATGTATGTATGGTATGTCTAGGTTTATGCATCTTAGTTCTTCACACCAAATTAATTTTCATCTTTAAAGTGCAGGTGTGAGCTATATGTCCCAAAAATTCACAATTATTACATTTAACATTAGGAAAAATATTCCTATGTTTTCTTCCATATGATTGTCTTATAAGGGATTTCATGAATTTAGAATAATATTTAGGATTTATAAAATCTTCAAGTTTAGGGGGGTTCCTATTATCCTCGAGAGCTCTTATTGTGAGTTTGTAAAATGAATTCATATCTTCCAAGATTCGATTGGTATAATTGATTCTATATGTCTTGCTCTCAGATTCATCCTTAAAATTCTTAAATTCTTTTTCAAGTTCAGCATATGATGATTTTAAATTCTCAAAATTTTTATTCAAGTCATCATATTCATCAAGTAGTTTTATGTGGTTGTTATCTATTAAAGCATGATCTTTCCTAAGGATTTCGTGTTCCTTATTAAGCTCTTCCAATTCTAAACCTAAACTATCATGCATCTTTTTCATTTTCCTATATGCATCATGCATGTGTTCAGAAACTTCAAACAATTCATCATAGGTTAAATCACATACCTCTTCTTGATCTGATTGTTCAACATTATCTGCCATCAAGCAAAGGTTGGTGACTTCTTCTTCTTTTTCAGTCTCAGATGAGTCTGAAGCTGAGTTCGCCCAGAAAGCTCTTTGAAACTTCTTCTTGCCCTTCTTTATCATTGGTTTCTCTTCTACCTTCTCCTTACTAGGAGTGGCTTTGAGTTTTGGACAATCAGTCTTTATATGATCTGGTTTCCTGCATTCATAACAAATCACTTCATTAGAAACCTTGCCATTTCTATTATACTTACCTCTATTCCATTGCTGGTGTCTCTTCTGCTTCCTCTTTAAAAAGCTTCTGAATTGTCTAGTCATCAATGCAATATCATCTTCATCTTCAGGTTGTGAGTGTTCACTCTCTGACTCTTCCACATTTAGTACAATATTCTTATCCTTTCGTGGTTCACCTGCATCAATCTTTCTTTGACTTACTCCTTGCTCATAAGCAATGAGTGAACCAAGAAGATTGTCAATAGAATAAATATTCAGATCTTTAGACTATGTAATTGTAGTAATTTTAGCATCATAAGCAGTAGGTAAATAACAAAAAATCTTATTGACCATTTCAACATTAGTTAATTCCCTACCAAGTGCATGCAAAGAAGTGACAATTTGTGTGAATCTTGTGTACATGTCTGAAATAGATTCATTAAGTTTCATGTGAAATAATTCATAGTCATGTAACAAGATATTGAGTCTTGATTGCTTAACTTCATTTGTCCCTTCATAAGTTATACAAAGTCTATCCCATATGTCCTTTCCGCTTTTGCAAGTGGAAACTTGCATGTAGTCTTCTGATTTTAAAGCACAAAAGAAACTATTTAAATATTTGGCATTTAATTGTGCTAAGTCACGTTCTTCTATAGTCCAATCTGCATAAGGTGTTTCTACCCTAACTCCATCAACTAATCTAGTTGGTTTTGTGTAACCTTCCTGGACTAGCATCCACAAGCGATAATCAAGTGACTGTAAGAAAGTAGACATGCGTGTTTTCCAAAAATTAAAAGGAATATTATCAAACAGTGGAGGTCTAGTGATAGAGTAACCCTCAGGTGTGTTTCGGTTTCCAAATGTAGCCATCTACGTTAATCAAAAAGTAGTTCAAACTTATGATTTTGAAACGATGCTCTGATACCACTTATTGAATCTAGTAATTAGGTTGTTAAGCCTAAGTTAATGTCCCAAGGCTACCAAGAGGGGGGGGGGGGGGGTGAATTGGTAGTTTAAAAATTTAATCCCTCTTTGAAGATTAAGTTGAACCGAAATGAAAATTTTCTTTTAAAGTTTTTCTAAAAAATATTTTTCAACCACAGAGTTGTTAAAAATTAAAATAAAATGCAGAAACATAAAAAACTATAAATGACACAAGATTTATAGTGGTTCGGTCTATAACCAGACCTACATCCACTCCTCAGAGGCACCCTCTGCGTATTGCACTAAAACCAATAGTGACTCTCTTTTTGCACCCACAGCAAGGCGGAGAAGCCTTTACAACACACTCTTTTCACCACTACCCGGTGTGGCAGAGAACCGTCGTCCTTTTACACAATCCCCAGTGTTGGCAGAGAACCGTCCGTCCTTTCACACTCTCCTAGTATGGGCAGAGAACCCTTTCGTCTTTTCACACTCTCCTAGTGTGGGCAGAGAACCCTTTCGTCCTTTCACACTCTCCTAGTGTGGGCAGAGAACTCTTCCGGCTGTTCACACTCTCCAAGTGTAGGAAGCGATCCTTTTGGCTAATCACACTCTCCAAGTGTCGGCAGTGAACCGGATCTCCTTGAATGATCTTCTCATAAGAAATCTAGAAGAAAAAAAGAAAAGAGTGAAGTAATCCCAATTCACAAGTAGAGATTCTTACCTTTGAACTCCAAGTGAAGCCTTCACGCTCCAATGGTAGGAATCCTCCTTTGAATGCACTCTTCCACTCTCTCCTTAGCTATTCTCTCAAGAGGCACAAAGATCAAATGACAAAAAGATTGGGTGGAAGTCTAATTTGGACTATATATACAAAAGATAAGAAAAACCACCAAAAAACTACAAGTTTTCAATTCTATACGCAGAGGATCGTCCCGTACGATCGTGGATCGTCCTGGACGATTTTACTTAAATGCTTTGAAACGACCCTATTTGTATATGTGTATGAAATGTCTTCGTACAGCTGATCGTCCCGTACGAACTAAGTTCGTCCGGTACGAACGGTTATTTCAAGGTCGGTCTAGAAAACTGCTGAAAATTGTTCTAAGTCGGTTAATCGTCTGGACAAAAATAGGTTCGTCTGGACAAAATTTTTACAGAGAGCAGATCGTTTTCTGACGATAATAATTTTGTCTGGACGAAAATTTTACAGAGACTAGATCGTCCTGGACGATAATTAATTTCGTCTGGATGAAAATTTTATAGAGAGCAACTCATTTTCTAACGATAATTAATTTCGTATGGATGAAAATTTTACAGAAACCAGATCGTCCTAGACGATAAAAATTTCGTTTCGGACGAATAGGACTTAGAAAATTTTTCAAGCCAGTTCCTATTCGTTCTATGTGCTCAATAGGAGATAACTGTCTGATCGTCCCGTACGATCTGATATCGTCCCGTATAATCAGTATAACTTATATATGATCTCCTTATGACTGAGTGTATGTTTTTTATTCACTCAATTACAATCACTCCCTTTCAAATTTAATTCAAAGAAAAATACAAGCTTCAAATTCACAAAGTATCTCATGTTGAATTTGATTTGAAGTTTTCGTAGTCTTGAGTCTGATTTTCTTGAAATGTTAGTACACACAAGAGCAAAAACAAATCTTCTAAAATTGTTAGGAGATAACTACATATTTGAACAATAATGTTTGGAATCATCAAAACTATACAAGTTGCAAAAATGTAAAGCATGCAAATAGCAACTATTTTAATAGACCGAACCACTATAAATCTCTGTGTTCTTGTTTCTTGCTTCCGCACTTATTTTTTGTGGTGTGATTTTGGTTTATAAGACTTTACTTCTGTGTGAAAAGAAAATTTTTAAAATACCAATTCACCCCCCCTCTTGGTTAGCTTGGGCCAGTTCTATTTGGCTTAACATTCCTAACGAACTTTCAAGTGGTATCAGAGCGGGATTCATAAAAAATTAGTTTGAAAACTTTTTGAATTTTGATCCATGGCTAACCTTGGAAATCGTAACACTACGGAAGGGTATTCTATTACCCGACCTCCCCTATTTGATAACTTACCTTTTGATTTCTGGAAAACCCGCATGTTAACATTTTTACAATCTACTGATTATTGCATGTAGATGCTTATCAAAGAAGGTTATTCTTCACCTTCTCGTGAAATTAATGGTGTTAAAATTGAAATTGCTTTTACTGAATAGACTTTCAATGAAAGAGATTTAGCCCAATTAAATGCAAAATATTTGAACTGTTTTTTTCTGTGCTTTAAAATCTGAGGATTACAAGCGTATCTCCACTTGCAAAACGGGTAAATAAATTTGGGATAAATTATGTATCACTTATAAAGGAACCAATGAAGTAAAACAATCTCGTTTGAACATTCTCTTGCATGATTATGAACTTTTTCGTATGAAATCTCATGAATCAATTTCTGACATGTGTACTAGGTTTACTCAGATTGTTACTTCATTGCATGCCTTAGGAAGAGAACTTTCGAATTTTGAAAAAGTAAACAAAATTTTGAGATGCTTGTCTTCATCTTTTGATGCTGAAATCACTGCTATAACTGAATCTAAGGATTTGAACACGTATTCGATTGATAATTTACTTGGCTCACTCATTGCTTACGAGCAAGGGGTGAATCAAAGAAATATTGATGCAGGTGAGAAAAAGAAGGAGAAAACAGTTGCATTGAAGGTGCACAAATCTGACTCCGATTCTTCTGGGTCTGAGAGCGATGAAGTTGCCTTCATCATAAGGAAATTCAAAAGTTTTCTAAGGAAGAAGCAAAAGCATCATTGGAGAAAAGGTAGGGATCATAAACATTCTAAAGAATCTTCTGATATCATTTGTTATGAATGTAGGAAACCAGGACATGTGAGAACTGATTGCCCTACACTTAAAGATAACTCAAGTAAAGGAAAGGGTGAGGAGAAACCTAAGCTAAGGAAGGACAAGATCAGAGTACAAAAAGCATCTTGGGCGGATTCTACATCGGACTCATCAGAGACGGAACCAGAAGATGAGACATCAAAATTGTGCTTGATGGCGGACGACAATCTTGATCAAGAAGAGGTATGTGAACTTTCTTACGACCAACTCCTTGAAGTTTCGGAAAAGATTCATGCATCATATAGAAAATTAAAGAAAACACATGCTAGCTTGAAATTAGAATTCTTAAATCTACAAAAAGTGCATAAAATTTTGACTAAAGACCATCAAACGATGAATTCAAATCATATGACTTTACTTGATGAATTTGACGAGTTAAATAAAAATTATTGTGAATTAGTTGAAAAGCATGATGCATTAAAAGTTTCACACACAACACTTGAATCTGATTTTAAGAAGTCTAAAGAGATGGAGAAAAATTTGAGGATTGAAAATGAGGTCTTAAAGATCACTAATTTGAATATTCAAAATGAACTAGAAACATATAAGAAAACAAGTATGACAATTACTTTTGATCAATTGCCAAAACCTAGGAAGAGGCATTACAACTCAAACCACTTAAGAAATCCTTTTCCTGGAGTTAGATATTTTTCATGTGGCATGCTAGGACACATCTCACACACTTGCACAATTCATCATAGTACACATTGGGTATGGAGACCTAAGGTGCATGATCCACAGCATACCACACATGCATTACATTCTACTCTTCATAAGAAGGAACCCAAACCTGCTTGGGTTCCTAAGTCTAATATTTAGTAATTTTGCAGGAGGGCTTTCACAAAAGGCCTCGTGAGAGTATGTGGTACCTGGATAGTGGATGCTCTCGGCATGTGACTGGTGATGCCAATCAGTTTGTTGTACTAGAGTCTAGGACTGGAGGAAAAGTTACTCTTGGAGACAACACCACCAAGAAGGTGGTAGGTGAAGGTATAATTGGTAATTCCAAGAACCTTATGATGTAAAATATTTTGTTTGTAGATGGATTGAAGCACAACTTGCTCAGCATCAGTCAACTCTGTGATAAAGGCTTCATCATGCAAATCTTTGCAAATTCATGCATTGTAAGTTTAAGTAACAACATTATTTTGCAGGGAAAGAGGATCAACAACGTCTACATGCTTGATTTAAATAGCATTGAATGTGCTGCTTTATTTTGCTTAAAAATAGTGATTGATGATTCATGGTTGTGGCACCGGAGACTTTGTCATGCAAGTATGAAAACCCTAAGAAAGTGACCCAAAAAGACCTAGTTAGAGGTGTCCCCAAATCAAGTTTTCAAAAGACCACCTTTGTGATGTCTGCCAACTAGGAAAGCAAGTCCACTCCACCTTTCACCCCATTAAGGACATTAGCACCTCTAGACCTTTAGAAGTCCTTCACATGGATTTATTTGGGCCCATTAGCACTGTCAGCTTGGGAGGGAAAGTCTATGGATTTGTGATTGTTGATGACTACTCGAGGTTCACTTGGACTAGATTTCTTTCACATAAAAATGAGTCTTTTGAGGAGTTTAAAAAATTTTCTACTTGGATTCAGAAAAAGCTAGGTTGTCAGATATTGACCATCCATAGTGATCATGGGGGAGAGTTTGAGAATAAAAGATTTGGTGATTTTTGTGAGGACAAGGGGATTAGCCACAACTTCTCAGCTCCTAGGACCCCTCAGCAGAACGGGGTAGCTGAAAGGAAGAACCGGACCTTGGTGGAAGCTGCTAGAGCCATGCTTATTGAGTATTCACTTCCAAAATACTTTTGAGCTGAAGCGGTTAACACAGCTTGTTATGTGTTGAATAGGATGAATGTTAGAGTCAAATTAGAAAAGACACGCTATGAGATCCTTAAGGGTATGACACCCAATCTTTCCCACATTCATGTCTTTGGTTGTAAGGTTTTTATTCACAATAATGGGAAGTCTCACTTGGGAAAATTTGATCCTAAATCTGATGAAGGAGTATTCTTGGGATATTCTTGTGTTGGGAAGTCTTTTAGGGTGTTTAACAAGAGAACTTTGATGGTGGAAGAGACAACCCATGTAGTATTTGATGAGTTTGATCCTAGGAAATCTGGAGTTGAAGAAGATGATGCTGGAGAGATTACAAGTGGAGTAAAAAATTTGGGGAAGGGGGTAGAACACCAAAGTAATGAAGGAGTAGGAGAAGTCACCTAAGGAGTAGAAAATATTAATTTGGATGAAAGGGTTGGACCTTCTCACACTTTGCCTAGAGATTGGAGATCTGTATAAGTCACCCCAAGGATTTGATCTTAAGAGACCATTCTAGTGGAGTTAAGACTAGACATGGACTTAGGAAGGAGGTGAATCACTCTGCCTTTATCTCAATGACTGAACCCACCACCATTAACTAATCCCTTAATGATGAGTTTTGGATTTTAGCAATGCAAGAAGAATTGAATCAATTTGTTAGGAATGATGTTTGGGAGCTTGTAGAAAGACCTAAGGGACAAAGTGTACTTGGGACAAAGTGGGTCTTTAAGAATAAGGTGAATGATTTAGGTGTGGTGGTTAGGAATAAAGCAAGATTGGTGGCTAAGGGGTATAACCAAATAGAAGGGATAAACTTTGAGGAGACTTTTGCCCCTGTAGCTAGATTGGAAGCCATTAGAGTGCTATTAGCATTTTCCTGTTATAAAGGATTTAAGTTTTTTCAAATGGATGTCAAGAGTGCCTTTTTAAATGGGGAAATAAAAGAAGATGTGTTTGTAGAACAACCCCTAGGTTTTGAGAGTTTCCATTTTCTAAATCATATTTTTAAATTAAAAAAGGCTTTGTATGGGTTAAAGCAGGCACCAAGAGCTTGGTAGAGGCTTAACACATTCTTACTAGAGAGGGAGTTTGTCAAGGGGAGTGTAGACACCACCCTTTTTCTTAGGAGAGTTGAAGATGACTTACTCATTGTTCAGATTTATGTGGATGATATGCTCTTTGGATCTTCTAATAAGAAATTATGTGATAATTTTTCTAAAACAATGAGTAGAGAGTTTGAGATGAGTTTGATGGGAGAGTTGTCATACTTTTTAGGGTTTAGCATAAAACAATTGGAGGATGGAACCTTTTTAAATCAAATAAAATACATAAAGGACATTTTGAAGAAATATGAGATGGACAAAGCTAAGCCAATTAACACTCCCATGACTTCTAGTGCTCCATTGGATAAGGACCCAAGTGGTAAGTCTGTTGATCAAAAGAAGTATAGAGACATGATTAGATCTTTACTTTACTTGACTGCGAGCCGACCTGATATTATGTTTAGTGTTTATCTTTGTGCTAGATTTCAAGCTGACCCTAAGGAGTCCCATCTGACTGCAGTTAAGAGAATTTTTAGATACCTTTTAGGGACCCAAGGCTTAGGGATTTGGTACCCTAGACACAACACTTCTTTTAAGATTATTGGATTTTCTGACTCTGATTTTGCAGGATGCAAGGTGGATAGAAAAAGCACTCCAGGAACTTGTCAATTCATAGGACAGTCTTTGGTATCTTGGTCTAGTAGGAAACAAAATTCTGTTGCACTTTCCACTACTGAAGCTGAGTACATTGCTCTTAGAAGTTTTGTGGCCCAAGTCTTTTGGTTGAAACAACATGTATTGAATTTAGGATTACCTGTAGGCACCATCTCAATCTTTTTTGACAACACTAGTGCCATATGCATCTCTAAGAATCCTATCCAATATTCAAGGACTAAGCACATTGACATTAGGCATCACTTCATTAGAGATCATGTGACTAAGGAGACATTGAGTTACACCAAGTGACAACTGAAAATCAACTGACTGACATCTTTACTAAACCACTGGTCTTCGATACTTTCAGTTCTTTAAGGACCAGATTGGGTGTGATTGACATAAATGCATGAAACTTGATCTTTAAGTTACTTTCTTTTGCTTTTGTTTTTGTTTTTTTTTTATTATTATTTGCTCTTAGTTTTTGGTGTGTTTTACTTTCTTTTGTGTGTTTTTTTTAAATCATCACTGAAATGACATCATATTCCTTGTCATTGTTTTTGAAAATTTGTAGTCAATGTATTTTTCATCTCTTAATATCTTAGATGGTAAAAATACTTTGTGATTGTGTCTCTTTCTCTAACCTATTTTAGTGGTATAGTTTTCTTTTCTAATCAAAAATCTATTTCAAATTAAAGATTGTGTATGAAATTAAGATATTTTCTTAAGCTTGCTTAAGCAAATCTATTTTGTATTTATAATGATTAAAGTTTTTTTGTTACATCAAGATCCCTCGTTACTCTTGTCTTTGATTATTGATTTTGTTTGTGATAATTCTTCCTTATGTTAGAGAGAGAGCTCCTATTCTCTAATATCTAAGAAGATATACTCACAACTAAGATTTTTTTAAGAGATTATAAAAGAGAATGTAGCTTGCAAAAATTAAAAAAAAAAATTTCTGACCAATGATGCTAACAAAAGAAGCGCAAAGACGCCAAATTGAAAATCTATAAAAAGATGAGCAAATCACCACTCAATTGACAAGAGGCATAAAATGAGCCCACTCAAAAGCAAGCTATTCTCTCTTTTTAAATCTTTTAGAACTTAGAAATTTTGAGTCTCAAAGGCTTGATTTCGATTGTTTTGCGATTGTGATAGATTTACTTTGGTTCATTATTTTATAAAGATATTTTTTCTTGAACCAAGTGATGGATGAATTCTTTTTCTCATATACAATTAATTCTTTGAGTTAGGTCATTGATTTTAAAAGATGATTCTACCCTAAGAAAATGTCTGAGCTAAGGGTAACCATGACCGGATATTCTACCATTCTTTGGATTGTTGAGATTGATTAACTCATTAACCCACAAGTTTTTAAATCAATCATATGGAATACTACATCATTTTCATGCCTAGGTTTTTTTTTTTTTTTTTTTGTGGTTTGCTATTTTTTTTCTCTGTTCCCTCCTTTTTGATATATCAAAAGGGGAAGAAGTTTATGATGTTTTTACACTTTTCGATCCCATAATTTTTACTACTGATTATTCTCGTAGTGTTTTGCGATCATCAAAAAGGGGAGATTGTTGCAAATCTATTTTCATGACTTATGTTTTGATGATTGACAAACACTATTGATTCTCTTGGACTGCCTGTTATTTCTAACTTTTCAAAAATCAAAGATCGGACGAACAAACGAAGCCAATTCAAGATTGCGTAGGTTTAGGGTTGAGTCAGTCTATACTTTATTTTTTCTCTTCTTGAGTCTATTTATAATATTCAAAGAAACTGATGCTAAGTAACCCTACACACACACTTGAGAGACTTAGAATTTCTGTTTTTACTCACATCGGCCAGGACGATATTTTTATCGGCATGGACGATTTAGTTGAAAAAAAAGATTCTATTCAGGATTCTTAATTAAGGCAGCCGTCATTACCAGATCGTCCTGGACGATACGTGTATCAGCCAGGACGATAAGCTCAAAACAGAAAGAAGTTGCCGCCATAAACAATTAAGGTATTCTATAATTTTTGGTAATCGGCCAGGACAATCTTGGATCGGCCTGAACAATATTCACAATTATGCCATAATTAATCAGACAATTCAAGGAAGTACTTAAGGATGATTGATACGATCATATCGTCCTGGATGATCGCAGGATCAGCCAGGACGATCTATTCAAAAACCTTAGTTACTTCTGGATGATAAATATCGAACAGCTTGAATTCAGGGCGATGCTCTGGACGATTTTCCTCTTATTTGAACTGATCGGGCCGGGACGATCTTGAGATCGGCCTGGATGATCAAGCCAATTTTAAATCATCCAGTTTGCATTCAAGGTGATGCTCTTGCCGATCTTCTGAGATTCGTACTGATCGGCCAGGATGATGTCCCTATCGGCCTGGACGATATTGTCGACAACTTGCAATTAATGAGATCCTTTGAAGCTCTTCTATTTAAGGGCTCTTGTTCAACATTTTGAATAATCTTTTCCTACTGCCTTGACTTGAGAAGACCTTGAGGAGAGAAAAAGAGAGAGGGAGAGAGAGAGAGGATCTTGTGAGGGGGAGCTTGTGAGGGGATTCACAAGGGTTGCTTCAAGGATCGATTTGCTTCTTCTTCATCTAGAGTTTCTCGTCCGTGGAAGGGTTGGTAGAGGTAAGGATTCAGCATCTGATTGTGGTTCTCTGCCAACTTCAGGAGGAAGAAAAAGGAGATATGTACTCTGCCTTGCCGGGGTGGAAAAAAAAGGTTCTTTGTAAATGCTTCTCCGCCTAGCTGTGGATGCTAAAGGAGAGTCATGATTGTAGTGCAATACTCGGAGGGCGCCTCTGGGGAGTGGACGTAGGTCGAGTTGATCAAACCACTATAAATCTCTGTGTTCTTGTTTCTTGCTTCCGCACTTTAATTTTCGTACTTATTTTTTGTGTTGTGATTTTGGTTTATAAGATTTTACTTCTTTGTGAAAAGAAAAATTTTAAAATACCAATTCACCCCCCTCTTGGTTAGCTTGGGCCAGTTCTATAGGGCTTAACATCCCTAACGAACTTTCACAAGCCTCATAAAAAAACTCAAGGCGTAAGCATCGAGGCATTTTTTACTGGAATTGCGCAAAGGCGGGCCTCAAGGAGAGCCTCATATTGCGCAATTTTAAACCATGGGAGGGACATTAAGAATATATTGAGCCTTTTAAACTACTCTTTTACTGTTTTTCTTATGAAGGGCAATGCTTGTGCACATTCTATTGCTAGGTGGGGTTATGGGTTGGATTATATGGATAAGTTCTCAATTTCTAATCTTCCTTTTATTGTGAAAGGCCTCTTAAGATTGGATAAGATTGGTTTACCTTATGTTTATTCTTAATGGTGATGTAGGTGTTAATATTTGGTGGAGTGTCTTGCTGTGTTTTTTCCAATCTTCCTGTTTATGTTACTTGAATTATGGGTTTTTCTTTCTTGGGTGGCAGTGGGTTTTACCCTGCCTTCTTCTCCTCTTTGGGCTTACTCTCAGGCTATTTGGAATTTTTTGTTTGGCTGATTTGCTTTATGGCCGTTTGGTCTCTTCTGCTGTTGCTTGGGGGGCCTTGTATTTTATTTTGGTGGGTTAACTTCTTCTTCATGAAAGTGCTTTTCTTTGAGTTGCTGGAGTGGTTTTCATGATTCTTATTGGTGCCCATTTTTAGCTATTTTCTAGGTCACTTTTTCTTGTGGTTAGTAGCTTTTTGGAACATTCTATATGGCCTTGTCTATTTGGCTTCCTTGAGTAGCTCTAGATGCATTAATAGAAATGAAATATGTGTATTAGTGATGTATCTAATCCTTTTATTCCTTTGTTTATGTTTGGATGACACTGAGTTATATTGCTTTTGGTGGCTGAGTATTTTAGGTGGTTCTGGGGTGTGTTCTCTTGATCATATATGGGATCCCTGGTTTGTTTCAGTTGCTGGTCATTATGTTTCTCTTACCTACAACCCTTTCCTTTATAGTCTTCTTGCTCAGACTTTTACTTGGAGCCTTAGCACGGATGTCTGGTTAGTTAATATTTATGGGGAGATGGTTTTGGCTCTCTCATCTCTCAGGTCTCTGGTACTCTATTCATTCCAGGTGGCTATTTTTCCTTTCAGATTATCCCTGGCTTGGATTATTAGAGGTGGACAATGTTGGTAATCCTTCTTGCATTACTATTATTCCTTATATCTTTTTTTATGAGGAAGATGTGATTTGCTTAGGTTACTCTATTGATCGTCCAGTCAAATTTTAAATTTCACCTTTCCGATAATCGATCTATCGGTCAGGTTCTAAATCACTCATTCAAGAATCGATCTCTCGTCTGGGTATCTGCTTTGTCTGGAAATTGATCTTCCAGTCAAATTTTAAATTTCACCTTTCTGATAATCGATTTATCGGTCAGGTTCTAAATCCACTCATTCGAGAATCGATCTCTCGTCTGGGTACCCTCTTTGTTTGGAAATCGATCTTCCAGTCAAAGTTTAAATTTAACATTTCTGATTATCGATCTATCGGCCAAGTTCTAAATCCACTCATTCGGGAATCAATCTCCCGTCTGGGTATCTTCTTTGTCTAAAAATCGATCTTCCAGTCAAAGTTTAAATTTCACCTTTCTGATAATTGATCTATTGGTCAGGTTCTAAATCCATTCATTCGGGAATCAATCTCTCGTCTGAGTATTCGCTTTGTTTTGAAATTGATCTTCCAGTCAAAGTTTAAACTTCACCTTTCCGATAATCGATCTATCGGTTAGGTTCTAAATCCATTCATTCGGGAATCGATCTCCCGTTTGAATACCCACCTTTATTTGGGAATCGATCACCCATTTAAAGTTTAAATTTCACCTCTCTGAGAATGGATCTCTCAGTTAGGCCCCATTTTCACTTGATAAAAATCGATCTTTTAATCAAGTTTCCAGTCTATAGACTTTGTTGATCTACTTCAGTCAATGCGTTAGCATTTGAGTTCATCACACCTATTGGGGGTCCATTTGTTGACCTCATTTTTGTATGAGGTCATCAGGTACTACCCCAAACTCTCGATTCTAAATCTAGTGGTTGATAGCCTGCCACTTGTCAATCACTTTAGCAAATCCAAATCAATCATCCAGTCTAAAAATCAAACCCATAAATCAATCACACACTTTCAATCAAATACAAGTCAAATCTCAATCAACCAATTTCATACCTCAATCAATTCAAACTTCAATCAAATCCATACTTCAAACCTAACCAGACTTTTGAACTTTTCCAGATTCAAACTCCAATCAACCTGCATACATCAAATCTTCAATCAATCACTCATATTTCAATCATCCAGTTCCTAGTTAATCAACTTGCAAGCCATCAATGATCCTACAAATCCTAGATCTCAATTATACACCCAGTGTTCAATTGACTTCTATCTCATATAGTCTTGTACTGCAGTCACATACTCTAGTACATGACCTCCTATAGTTCACTCATACCCTGACCTCAATCAAGATTCAAATCCACTTCACTAAGAACCCCAATCTACTACCCTGTGTAGTATGATGAGCCTTCGATCTCAATCAAGTTTAAATAAATCTTTAAATCACACAATATTTAGTCAAACTCCAATTCAAAGTTTGATCCTAACCCCAGCTCACTTTACCCTCTAGACCAATCTAGATCCTAGGCTTTATCCTGACCCTAGATCTATCTAGACCTTAGGATTTATCTAGACCTTAGACCTATCTAGATCATAGATCAATCTAGGCCTTATATAAATCCTGATTCAATTCAATATATATCTCAAATCCATTTAGATGTCAAACCTATTCAAACTTCAAAAACAATAATGATCTTCAATCAATCTCCAACTTAATCCAGACTCCAACACTTGATCTAATCTTCTATCACACTTGCATCACTTCCAATCATTCATTATCATCTAAATGATTGTAACTAATTTGAATAACATAAGTTCAAGCATATTCAAATCAATTTTGAGTCAAATCACAAAAGTTTGACCCACTCAAACTTTAATGATTTGGTCAAGACCCCTTCCCATTCACACATTTGTTTTCAAGCTTAATTCTTAAGCATCAAATCTTCTTAAACCCATTCCAAAAGATGTTTCAAGTAAATTCCAATTCCCTTGAGTCAAATCATGCTTAGTTTGACTTGGTGAAACCTAACCCACTTGGCCAAATCTCTTTTCAAACATTCAAATTCCAACTTAAATTCATTAAATCCCTTTCAAAATCAACCCAATCAGCCCTTCAAGCCTCTTTGGTTGCCACCTCAGCGACCCAAGTCAAGTTGACTTGGTCAACCAAAGCAAATATGCTCAAACCCTTTAAAACCCCCTCTAACTAATCTCAAACTCCACCACTTAAGCCTCAATCCCCTCTAATATATCATCCCAGCACTCAAGGCATTCCCCTATGCCACATCATAAGTCCACATGACAAGTGGACTGGTCAAACCAGTCAAACCAAGGTTTGGAATGGGTCAAACATGGTCAAACTTCTCCAATCAACCTCTTTAATTGAAACCACACCTTTCCAACCACCTGAATATGCTCTAAACATGGTTTAGACTCCACATCAGCAAACCTTGACCCTTTTGACTGGTCAAACAATCAATGGAAGCTTGAATAAGCTTCCATGGTCAAACCCATTTGAATTCACTTTTCTCCCCAACCAGGTTGGTCCAGCCAATGGAATCAACTCCAGAAGCTTCCCTGAAGCTAGCTCGACCTCCCCCAGCTTCCAACATGCTCCCTAGCCCGACCTACTAGCCTAGTGGTCCCCTCTATTTGAAAAATGACCCCAAGTCATTTTCACCTAAAGCAGCTCCACCTCTGCCTCCCTAACGACTTGGGACTGATGTCAAGCATTCAGAAACCCCCTCAAAGCATCACCACAATTTTTTTGGCTCCAAACTGCTGAATAGGGAAAGAGGGACGGATTCACTCATTCGGATCAATCTCCCATTCGATTGATTCCCCAGAGCTTTTGGTATTTTGTTTTGAAATCCCAGAGCTCCTTTCATCTTCTCCTGACTTTTTACTATCATTTGGCCATTGCTGGCGACGAGGAGAATGAGATTCGAAGCTAATTTCATTTTGAAATTTTGAACTCCTCCTCCAGTGGTCTTCCAAAGTTGGAGTCTTCAAGAAATCAACACATGGCCAATCAAAAAATTCAACCGTGCTTAATTCATTCAAATCCATCGATTATATCTCGGTAAATCCTAAACCCTAGGCGATTTTCTAAGTTCGTAAATAAATCACTAAATATTGCATCAATGGCTGTGAAAATCATCCCCCATTCTTCCTTAGAACTAATTATATCTCTCTCTAAAGTTTAATGTTATTTAGTTCATTATTCTAAGAAAAAGAAACAAAAAAAAATCCTAGGGTTTACGGGTCAGCTGAATGGGGAAGACGAAATCAGGACCGTCTGTTAATTTTATTTGACATGGATGGTCATGCTTTTGTCATTATATTGGTCTAATTCAACCTTTTGAAATTAGGGAATGGACAAATCCCATCCGGCACCATCCGATCTGTGCATTCCAAACTGTGGAATCAGATCTAACCATTTGATCATTCTGAGTCAGGATGAACCATGAGATTTGATCTCAACCGTTGGATCTACGGTATGTTGATCTGACCATTTCGAACTATCGGATGAATGGATCTCGTCCGACTTCATCTAATGCTTTCGTTTTGAACAACGGGGCCTTGTATGGCCGTCCGATCAATCCTGATTGAAATTAATAGTTGATTCGATCGCAGTCGTTGGATCTAGTCGTGGTTGATTCGACGATTGAAATTTTTTGCTGACTCATTTAAGTGATCAAGGCCACTTGACCGCTGCCTTCTACGGGGATGAATCACGTTGCACCGCGTGGGAAGCCCAGGACCGGTCAGTGACTCAGTGCCGCCTTTTTGACTGGGTAATTCAAAATAGTTAAATTAATTCATAAAATACCCAGAACTTCAAAACTGTACATGAATTTCATTTTTTGTCCAAACTTCAAGTTCTTGGGCTTGTTTTGTTCATATTTTTAAGCACTATATTTTAAAAATAATTAAAAATTATTTTAAGTAATATTTGCTTAATAATTTAAAAATACTAAAAAATCCTATTTTAATTTTAAAATTATATATATATATATATATATATATTATTTTGATCTGAATTTTGGCAAAGGTATAACAGGTTCTAATGTTGATCTCCCCTAATTTTTTCTAAGGCTATTTGATGCACATATCTTTGATATTTGTATTTACGAAAGTCTTGGTCATAATTTGACCTAAACTTTTGTAAATCCAAATATAATTCAAATTAAATCTAATCATTGCATGTTAGAGTTCTATGGAGTCAGTGTAGAGTCCTCTTTCACTGAAAATAAGTTTAGATCTTGATCATGTATAATTTAGTTAAAATTTACTTCTAATGTCATGTTAATCTAGCTTAATAATTAGCAAACTATACATGATCATACTATGAAATTAGATTAACTTTGATTAGGATATATTTGCATATATCTCTAAATAGCCTCAATCCAATTTCATGCATCTATTCCTTTATAATAAATTGTTTAAGTTCATAGATTATCATTTGACCTATGATTAAATAATTTATTATAAAATTTTTCTATAGAACATTAGGGAACTTTTTATTGCTCATGATTGTTATGCTTTGATGTGTTTATAATTAGTGTTCAAAGCGTTAATAGAACTTGATTGCTATCCTATAACCTAATGACACTAAGGATAATAATTAAGGATAGTGTCTTAGCTAACTTAGATAAATTTAGGATAAACTACACACATCCATTTTGGATGATTCATTAAACTTAGAAAACTTATGTCATAAACTCCTTGATCTAATATATCTCATTTGGACATTAATTGATCTCAAATCACTAGTAGATTTAGGTCACCCTTCATTAAGGGTCTTAATCTTCAATAAATCCAAATAAGTTAAATAAAATGAATAAAAATCTA
The DNA here is from genome assembly GCA_016618105.1 of Dendrobium huoshanense. Classification (NCBI taxonomy): domain Eukaryota; kingdom Viridiplantae; phylum Streptophyta; class Magnoliopsida; order Asparagales; family Orchidaceae; genus Dendrobium; species Dendrobium huoshanense. Next base: position 23,063,836 of record CM028355.1, read on the forward strand.
AAATAAACTTCATTCAATTTCAATCAACTCTAAATCAAGTCTACAATCATATAAAATAAAAACTAAAATCCAAACTTCATTAAATAATATATAACCCTTCATCAACCCTTAATTAAACCTTAATTAAAAAAATCATGATAATTTAAATAAAAATATTTAAAATTTCAAATTAATTCTAATGAACCCTAAACTAAGTAAATAATCAATTAAAAATCAAATTTGAACATAAATCCAATTTAAACTCTAATTAAATTCCTAAATACCCTTAAATTGAATATTAATTAAATAAATGCTTTAAAATTCATATAAAATTCCAATAAATATAAAAAAATATAAACTAAATTCATTTAAAATAAAATAAAATCAAAAATACATTAATTTTAATTTTAAATAATTTTCTAATTAAAAAAACGAATTATTAATTCATTAATGAATCATTTCATTTAATAATTAATTTAAAATTATAAATAAACCAAAAAATTCATTTAAAATTCAATTAAAATTAAATAAAATCAGAGAATAATAACTTGAATTAAAATATAATTTTTAAATTATATTTTTTAAAATATTAATTCATTAAATAACTCATTTTCTATAAATAATTAATTAAAAATAATAAATAAATTCTAAAATTCATTAAAAATTCAAATAACATCAAATAAAAATCATAGATTTCTCATTCAAATTAAATAATATTTTTGAACATTTTCTAATTTAAATTCATTAATAAATCATCCATTCCTAATTAAATTAATTAAAATTCAACAAATGATTAAAAAATTCTAAATATTACAATAAAATTCATTAAAACTAAATTTTAATTCATTTAAACTAAATTAATTTAATAAATAAATTGATAAAGATTTATTTTAATCAATCAAAATTGATCATTAACTTAGGTTAAATGGATTAAGGCCTTTATGCCTAAAGCTTGATTCCTTTTGGAGGGCTTTAGGCATTTTAATTTAAAGGGTCTTTAATACACTTAAATAACAAAGAGATTCTCTCATGTATTGTGCATGACTCATTTTAGGAAGGCACTAATGCATTTAGATTTGAAGATCTTCAATTAAATATAATAATACACCAACCTTATGCAACATACATGACTCCTTAGGGAAGGTATGTTACATTGAATTTATAAGATCCCTTTTCTCCTTCTCTAATAAAATTTTGGGGATTCTCAAATGTACACTTGTTTTCTTTATAAGATGAGTGTTAATTTTCAAAGTCCTAGGACTTATAAATTGATAACTTCCTGCGCTTAATGGGTTATCAATCTATAAGTTCTTTAAAATTAAAACAATAACTCTAACAATTAAAATTGGAATAATTTAAAATTTAAATACATACTACTTAAACTTCAATTAAATTCCCATTTGGCCTTTAGTGATGAACCTTAATAATATGTTAAATTCAAACATAAATTCTGATAGGACATATCCAAGCCACACGACCTCTTTCACACACTTAGATGTTTGCTAGGACAGCCAACTTTAGCCTAGGCTAGGCTGGTGGTTTGCTGTAGTTTGTTTGCGGGTGTCTTGCCTAGAGGGAACCCATGTATTTTGCTTACTTTTCTGTAAATCATAGCATGCATATTTACTTTCCTGTCAGTGCACTAGAGAGCGAAGTTAATAAGTGAGGATCGTGTATTTTACTTTACTGTCTTTAATTTCCTGCATTTATAACTGTTCACAATGCACTCATCACATACATAGCTATACAACTGCTTTTACTTAACTTCTTTTATATTTCTAAAAAGTAGAATGTTCTTAGGATCTGATGTACTTATAAAGAGAAATGTAAACTTTATTTTCTTAGATCTGTTGTACATAGATTGAGTCTGTAAAGTGTCTTGAGTCTGTAAAAGGATTAGAAATAACTGCTTATACATATTTAAATGGGGCTCCAAAAAGTAATATCCTTCACCAGGAGGATGTTCCTTTTTGGAATTCCATAGAAGACTTGGAGCCTGAAGACCATAAGTAGTTACATTTAATCCTATTTTCTTATAGGCTTAGAACCCAGGTTTGTTGTTGGTGGAACCTGGCCACCTTTACTTTATTACAAACCCTAGGATGTAACTTGTAAATTTGATATTAATAAAATCAGCTCTTTCATATATATATAACTGTTCATGCATCATTAACATACGAGTATATTTTCAATTTTTGTAAGCATATCATCTTGCATTTGATTTAAATTCTTTAACCATCTCAAATATTGCATTCATTAGAGAATTGTTATGATTAGGATTGTTAGCTAGCAGCCCACTCTAGGTAGGTGGTAAGCCCAGAATGTATAAATTTTCTAAATTCCATATTTAAAATTTATAATCTAAAGCCTGATAATGAAAATTTAAATTAGCCCAAATATTTAGTTAAATTTGTATATAGTTTTGAAATTAATTAGTCTTCATTTAAATCGAGAGTATTCTCTTAGGAGATATAATTAACTATAGGGGCTTGCCCCTATTGGAAGTCTAAACCCAAAAAAAAAAAGAAACCCTATCTTAATTTCCTTTCTAAGGTAGGAGAAAAATCTGTGAAAGTAGATTAACCATATCCGTATTTTAAATTCAATTTCATAATCAAAAGATAGAAGGATATTTGATTTGCTTCACAGTGAATTGAATATCCTCTATATTTGATTATGGAAATGAATCTATGATTCATTAATCTAATTGGGATGATAGGATAATATAATTGTCATCCTTTGGGATGATTTATATATTTCCTATGCTGCACCCAATTAGAAGAATGCATTATAATCTTCTTTCTTTAAAATCAATAGAAGGACATCAGTCTACTCTTCAGGGTGGTATAATGTCTAACTATACAGATTTAACTGAAAGAAAACATTAAAATACAAATAAAGCAAATCGTGTGAGAACTAAAAAGCATTTGTATCAAAATAAAATTTTCTCGCAATGATGTCTTGACTTATGTTATTATTCCATGTTTACATATTTTTATCTGTAACAACCATTCTCTTAGAATTATCATCTTGCTAGATATTACTATTTTTGTGCTATTTTTTTCGTGGTCTTCACCTTGTTTTGTAGGATTTTATTAGTGCAAGTGCTCGTGGTGATGATTGTTTGGATAGGAAGATGGAGTTCAAAGTTGTATTTTGGTGTCTTCTTTCTATTTGGGTTCTCTTACTTGTGCACCGTATAATGTATATAGGTGTTAATGTACTTTTACCTAGTAGGGATCTTGATCTCATAGGTTTTTTTTTTTATTTTAATTTTGTAGCTCTTTTGAGCATTAGTGAGCTCGAGGTCCCTTTAAGGACTTTAAAATTTTTCCTATATTAACGTGTAGGGCCCTCCATGGGTTTCCCCTAAAAATAATCATTCACTACCTTGTACAAATCATAACTCGTAAGAATATTATTGTGAGTGTGGAGAATCTCTTATCATCACTAGAGGACTTTTGCATTCATTATGCACTTTGCTAAACACATCTGTAAGAGCATGTGTTGGTTGATTGGTGTCGAATGTGAGGGTGTTATACTATTCATACCCTCTTATTACAACAACATGCAGGTGATTTGTTTAGGTTGCTAATTTTCATCGTTGTTGTCAACAAAAGTTAGCATTCATCATATACTGCATCATATACTTTTGTACAAGGTATTGTTGTTTGCAATCATTTACAAATATTGCCACATTCACTGCATATCAATCCTGCTTCATGGAAGACTTGTGTATTCATCAATATGTTGACTAGTGTTAAATGTAAGATCTTGCCATACTCACTACCCCTTATTACATAGTTTGTAGATTTTTTCATTTGTTATGATTTCTTTTATGTTTTGCTTGTGACCTCTTGCATTCATAGCATTTTTGTCGTTGTTGTTTTCCAATAGACCACATCAGCTATGATTTCTTGTAGATAGGCTACTGTATATTTATTTTCAAATCACTGTTGACAGTCAATTGAGTTATGTGAACCACTAACTTCTTCATATATATCAATCAACAAGCTTCTATACTAGCATGTATGTCTTTCAATGTCATCTACATGTATTAGAAGTCCTTCATGACCAATAGGTGATTGTCGCTTATGATGGTTTAATGACATTAATATTTTCATTGAAGGTCTGACACTCTTGCCCTTTGATGAATTGTGGTGTTTACAATACAAACCTCCTTTCCACCTATAGGCTAAGCATTATATTCATGACAAATCTACTACAATAATTTGTGATATGAGTGATTACACTTTCATTATTGCTATCTGGAATTTATAATTTGATTGTTATAACCATTGTAGCATTTATTATCGATATTGCATTGTAGTTATTAAGCTAGTTGTGTTTGAATTTCTTTGTCCTCCATAAGTTCCTTGCTCATTCATTGACTCCCATTTAGGTGATTAAGACCCTCAAAAAAATATGATTGTGCACTTATCATTTTAAGATTCTGTTCATTATTTAGTGGCTTGTGACTTGTTCCTTGTGGTCTGTACATGTTCAAGTTCCATGAGATGTTGTCCAGTTCAAGTCTAATGTCCACCATGCTCATTTCATGTTCAAATAAAGCTCATTGATGTTTTGTTTTAAGTTTCATACTAAGTCATCATCATTTGGCTTAATTTTAAGTCTCCTGTAATTATTCAATTTTGTTTAAATTAAGTCCAAGTTCAATTAGTTTTAGGACCCCTATTTCACTTAATATATTTGCAACCTCCCGACGTCTCCCCCATTTAGAGGAAACCCCAAGAGACATAGCGTTTCGCTCCATGCTATGTGGGTGCTTCAGGTTAGTGTCAGATGGCATCGTGATCATATTTCTTCAATCGCCGCTATTCTACGTGAGTGCTTAAGGGTATTCGAGGTACTTGTTTTGAAAGAGCAAAGTTTTCTTTCTCCCGCTACACTACGTGAGTGCTTAAGGGTACTCAAATTTTGTCCTCATCATTCTACGTCAGTGCTTCGATGATTACCTATCTCATCACAATCATCACACCGATATCTCTCCCACCGTAAGTGTCAAGTGTAGGGTTTTGGGTTAGAATTTTATACCTGTGTGGTCATTGTCAATGATGACGATGATGAAGACAAAAATAAAAAAATTCTCTTTCTTTTTCTTTTTTGAAAAATTTTCTTCATTTTTTTTGTTGTTCTTTCTCTTTTTTTTTTTTTTTTTTTTCCTTCTTCTCTTTCTTTGTTTCAATTATCTCTCTTTTTTTATATCACACGCGTGCAGCGCGCATATATATATATATATATATATATATATATATATATATATATATATATATATAATTAAAATAATAATTTATACATTTACAAATCATTAATAACTAAAAAAGAAATAAAATACATACCAATATACGGAGTATGCAGGTTGGATAGGTTTACTTGGGTCGGCTTGAGCTTTAACAGTGGGGAGGCACAGCTTCAGTGGAGTTTGCGAGTGAGAGAGGTTGAGTAGAAGCTGCCAGGCTTTGGATGCTTGCAAGTAGATTAGATTTTGGTTGGATAGAAATTGACTATGAGGGGGCAAGGGGTTTAGAAAATTGGTGGAAGAACCTGACACTATGGGGCTTGCGTGAGGCTTGAGGAAGGACAAATTTTCTTGAGGAGTTTGGCTCGGTGGTTCTACAACTTTAATTGAGATGTCCAATTGAGTCAAGGTAGGAAGCTACAGGCGTCTGAGGCTCGTGGGTTGAAGTCAGCACATGGAAAAGAGCTTCGACCTCAACAGTAGATTGAAAAGGGGCTGATGACATGCTAGGTTAAAGTTAGGATTTGGCCAAAGGATGTTTGGATGTCGAGGATTCTTCGAGGTTTTCAGCTTTGTGTGCGTGAAAGAAGTCGGATGAGTGTGAAAGAAGTCGGATGAGTGTGAAGAGATAGCAGCTCGCATGTAGAAGAAGAAGAGCGGGATTTGATTTTGATTGCAGATAAATTTTGTGTGTAAGCTAGAGAGGAACCAAAGCTTTCTTTCCTCATCTTCTTATTAACTCAAATGGTAGAGACATCAAGCTGAAATCGTGCACACTAGGCATTGGCAAGTCACATTCGGTGCCAATTTGCAGACAGCGAACATTATAGCGACACCGGGATCTCCGTAGCATTCGGCCAATTATTGCTTTCGGTCGCCTGTCCGGACAATCAATCCACGTCACATCACTCAAATATATCAGGATCCGATGTATTTTGATGACGTGACGCGTATGGATTAGTATCCGGACGAATCCGGACACCGAACGCAATAATTTGCCGTAGGATTCACACATGATTTGGCAAAGGTACGCATTTTTTATTCTCTTTTTTTCCACAGTAAAGGTCAACATGGAAATAAAATTTGCAATAAAAAATAAAACTACAACCAAAACATTACGCAAAAAAAAAATGAACTACTTAATTTATTTTTTGAGAAAATGACTAAAATGGTCCCTCAACTCTTTGTGAGGGATCAAAATAGACCTCGACTTTTTTGAGGACCTAATTGGTAACTTAACTTTTTAAAATGGAAATTTTTTAATCCTAACATGCAATGTTGGAGTTAATGATATTAAATGTAAGGATATTTTAGTTATTTTTTAATTAAAAACTTATTAAATATAATTTTTAAATAGTTATATTTTTTTCGAAAAAATTGTTAAACATTTCTTTAATAAAAAATAATATCATTTTAGTTTAATTTTAAAAATTTAGTAATACTTTTTAGTGAAATCAAATTCAAATAGATGTTATTTTCAACTTACTCACACATATTTTTATCAATCATATTTTATAAAATGACTAAAATTTATAATAAAAATAAAAATATTATTAAAGAAAAGTTTATTTTTTAAAAAAATTTATAATTATTTGAAAATTATATTTAATAAATATTTTATTAAAAATGACTAAAATATGAAAGTATGTGATGCACCAAGAGGTGAATTGATATTTTTTGAAATAAAGAACAAAGCCTAAACAGAGGTTCTAAATTTTTTTTTTTTGTAGTTTTCAAAAATAATTTAACAAATTTGAAGCAAAAGCTAGTGATTAAACAAGATTGTAATAGTGGTGATGAAATTCTAAATCACACAATAAGGTTCTACAATAATATTCTCACAAAGTTGTTATAACAATTGTAGGATGCAAAAAGAAAATATAAAGAAGTAAATGGAAAAAGCACACAAGAAGATTTATAGTGATTCGGTCACTTGACCTACATCCACTCCCGATCACTTGACCTATGTCCACTCCCCGGAGTCCTCCACTCCAGGAATTTCTCTACTCAAAAGTTATTCTACTTTTGCCCCCACAGTAACGTAGAGAAACCCTTAAACAAGCTCACTTTCACATTCCTCACTGTGGTGGAGTATCAAAATGCTATGTCATCCTTTTGATGAAGGAAACAAACCTTCTCATTTTTCTCCCTCCTGGAGAAGGCAGAGGACCTTTGAGGACATTGACCTTGAAGGCTCTCCCCCTAGAGAGCTCCCACAAGATTTACCCGGGTCAGAGGAGGAGCAAGTGTACAGTAGGCTAGGAGCATCCGTGTGATTGCCTCACATTCTTACGTCACAAACTCACCTTCTCCTTCCTCTCACAAACCCTAAATCCCTTCAAGTGGCTCCCTCTCAAGAGTTTTCCTTTCCTTGTCACATTCCTCTCTTTTCTTTCAAAAAGACACAAATATTACTTAAATATAAGGATTTAAGAAACCCTAAATTTTCAATTTAGCAATTCCTATTTGTATAGTACAATCAAAGATCGTACAGTATGATAAGTTCAAAATAGCTTTTGTCCTAGTACGAATGAGTACGAACAGGCAACAATTCTGAACTGCATCGTACAGTACGATACAAATATCATATAGTACGATATGATAAATTTCTTCTATTCATACAAGACAAATGCTAAGACGAGAGAAATTCATCTCTATTCATTGTCTAGTACGATCCAAATAGTATAATACGATCTTTTAAAATCTTCATATCGTTCGGTATGATATATACATCACTAGTATGATAAGTTAATAAATAAAGGTATTGTCCGGTATGATCTAAGGGACGACCAAAAATTGCCTTGGTTCATCGTACGGTATGAACTAGGTCGTACAGTATGATCATCAATCATTAATTAAACTTTAATATTAATTAACTAATCATGGGGGTTAATTTGAGCAAGTATTCAAATAATCATACAATAAGATAGGATTATACAGTACGACGAGTTCAAAATTTAACAATTTAAAAGCTTGCTTAAATTAATTTGGCAGGTAGGGTTTCAGATTAAAAATGAATTGTGTAGTACGATGCTCATCGTACAGTATGATTAGTTCATAAAATATAGCCATTTGTGCCACAGTATCTTGCTTAGTATGATTTAAAATCTTAAAGTAGGATCTACAAAAAAATAATTTTTCCCTTAAAAAAAACTCTCCCCTTTAGTGTGTGTGTGGTTACTCAGTTTGCTTACATATTTTGTGGCCTGACTTAAGAAAAGAAAAAGAAAAAAAAATACAAAGTCATAGGCTTCACTTCCTATTCTACTCAGTCTCTAGTATTGAGTAATGTGTGATCTCCCTAAAATATTAGTACTCACAGACAAGAGCAACATTTAAAACATTCAATGAATAATGAGATAATTTAATTGACATTATTTATCATCATCAAAATCTTAGGCTAGGGGTCATGAAATGTAACAAAATACCCTTACATCTAACACCATAACTTCAACATTAGATGTCATGACAAAAAAAGCCCTTTTTAAAGAGTTGAGAGATCAACATCAGCTAGGCATAATGGCAATCATACTAATCAAGTTAAAGATAAGTTCAATACGATACAAGTGGAGGAGAATCAAATAGAGAAGGTGTTTACAGATTTTTTTGAGAAAAAAATGGCAGCAAAGTAATTGTATTTTGACGGGATGGCCTGCTGTTGAAGAAAATCAGAAAGTTAATAATGTGGACTTAGCCATGCTTAATGAAGAATTCTCAGTCCAGGAGTTGCATACCTCGGTTTTCCAGCAAGGTAATAACAAAGCACCTGGTTTTGATGGAGTTACTTCATCGTTTTATAAAAGCTATTGGAGTATAATATGGGAGGTTTTGTGGAATGCAGTTAACTGTTTCTTCAAAACTAGTATCTTAAATAGAGAATGGAAGAATACTTTAATTACTTTGATCTCTAAAGTAAAATATCCATTGCTCCCATCAAATTATAGGCCTATTAGCCTATGTCAAACCAACTATAAAATTGTGGCTAGCATGTTAGTAAACAGATTGAAGAAGGTGATTGACAAGATGGTGTATGAAGAACAAGCAGCCTTTATTCCCGGTAGATCCATTTCTGAGCAATGTCTTCTAGCTAAGGAAATTTTCCATAAATTCAAATTATCCAAGAATCGAAAGGGATTGATGGCTCTCAAATTGGATATGGAACAGGCCTATGATAGTATGGGCTGGTCAACACTTCATCAGGTACTTAAGTGGTATGGTTTTCCTACTTTGTTTTCTAACCTTCTTATGGAATGCGTGGTAGATGTGAGGTTTTCTATCATTATCAATAGAAGTAACTCTAATTGGATTAATGCTAGAAGTGGCTTTCGTCAAGGATGCCCTCTTTCTCCGTATCTTTTTATTTTATGCTCACAACTCTTATCCAGTTCTTTGGAACAAAGGGGGAAAAATCTTGGTATTCGTATTTCACCTAGAGGTCCAAGAATCTCGCATCTTCTTTATGCAGATGATGTATTAGTTTTATCACATGTTTCTACTACTTTAGCCAAAGAATTGAAGACTATTGTGGAGGATTTTTGCAAATGGACAGGACAAAGAGTCAACATCAACAAATCACAAGTGTTATTTGGCAAGATGGTGAGCTACTCTCTAAAGAAGAAGATTACCAGGATTATTGGTTTTAAGGAGGTTTAGGAGATGAAGTATTTAGGGGTCAAGATCTCCCTTAGAAGAAACAAAGTGACGGATTTTCAAGAGGTATTGAGTATGGTCATGGACAAGCTCAATTCGTGGGGTAAGAAATCGTTATCAATGGGAGGTAAGATTACACTCATTGAACCTCCTTACTTTCTATGCCCAATTTCTTAATCACTCACTCTTTGGTTCCAAAAAGAGTTTTATATGAGATTGAAAAACTTTGTAGAAGTTTTTTGTGGCATAAGAGTGATGGATCTAAAGGTATGCACTATGTTGCTTGGAATGAAATTTTCAAGCCAAGAAGTATGGGGGGATTGGGATTACAATCTCCTTTATTAAGAATTGGTTCTTTGAGATCTAGATTGGCTTGGAATTTTATTCAAAAAAAGGAATCTTTGTTATACCGTTCTATGAAAGCAAAATATGGAGATGAAATTATGAATGATGACCATAAGGCTATCACATCTACTGCTTGGAAGATTTTGCTGGATGGGGGCAGAAATTTGAAGAAGGATATTAGGTGGAAGGTGGGAAAGGGAAATAAAATCAGTGTTTTGAATGATGCTTGGTTGCTAGACAAAAGCATCACACGGTGGCCAACTTACGTGGACTGTAATATGGTGGAAGGTATGTCAGTTCAGCAGCTTTTAACTTCTGATGGTGATTGGAACTTAGATTTGCTTCGTAAGGCATTTCACTCAGAGCTAATTCTACTGATTGTTCAAGTCCAAACCAAGATGATGGAGGAGGACAATATTGAATTGCTGAAGTGGTGTTCAGGGAAAACAGTTTCTGCACTAGTTTATGAGCAAATGCTGAATGACAAATATAATTTGGTTGATGTAGAATACTTCAAATGGCTAAGGAAGCTCAAACTCAATAAAAAGGTTGAAATTTTTTGGTGGAGGTTAGGCAAGGCTGCAATCCCAACTAACCTATTTCTTAAGAACCATAGAATCTCATTGCTGGATAGCTGTGAGAGAGGATGCCAAGCGGTGGAGTCTTATGAACATATTATGGTTCATTGTAAGCATATGGTGGAGATTATAAAGAAGATTCGAGAATGGGGTATTATGATCCCTGTTTTCAATTCTTTGGAGGATTGTCTTCAGGAACTTAAAAGGCTTTCTACGTCCAATTATGGAATTGCAAAAGTTTATTGCTCGGTTATTTACCTTGCTTGGAAGAATAGAAATTATGTGAAGCACGGTAAGGAGGCATTGCCTGCATCCGTGAGTGCTTCAAATGCATTGTTTTTGGCTGTTTCAAAGTCTACTCCTTATCTTTCTAGCTGGGGTACTAACCTCCTTAGGGAGTCTTCAAACAATTGGTGCCCTCCACCGAAAGAATGGATTAAGATCAACCTTGATGCTTCTCTACTTACTTCAAATCTTGGAGGTATTTGTGGGATTTTTCGAGACCATAAAGGACGATTCATTTGTGCATTTGGCAAGAAGAAGATTCATTGGGATGTGGCTCAACTTGAAATGGCAGCTATCTACACGGTGAAGCAATTTCTTAAAAGCTGGATGATGGAATGCAAAGGGGTGATCATTGAGAGTGACAATGTCAACATTATCCATTTCATTCAAAATTCTTTGAAGAAGAACAATTGGCCTCTGAATTGTGGAGATACGGATGAGGTATTGTTCCTTAATGATTTTAATAAAGTAATTTTCCATAATGCCCATAGATCGTGTAATAAAGTAGCTAATTGTTGTGCTACTTTGGCATTGGAAAATAGTTTATCATTTGATAGTTTTTCTTTTGATAGTATCCCGTCCATATTGATGTGTTTGATCAAGATGGAATGTGATACTTTGAACAATTGTATGTAGTTTTCTTCTTGGCTCTTTTAATGCAATGCTGCACCTTTTCAAAAAAAAAAAAAAAAGAGAGATCAAATTGGTCGCTCAAAAGAGTTGGAGATCATTTTGGTCTCTCAAAAAGAGTTGAGGGGCCATTTTACTCATTTTCTTTTTATTTCATATTATTTGCATTACGTTTTCATATGTATTTAGATTTTTGATTATTTATGATTTGGGTCATTAAGTTGTATTAAGTCTTGAAATTTTTATATATTTATTCATTATTTATTATTTATTAGTGTATTAGGTTATTTTTGTCTTATGAATGTAATGATGGTGAAATTCAAGTTGGATATTAGTCATTTGACACCCAAGTCTTTTTCCTCTCCCACTAAATGTGATGCCTCAAAATTCAAAATCGGAATGAATTATATCTTTTCATCTTTTAGTCATCATCATCATCAAATAAAGCTTACTAATGTCATTCAAATAATATAAACAGTGGAAAACATAAACATGTTATTATTCTTCTAATATCTACACATTAATCCATGACTAAAAAATAACATATACAATAGTCATGTTATTCAACAAAAATAACCCATCTCTAAAATATATCATAACAAAAAAAATGAAGAACTAATAGAAATAGAAACAAAATATAAACATGCCACTGTTTGTTGGGTTGAAAAGTGGTTTTTGAAAAAGATTTGTTTTTTTTTTTTTTGGAATTTAAAGTCAAGATTTCAGTTTCAAAATCGAACACGTCATTATGAATGATATATCACTTTGGGAGGCGAAGATATCATTACTTGGTGGGTTCAGATAATGAAGCTGAAAATCTCATCCCAATTGTACTAATCAAATCCAAGAAGAACTATATGACCCTGAATTGTTAGAATGAAGTTCTACCCATATTTAGTTATTATAACCTCGATGAAAACATCATTATTTTCATATTAAAAAACACTACAATAAATGATTCATCACCAGGAGGGAAGAGGATATCACTTATTATCGATCATTCGAATATGATGATAATGATCGTCATTAATTTTAATTTTCTTAATGAAGATTAATTAAATTTTGAACAAATTGATTTTTGAAAAGTTGATGTGGGTCCTAAAGCTCCTACGAGCGTAAGCCCTCATAGTTAATTACATCATAAGGAAATTGAATTTACTAAGAATACTCTTTATTAAAATAATGATGGAAGTTCTATTAAGAGATTTCAAGAATTGGAATCAAAGAAGTTGAATTTGGAATCTCAATTGGGACTGAATCAAGTTAGAGGACTTATTTCTAGAGTCAAAGGAGGAGAGGTAAGAGACACTTTGAGATTATGAAATAATTTAAAAGTGTCCTGACCTAATCTAAGTGTTGGAATTTTAATTATTAGTTAAAAGGAACATTAATTTGAGTTGAGTGATTTATTAGAAATTTAGGATTATATTCCTAGAGATTGGGGTCTTTTGATTCAAAATCTACCTTGGATCCTAAATCTAAATTGGACACTAAACCATAGTAACCTAAACCTAACAAATATAGTGCAAAATCTAGACTTACCCTGGTCTGGATTGGAGAGCTAGCTAACCATCTAGTCGATTCAAAATCCATGAGTTAAATCTTTATGAAATAGTGGTAGAAATATTATTATAAAATTTTTTGAGATGTAGTATTGACATCTAGAATATATCCTAATTTGTCCCTTGACTTATGTAGTGTGAAAATGCTTAAATAAAATGCAATTAAGATTTTAGACTCATTTTTAAATTGATTTCTAATACAATTCATGCTGATTGACTTGATTAAATGCATAAAATGAATATGTAGTAGTTTTTTAAAAAAGGCATAAAAATTATTTTTTCTAGAGATTACACAACATCCCCTTGACAGATCTGCACCCTCAAAGGCCAGGCAGGCTACTAGAACCCGCAGCTAAGGAGGTGCCTAATAAGGAAGAGAAAAAAATAATATGCTTATGTTAACTCTCGGAGGTCTCGGTCTAACTTTTAGATCATTAGAGTTTCTATGTTGGCTTAACATTTTTAATTTTAACTTTAAGTAGAAAAAAATTACACGTACCCTCACAAGCCTCCAATCAAATCCATAATAAAATAAAAATGACATGCAAAATGCTAAGAAAAATAGAAAAGCAGGAAATCCTAATCACAATTAGATCAAATCAAACACATTAATTAATCAAATTAATTAAGTAAATGTCCATAAGTAAACATCATGTTTATTAAAACTCAAAAAGTATATAAATTAAAAGTGTCCATATATAACTAAGGAAAAACCCAAATTCTAATCTGAGGATAGAAGCAAGTGATTTTGAGTGGGATACTCTCTATCCTCAACTCCTTGTCCTAGTCTTCTTCGTGCTCTTTGGATTCATCATATCTGCATACCCAAATGAAAAAGAAAACCCTTCTCTCGAAAGGGAGGTTATTCTTTCCACTTGGGTATTAAATGATAATAAAAAAAGTAAACCACGCTTGACAACACTTTAATTTATTTGAAGGTTTAGTAGTTTAAGAACCTGTAGAAATTATTATGGTTATTAATTTAGCCCCATTTTATTTCCCTACATTAGTGTGGCCATCTGCAAAAATTTCTCTAAATAACAAGATCGATCATAACCTAACGGTATACTATTACCCATCATATCAACTCACATATTGTAATTAAAGTAAATAAACTCTCACATAAATCAATTTTCAATCATAGCATGTAATAAAAACTTAGAAAATCCATCACACAGGGGTAAAGGTAAACATTGGCCTAGCCTAAATTAGAGTTGGTTGTCCTAGCAAATAATCTAAAGTTTTTGCTAAAGGTTGTGTGGTTGGGGTATAACCTAAGCTGGGTAATTTTTTAAACTTGTTTGATGTTTGGATTTGTTAAAGGTTAAAGGAAAAATTTATGTTTGAGTTTAAATATTGATGTGTTAAAGCTTAATTTAAATATATTTTAATTATTAAATGATTATTACCTTTGTCGCTTACCGAGGCCATAAAGTTTATTTCAACTTCTTTGGGGCTAAGATAATAACCTCGTAGGCTCATATTATTAAGTAGTAACTAGGGTTAATTAAGTTGATTTAATTTTTTTGAAGATTAAAGGTTGATAAAATTGAGTTAAATGCATTTATTGCAAATTTGGTCGATTAATTTAAAATTTTCTAAAATTTTAAGTGAATTATTGAATTTTTAAAATTTTGAAATTACTTAACATTAATTAATGAGCCAAAAGTTAAGTTTTAATATAAAAATTATTTTTAAAATTTTAGTATTTTTCTCAAATACTAAACCTTAATGTGAGTAATTTGACTCTAAGTTTGCTTAATTTGGAACTTTATACATTAAGGTATAATTTTTTGAAGTTTGGACCTAGATTTGAACTACATCTGAACATAAAGGCAACTTTTGACTTTGACTTAATTTTGGAGATTTGACATTTTTTGAAAATATTAGACTTTAACTAGAGTTTAATGACACTAAGTTCGATCAATTTGGAATTTTTGGGACATAGATTTTTTAAAGTTTGGTTAATTAATGAATTTTTAACATTATTTAATTAGATGAGTTTTGGTTATTTTCTTTAAACTCATTCCAAATAGCATGAAATCACCGCCAAATGTTAGGGATGACCCATGGGTTTGTATCAAAGTGTTTGGAAATTATTTAGAGTTTTTAATAATTTTTTAAATAATTAATTTGATTAATTATTAATTTTCACTTAAAGTCAAATAAGAGGTCTATTGATGGGACTATTATTTTTCCTATGTAGGGGATCAAATTTCGGTTAGTTTTCAATATTAAATATATTTTTTGGATTTAAATTGAATTTATTATAATTTTTTTAATTTTTTTGGGTCCTTAAAAGAGCTGAATTTTTACATGGTTAATTTTCTAACCTAAAGAGCTATAATTTCAGTGAAACTTAAACCTATAATGAATAAGGTCACTAAGTTCCCTGTGGTCAAGTTTTACTCCTATTGGGTGTGTGTATAAATTCCTAGGAAAATTTTAAATTATCTAGACATAGTACTTATTTATTTTTTTTAGGTATCACTGCTACTCAATTATGTTCTAATCATTGTTCATTTAACCCTAATACTAGTGCATGCACACTAGTGAAATTCCATGGCCTAATTCTATATATTTGGTAGTTATGATTTTTCGAAGTCTTGGGTCCAAATGGGCCCACTGCTTTGAAAATTTACATCACAGAAATATGTTGGGTATCTGATCCTAAGAAAAATGCAGTATATACCTAAGATACCCAAAACCTTTCCACCAAACATTTGGTTTAGTATGAGTACTCGATTGTGAGAAAATTAGAAAAAATGAATTTTTAACAAATATAGATAACTCATAATCCATTGGCCAAATCAACTCAAATTTAATTTTAATAAATAATACACTAAATTATTTTTCCAACGAGCCCAAAAATAGTTAATTTTGTGGAGAAATAAATTTGTTGAGAATTTCCAAAGTTTTGAGAAATTAATTGAATTATTTAATTTAATTATTGAATTAAAACGGAGATAGCAGTTGAGAGAGAGACACGTGGCAGCGTGTGGTTGCTCAAAATTGCGTAGAAATGTGTCAATACTGTGACAGAACACATGGCACAATCCGATTAGCCACTTATCATCGTCAACACAAATCAGGGTAGTTGATTCAATAGTGGCTAATTAGACTTCTCTGATTAAGCCATACCAATTTTTGTGGTTTCAAAATGATACATGTTTGAATCTAGTCAGATGGATGTGCAGTCCAATTGATTTTGGGCCATCCGATCCAGTAAGAAGGAAAATTGGTTGGCCGAGATCGATCCTTACCATTTTAGTTCAGAATGAACTTGAAAATTAAAATGCTCATAACCTTCAAAATACTTGTCAAAATTTAACAAAATTTGTAACATAGACTCATGAACTTTGATTGCCTGGAGTTTGGAGGCTCCATGTAATGAAAATTTTGAACAATGTCAAAATGAAATTTAAATTTAAAATGAGAATAACATATAATCCAAGTGTTAGATTTTTGAAATCTTGGGCTCTTATTCCTCCTGGAGAAGTCTTCTACAAGTTTACTTAAGACCCCATAAAGTTTGGCTGCTAGATTTGAAGTTGTTGAAGAGAGATGAGCTTCTCTCACTAAAATGGTCTCCCCTCATTAAAATATTTATTTGAGGCTTAGAAAAGACGGAGGAATGCTTGGGAAGGCCCTAAAAATTGCTGGAGTGATGGGAAAGGGCTTTGGAGAGTTTGGGGCTAATGGAGCTGGAGTTGTTTAAAAAATGAACAAGAATCCTTTCTTAGGTTAGGTTTCCCCCCACCTTAAGCCCTTAATTTTTATTGAATGGCTTGGATTGAATTGGGAGGAGCTTGGATGCTTGCCAAGTGTCCCCCTTTTTTTTGGTTAAAACCCTAATAGGGGCCTACACATTAAAAAAAAAGAAGTTACAAGGTCCATAAGAGGGACCTTCAGCTCTCTACTACTCCAAAGAGCCGTACAATAAAGAAAAAGAAAATCTATGAGCTAAAAGTCCTTACTAAAAAAAGTACAAAATAACCTAGTAACATTCTAAGGATGCTAGAAGCGAGCACCCAATAAAGAAAGATTAAAACATAAATAATGCGCACAATCTTTCTGAAAAAAGAGATAATCACATCCAGGAGCAATTCCACCTGCTCAACAAAAATACTGCAAAACAAAATACTATTGCATATAAGAGCATAACATTAACATAAACAAAATAAAAGTCATATAAGAAGAATAGTTATAATAAAGACAATTTAACTAACTCAACAAACCTTTGTAATAAACCAGAACACTAACCCAAAACTTACCCTTGTATCTTTCAAAATTCTTATGAATGAAAAATAGGATACAATAAACAATTTGCCTAGGAAGCATAGACAAAAAAAACTTATACCTTAAAAATACAAAGCTAAAAAAGAGAGAATACATTAGCAAGAGGTTAGAAATAACTAGCAGCTTATGCCCAAAACACTTCATCAGATAATGGTAAGGCATAATAAGACAAAGACCAAAAACACTTGCATAAATATCAGTCTGAAAACCACAAACAGCAGCATAACTATCGGATAAAACATCACAAACTATAACTGATATAGAGTAGGACCAACCAAAAAAAATGTACAATAACCATCAATACTTAACAAACATGACATGCCACCTAATAACTAACTCCCCGACCAAATGCACCTCCATCTACAACACAACATTAGGCTCCAATCCCATTAAAAAAACCTCCAGTTGAAAGAGGCATTACAGACATATTTTGCTCATCGATCCTCAAGAAAAACCAGTAATTAAGAGTTAACTAAAAAAATAAGAAATTCCAATGTACCAACGAATTGCATAAAGAGTCATTCCAACAATACAAATGATGTCTGCTTATCGAATAAACAACAATCATACCAACAAAGAAAATAGATTTGATCACCATATTTAACCACCAGATTTGATCCATAACATCTAATAATGCATCTCTTACTCTTATTGTCTTACAACAAAAAAAATAGGCAGCCATTGTTAAACATAGAGGAAGGAATAATGGTCCCCCCAACCACATCAATAAAATTATGAAGCACACAATAACAGTACAGAAAAATAAACAATCTACTGGGCAGAGAACATTAGGGGAATAAAAGTTACAATAATCCCAACAATTAATGCTATGATAAATCCAAAACCTAGCAACATAACAACTAAGGGATTGACCACACAAGGTCAAAATAGTAGCACCTAGAAAGCCATCATGATAAAAACCCAAGTGCCACTTCAATCTACACCCAGAACCATCCAAACTCATACAAACCCTAAAAAAAGCAAGGGAATAGACCAAGTATCCCTTGGATAAAGAATAAATACCAGCCATAGAGTAGCAAAACCTCACCCAAGAAAATAAGAGATGAAAATATAAAATAAAATAAAGAAAGACACAGCTAACAATCACACTAATGCCATGATAATCCATAAAGGAGGGGCTCCCAAGAAAACTTAGAGCCACACCACCATACTATCCATGCCACAAAAGATAGAAATTCAGCACATTCCATATAAATGCACAACAAGATAACCCTAGATACTCCACCCGAGGAATAGATGAGCAAAACAGGGGTCTAAAATCTAAAATAAAAATGGTACAGTCATAGCTTAAAAATGGGACAAAATACATAACTTGAAAATGGGTCAAACCCGACCAAAAGGAACATAAAAAATGAAGAACCAAAAGGCACAACCATCAACCAAAAAAATAATAACCTTGACATAATTAACAGAAGGATGGTAGAAACACCAACCAACAAAATAGAAAGAAGCACCCATAACAAGGATCAAAAGGACTACAAGCCCAAAATGCAACAAAAACCTAAGTTCTAACATAGGGTAAACCAATTTTGTCCATTCTCAAAAGACCCTTTAAAGGGGTTGGTAAATTGATGGAAGAGAAATCAGTTGGAAAGTCCAAATTACACCCAAGATTAGCAAGCCAATCAACATAAGAATACCCTTCCTTATACACATGAGACATGTTAAAATTAACAAAGGTCAAAAGCACCGCATCGTTAGGGTAATTCAAATAACAAATATTATAAGTAGCATCAACTTAAATCCAAATGTTAGTAATGCAAAGAGAAATGCATAATTTAAGACCATGAAGAATAGTAGAAGCTCATCATAAAAAACAAAACATTTCAATAAGGGGCTAGTATAGGCCATAATAACATTCACATAGGCATCCCTAATAATCCCACCATAACCAAAAGTCGAATCTTTGAGGGGTTTTAATCGAGTAAACCTACTTAGGCTCATCAAAGGAATGATTAACCTCCAATGAGAGATCCAAGGAGCCACAAAGAGATAATCCTTAATGTTTTTGATGGAGAGCAGGTTAGTAGAATTAAGTCTCAGAACTTTGTCTTTCATATTTTTAATAATCCTATGATAGTTCATACCTATATTATTGAAAATAGTTATTTCTATTCAACCATAAATACCACAAAATAAGAGAGGGAATCACACTTCTAATTTAGCCTTTAGAATTAATGAACCAAGAATTAAGCACATAGTTAATAGACATATTAACACTAAATTAATTTAATTTGAATATATCATTAAAATGCATCCAAATTTTAATAGCTATAGGACCAGTAATAAATACATGATGTATGTTCTCCATGTAATAACAACATTGACATTTGGAAGCTAAAATAAAATATCTTTTAACTACATTCTCATTACTGGAAATAAACTTATGCATGATTCTCCAAATGAAAGTAGCAATAATTGTAGGAATACTTTTATGCCAAATTATAGAGAAACTTTTGGTAGTATAGTTCTTAATTCTAAAGGCATGCCAAGAATCCTTTAATTTGAAACTCCCAAAATTAGAAAGTTTACATATTTAAAAAGAGGGACACCTAAGCACTTAATAAGCAAATGACTATGCACAAACCAGTAAGGCCTTTAATAGGAGTAATATAATCCCGAGGCACTTTATTTTTTTTTTTTTTGAAGAAATGCAATTGCATTAAAAGAAAGAAATAAAGCCCTAATAAAACTAAAAAGAAAATAAAACTAAGGGTTCCTTGCTCCAAAAAAGGAAAGGAACCTTATTGAAGAGCATATTTGTTAAAATAAAACTATCATAATCGAAATGAGACCCACTACTTCCTATTTTAAAACCCTTATGGTGGAGGGGATACCAAATATTAAACAACCTAAAAGGTTGGTTAACATCCTAGAATTCCCAACTGGTGAAAAAATAAGATCTAGAACCGATCCCATAAGCAATTAGAATAATTATATTAAACAAATATAAAGCATAAAAAAACTAAACAAATAAACTATAAAGTAAATACAAAGATAATCAGTCATCCGAGAAACAACTAGGAAAACTTCCAATAGGCATCTCAGAAATAAACAAATGCCATCCAATAAATCTGTAGAAAAATATATCTCTTCCTCTGAAATAGATATATGCCACTTCCAAATGCTGAGGACGTTGTTCATATCAAGAAATATAAAATACTTTTTGAGCAAAAGCTCCAACATTAAGTAACTCAAATAGAATTCCATCTTGTTGCTACTAATGGTAGAACAATTAAACATATCAATGAGCTAAAGGAGAAGAGCCCTCCTTAAAATTCTTTAATATGAAATCTGCATTCCTTCTTCTAGGAATATCTTCCAACGGACCCAATGATTGAAGATCTTTAGACAACTTATGTTTAGAATTGGAAGAATAACCATCTTTATTAACAACACTTTTATCCTTCACAATCACAGCATTTTTAAAATTTAAATTAAACTCAGATAAAGGAGTAATAATCTCTGGATTAATATCAGAAACCGTTCTACATAATCTTCCAGATTTGTTGAAGGAATCTTCGATTCCATCAATATTCACGGTAATAACTGAGGGAGTAACTGCTTCGGATTCGGGATAACTTCTGTAAAACTTATGAAATCTTGAATAACTTTATCTGAATCGGCAATGAATGAATCCTTATTTCCTTCAAGAATTTGTGCTATTTTGAACTCAACTTCTGAAATCTGAACATATTCCGGAATTTGAAAATTTTTAGTAGCAATCAATCCATCAGAGTTATCTAAACAATTATCATTATCTGCTGATGACAAAACATTATGGACCTTATCCAGAATATGAACATTCTGAAATTCAGAATCCTTAATTAAGCCTTTATTAAAATATTCTTTGTCAACAACTTCAATATTGTTAACATCAATAATTTCAGCATCTTCGATACCATTTTCTTCAAAAGATAACACATTATACTTATTGGATTTACCAAGATTTGATATGAATTTATCAGATGAAACATCAACAAAATTATCCTTATGTTCTTCAGGAATACCTGAATCCACCTTATCAGAATTTTTGTAGTGTGAAATTCTGATTTCTTCATATCATTCAGAATTACTTTTTGCCTCCTTTTCTTCTTAAACTTCACATGCATCCATGACCCATAAGAACTTTCATCAACAAGAGCTGAACTGTAAGGAACTTCTTTACCATACATACTCATAATATGTGAGACATTAGGACACACATAATCTTTATTTCCAATTCTTCCACACTTGAAACATAGTGTCGAAAGATTTTCTTATTCAAATTTTTGAAAAAAATTTCCACTCAAACCTTCAATCCAGATACCACAAGGGAGCTTAGTATTCAAATTAACCCGAATACAAGCTCTAGCAAATTTCCTTCTCCCCCATCTAAACATGTTGCCATCTAATAATAAAGGGGTTCCAATTTTAGAAACTATTTTAGTAATTTTAGTTTCATCGCAACAATGAAGAGGCAAATGAGGCAATCAAACCCAAATGGTTGAAGAAATTCCATCCATAGACATAGGAGAGAAATTAGGAGACCATTTGTTTATACCAATGATGAAGCCCCCAACATACCAAGGACCTCCATTAAGGACTTCCTCCACTACCTCAGATAACTGAAAATAACATAAAAGCCAATCTAATCCAAGCGAGGTTTTATGAAAACCACCAAATCTACTCCATTGTCGCCTTAACTCCAAACTACAAATTGAAAAAGGCAAATTCTTGCTAAGAAGTTTTACAACTAAGTAATTTCTCAAAACGTGAACATTGGCTTTTTCTTTCTCCATATCAGGCTTGACCACATTTCCATCATCATTTCATTAATAACTCCCTTCATACTTATTTTAATATGTGGTTTCTTCATCCACACATTAGAATTTGAAAAGGGAATTGCAGCATCAACATCACCAAGAATGTTAGTATAAGCAATGTTTACTTTCTCCAACAAACCATCCTCTTTTGATTCGGAACCCGAAGATGAGGCCTCCAAATCATTAGTTTTAGGAAGAAAATCCGAATTAGGTAAGGAATCCAAACAATGAGAATAAGATGAAATCGACTTACTATCCAAACAAGAAATAACTTTTTTTCCCTTCTCTGTATTTGACAAAATCTTTTGGTTAGAAACTAAAAAGCCTTCTCTGATTACCAGAGGATTATTCATGAAATAGGACTTGCGAGATAAGCTGCGGTTGAAAGAAGATTTACCTTTTGTATCCAACGAGGTTGGACGCATGGCAGATGCTAAGGATGAGGTGTTCCGGTCATCAGAAGATGACCGTCGACCCTCTTCCAGCATCAACGACGACAGCAGGAGATCACAAATCCTAAAATCTTTTGAAATCCTGGACATTCTCTCTCTTTACACTTTTAGCTATAGTTTGGCGTAATGAAATGATTCAGCTTCAAGAAATCCCTGAGGCACTTTGTTGGAGGTAATAAAGAAGCTCTTACTCTGATTAAGAGAAAGCCCACTTAAACTTTCAAAATTTTGAAAAAAATTCATCAGCCTATTAATTCGGTTTAAAGAGGCATTGGTAAAGACAATAAAATCATCAGTAAAATATAAATGAGAAATATGAAAGCCTCCCATAGTTCTAAAATAAAGGCTAGGGTGATGTTGAAAGAGGTTGGAAATATCTTTAGATAAGTACTCAGCATCAATAATAAATAAAGCAGGAGAGATAAGACCACCAAGTCTTAACCCATGAGAAGATTTAAAAAAACCAATGCTTTTGACATTAATAATAATAGAAAAGAAGGATCATATAATACATATTTTATAAGATTAATAAAGACTTAATTAAAACCAAACATATGCAAAATATTGTAAAGAAAATTCTAATTAATATTGTCATAAGCTTTGCCGATATCTAATTTCAGAATGATGTTGTCACCTCTCACCCTAACATCAAGGTCATGACTAAAGTCTTTGAACAAAAGACTATTATCAATAATATCCCAACCCTTGAAAAACCCCATTTGGTTAGGATAAATAATTTTAGGAAGAAGAGGAGATAACCAATTCATAAGAATTTTAGAAATGAACATACTAAAAAATGTACATAGACTAATATGTCTGAAATCATTCCAATTGCTAATAGAGTTATTCTTAGGAATGAGAATAATAAAAGTAGAAGTAAAGAACTTAGGAGTTTTATTACTAGAAAAATAATCTAAAACAAATATCATAAAGAAAATTTCTAACAATATACTAAACTTTATTGAAAAACTTAGTGGTGAAACCATCCTGCTCAGCCACAGAATCAATATTCATATCATAAACAATCTCATTGATTTTCTCTAAAGTAGGAGGGTTAGACAGAGTAGCATTATCATCCTGAGTATTGATATTTGGGATGACACTAGGGTTATCAATAGGAGTGGAATTAAAATTCTTATTCAAAAGGTTTTAAAAATGCTCAACAGTTGAACTGTCAATTTCCTTAGCATCCTCAGTGTGGGAACCATCAGAATGGAAAATTTAATAAATATAATTTTTAGCATGATTTCTCTTGACCAATGCATGAAAATACATAATATTATTGTCACCTTAAATAATGTGCTTTGAAGAAACTTTTTTGTTTTAAAAAAGCTCCCTCTTGAGCTTGTAATTTAAAAAGATAATATTTGGCACAACAAAGCGAACAAAACAATCGGGCTTATGCTTAATAGTAATTACTTTATCTTAAGCAATAAGGATATTAGTGAAAAATGTTTTAAAGACAATTTTATTCAACCAATTAATTTTATGCTTAAGTCTTTTAAGTTTGAACCACAATCTGTTCATACCAAAAATAGTGTTATCAAGGTGTAGAGGAGCCTGCTAATTCTCTTAAATCATGTTTAAAAAGGAGTCATCAAGTAACCACTTATTTTGAAATCTAAAATTAGGGGCAGGACCAAGATGCCTTGTCATAAGGCCAAAATAATAAGTGAATGATTAAATAAAGTTCTGCTAAGATGTTTGACATAGATAGAGTTAAAAGAGTTAATCTAATTATCCTTAAAAACACACAATCTAAATGTTACCATAAATTACCATGATTTCAAGTAAAATTATTACCAGAATAACCAATGTCTACTAAGTTGTAATTGGAAATCATGTTATTGAAATCCTTCATAGGTTGATAGATAGGATTAGAGCCCCCAATTGATTTGGAGGGATTAGAAATAATATTAAAATCACTGCCAACTATCCAAGGAAAATTAATAATATTATGGAAAGTGGCAAGTTCCTCTCAAAGACCCTTTTTAATAGTACAATAAGAAGCATCATAAACAAAGGAAGCATAACATTTCAACTGTAAGAACTCAATATTGAAATGAAGGACTTGAGTAAAATCCCCAATAAGATCAACCATAATATGATCCCTCCAAAACTCCCAAATTTTATTGGATGAATTAGCAACAAAATAATTAAAACCCAAGAGCCTTGTAATACTGAATAGTTTAGTAGATGAAATAAGAGGTTCAAGTAAAACAAGAATAGAAACATTTTGAATATGACATAAATTCTTAACCCTCAACCTAGAAGAAGGGAAACCAATACCCCTAACATTTCAAATAATAGACTTAAACATAAGAGGGTTAATGACTAGTTTGAAAACTGGTGCTCCTAGGAGATTATAAGATTGTGTTTTTGTTGTTCCTATTCTTCCTATTTTAAACTTTATTATAATTACTGTCTTTTTCTAACATGCTATCATCTTTAGAAAAATAATTTTCCACAATATCAATATCCTTGTTAACAATAAAGTTATTGCTATGTTGATGTAAATTTTGAGAATACTTATTACCATTTTTGATACCATTCATGTAATCAAAGGTACCCTCCTTCCTGGTTATCCTCAGCCAACTCTCCATCTTCTAAGTCATAGACCTCTTCCACATTTCCCTTACTACAGTTTCTATTACCAATATTATGAACTTCTCCATCCTCCAAATTTTCTTTACCTAAGTTAAGGGATTCTTAAACCATGCCATCATGAGTAAGATGCCTATCATCCTTACTCCCTTCTAAAGCTTTATCATGTTTATTAACAAAGGGTTAAAATGACAATTTATTAGCACATTCTTTATTATTCATTATAAAATCCAAATTAGACAAATTTTTATTAATAACACAAGGAAGAATAGAAGATGTTGAAACAATATTTTGCTAAGATATAATAACTACCATTTATTCATCCACGTTTCCACAATCCTTAGTAACTAGATATTCATTATTTAAATTAGTAGGGCTGCTATTAATCACTCCATGTATTGGAATATGATCATTGGCAACATTTTCCTTCTCCACAGGAAAAATGGGTTCATTATCAACAGTCAAATGATCATGTGGACCCTCAATATTGTTATGAGGATGAGAATTTGTCTTCACTATCATTCCCTAGACAAGAATAGTGTTATCAAGAGTTGAAGAAGTCACCATGATATTTTTTCCTTTCAGTTGTTTATCTGATTCCTTTTTCTTTCAAAGTTGGAGATATAAGATAAACCATTCAGTAATACCATAACCGTGCATTTTATAATGAGTGCGAAAAATAGGCAAGTTTTCAAATTCTACTTTTTGAAAATACCCACTTAACTTCCATCCAAGCTAGATGTAATTGGTGTGTTTCTTAGAAATGTCCAACTCAACTAAAACAAGAGCCATAGATGAACATGAAATCAAAGCTATAGCTTGATCCATCTGTAAAGGCCTGCCCAATATCGAAGCTAAACCAAATGAAATGTGAGAGTTAAAGAAATGAAATGTTAGATTTAGAAATGAAATCCACATAGGAGCTATAGGGGACTCCTCTCTAACTTTAAAATTAGGAGTCAATTTAAGTAAACACATCTAACAACCATGAATATAATACGATCTTCTAGAAAAAATGTTATTGTAATCAAAATGGTTGGAAAGTTGAATCGTAATTTGGCACAAATATAACAAACCAATATGAAACGAGCTAGAAATTTTCAGATTAAACAAAAATTATGTATAATATAAAGGTTAGGTCGGCGCAAGACAAACTTGCCAACTAAAGTTAAGTTATAAGGGGTGGCCAGCTGAGAAATCATAGTATCATCAAACATCAGAGTAGGGCAACCTTTAAAGAAAGTTTGAACAAAATTCATTTTTGAGTTTGAAGATGAAGATCCACTTGCCATAACATCTTTAAAAGAATGAGACTTGACATCAACAGTCAAAGAAAACCATGGGTTTAATGACGACATCATCGTCATCGCCCGAACCAACAAAAAAAATGAGAAAATAAACAAAATAAAAGCACAAAACCAATGAAGAAAATAGACAAAGCCAAAAAACCAAGACAAATGAGTAAAAATCCTTTCCATGCAAAGGAGGAATGGAGCACGTAGTAGCAAACCTTAGATCACCAAAGAATCTCCAGAGCAAGCTTTTACCCCAACAATCGAGTCTATTTTTTTGTTGCATGTCAAGTGACCCCTAAGATGCTTAAATCCAATAAATAGGATTGGAGTTGAGTGTTACATGTTTTGGTTTAAGAGGACCATACCCTTTTTGCCCATTTTGCTAAAACAAAGCCAAGCCTTGTTTATAAGGCTAGTTGAAGCTCTATTAGGAAAGACAATGGGCCACTTCCCATCAAGTAAAAACAGGTTTAGAAATGAGAAATGTATTTCCAAGGTGTCATGGCCACCTAAGCTCTAATAAGGGCTTATTTGAACATTTGACAACTCAAACCAGTCAATGAGAGTGATGTGGTAGTAAAGGTAGTGTATGGGGCTGGTTGAATGTGTGGCTAAGTGTTTGAGACTAAAGGTTTGAAAATTTGAACAAATATAGAGATTGGAGAGGGTTTTAACCCCTCCAAATGTTTTGACCAAGTAAACCTAATAGGAGTATGTCTTGTAAAGTTTTGGACATGTCAATCATGCCTAATTGAATGTTTTTAAGGGGTCGATTTGATTTAAAATGGGTTGAATGATTGAATTTGACAAGTGTGTAGGTTAAGGATTGATTTGGTCAAACATGGTTGAATTGGAAAACCTGGTCAAACTATGGGTTGAGTTTAAGTGAAATTGGTTTAAATGAGTATTTTGAGATCAATGCAGGTGGTCCCATGCATTGGTGAGGTCATTTGGATTAAAATTGATATTTGAAACCTTAAGGGTCATTTTGGTCAACCTTGGTCGAATTGGGCAACTAGGTCAAACCAAGACTTTAGTTTGGGTCCAATGGATCCCAAATGATATTTTAGATTCATTGAAAGAGGTTTCAAGGGATGAAGAGATTGAACCATGTTGAGTTTTGACCAAAAGTCTAAAATCCCTTTAGAGGGCATTTTGACCCCTAATCAATATTGGGTTAGAATGGGTACAACAAAGTGTGGATGGCTGATGAAAAAGACATATTAAAGTTTACGCATGTGGTTAAAAGCTTTGAAGAGAGTACCAAGGTCAAATCACCCAAGGTGGTAAGTCCAGTGACACAGGTTGTAAATATTTGATAGTTTTGTTGTCTGTGGGAATCAATTAAATTTTGGGGCTAAAAACCTCATATTGAGCTAAAATTTGAGGGGTTGACCCTAGATACATACATAATAAATATGAAATTGATATATCATGAATCAAATGTCATTTGAATGGGTTATAAGGAGGTACAATAACAATGAAGAAAGGGTTTTAGGACCTAGGTCCTTAACCATTGGATTTGGTTTTGAATGTTGGATTAGATTTTGGACTTGAATGGTTGATTTTGAATTATCCACATCAATGACAATCAAATGAATGGTTGAAATTAATTTGATATAATTTGAAGTTTAATTGAAGGTTTATTAAAAACAGGACTAGAGATTGAATTGAAAAGTGGAATTAGATTTGATTGTGATTGGATTTGACTTTATGTGGGGCCTATATGATTGAGAAGCAGACATCTTCCAATCATTAGGTCACTAAAAGAAAACATAAGTAGGTCTTAGTGACCTCATATAGAAATGAGGTCAACAACCACTTAGATCAACCTCACTATACTGGTTCCTTACTCTTACTTGAAAATATGTTAAAATTATATAATGAGCATAAAAGCCCAACAAGTTACTATAATTTATAATTAAAATTATTGCACAAAATAGAAACATATACATGCAAGAAATCATATTCCAATGAATAGTGGTATAGCATATAAATCTTTATCATTTTTTCAAATCAATTATGTTACATATTATGTGTTCTCAGTCATACACTATATATTCACATTAGCAAAAATATAAGTTTTATTGCACAAAAATCATGTTTCTTATATCATTTAATTAGTCAATCAATCATATCATATATATCGTACATCTTATATATCTTATATATTATATATCTTGTATTTATTTCATATATAATTTTTCTTAAGGCCAACCCAAGAAGAATCAATCTCATTGGTTTTATGGTCAACCCAATAGGAATCAGTCTAATCAATTATGTCTCATCAATAATCAGCATTAGTCTCATTAATCACCAGACTTTTCTATCATTGATCTTATCATTCATCAGTCTCCACACATCAATCATCAATTATATCTGTTATTGATATTTGGTTAGTCATATATAGGTCATAAGGTTTCTCAATCTATCAATATCAATCTCAACCATCTTATCTAGAACATCAGTTCAATCATTTTTCTTGTTCTTACATGCATTTTATATCATGTACATCAGAATAATAGACATCCTATACACATCACTAGCAATTATTATAACATATAGATCTATCAAGTATGCTCATCAATACACATGTATTAAGCATATATAAACTATATGCATGTCATATATCTAATATTCAGACTTAGTACATTAGTTCTTGTTCATTTCACACCCAATCTTACTCTACCCATTTCAAATAAAATGTTGAATATGCAAAACTAATTTGTGAAATTTCAATATAAACCACTTAAAATGCTCAGAATAATAATATCTACCACATACCAAAAATTAAAATGTAAAAGCTCATTAAAATGGGAGATATTTTATTTTTACCACTTCCATGAGGATGGAGAAAATGGACTAAAATCAAAATCATTGAAATAAGTACATAGTTAAGGTCACTTACAATGATTAGAATAAATTTTATTACAAAAGCAATGGATGAAAAAGCCTAGGAAAGCTCTCTCTCTCTCTCTCTCTCTCTCTCTCTCTCTCTCTCTCTCTCTCTCTCTCTCTTTCTTTCTCTCTCTCTTCTTCCTCTCCTCTCATCTCTTTTCTTCCTTGATAAGGTAATGAAGTGAGGAGTAGAGGCACAAAAATATGATTCATATTTATTTTAATATGTATATTAAATATCATTTAGTTCTTGATGATGCGATGCCAAGCCCACAACACTGTTGCGCTGCATGGAAGAATCTTGATTACCATAGAATAAAGAATAGAGCACCGCTGCGCTCTCCAACTCAGCATCATAGTGCATTGTAGTTTAGATTTTTCATATTTTAAAATTAATTCACTTTATGAGATTTAGGATTATTACACTAAATATGAACATCCCCCTTTTTTTTTCCTTAATTTGATATTTTTATAACGTTTTACATTTTCTTATTGATGAAAGCATTTGTTATTAGTATCTGACAAAATATTGAAAATCCAATGGTGTCTCTTCTAATGAATATAAAATGACAAAACCTTCTCCTTTTTTATTTATGATAGACACACTTTCATCACTATGCCTGTGTGTGTGTGTGTGTGTATGTTTGTATGTATGTATTATTGGTGCAGCAACCAGCTCAAAATTTTTAATAGAATTCAAGCAATGAAATTATTCCAAAACACTCAGTGAAAGTTCCATATGAACACCAAGACATTCAAATGTATATACGGCCTATATAAAATTAAATATTTGAGTGCTTTCTAAGCTCATCATTTTATTTCTATAAAACATGTTAATCAATTTTATAATTTTGTATAAAATTAAACTTTATCTTATGATTTTCCTATAGATATACATTTTATAATTTGTATATAAATATTAAATTAAAATTAATTGGAGCTAAAATTGATCAATATTAAATTTATAGCCACAATTAAACTTATTTATTGGTCAATTGTACTTGCAACATAGCTTTCAATATATATATATATATATATATATATATATATATATATATATATATATATATATATATATATATATATATATATATATATATATATATATATATATATATATATATATATATATATATATATATATAGTTTGAATGTCTTGTTATATTTTGTGGTTTCACATCCACTAAACAAAGCCATGTGCCATTTTTACTTTAATTCTAAATATGAAATGACTCTGCTTAATAAATTTTGTTTATATTATAATTGAATGAAAAAATTATTTGAAAATAAAGGATCTGATTACATTAGTATCACTATAACAATTTCATTTTTATAAAATTAAGCTATAATAATTTCATTTCTATATGATTACGTTAGCTAGCTACTTGGATGTTTGTCTAGTCATTATGGATAGGTATAAGTTCTTTGAACTTGTTATTATCCAGGATTTTGTAGTTTGTGATTTTGATGATGACAAACATTATTGATTGAATTGTTACTTTTCTCATTGAATATTTTAGATATTTTTTTATCTACGGGCACTAACATTGTAGGTAAGACATACGCGACTTAAGAATACTGAGAGTTTAAGAATGGGCAGAACAAAAATGCTATAATAATTTCATTAGAATCCATTAAAAGAACTATTTGAAAATAAAGGATCTGATTACATTAGAATCACTATAACAATTTCATTTATATCTGATTATATTAGCTAACTGCTGGGATGTTTGTCTAATTATTATGGATAGGTGTAAGTTGTATTGAACTTATTGTAATCCAGGATCTTTAGTCTGTGATTTTGATGATGACAAATATTATTGATTGAATTATTACTTTTCTCATGGAATATTTTAGATATTTGTTTTATTTGTGAGCATTAATATTGAAGGTAAGACATACACACTGAAGGCTACTAAAATCTCAAGAATGGGTAGAATAGAAATGCCAAGTAAAAAAAGTTTGTACTTTTTTTATTCTTTATTTTTTTTTTCTTGAGTCTGGAAATATAATTATGTATGCAATTGGGTCATACAGAGGGAGTGAGAAGATTTTTAAAAACTAAAATTTTTTGTATTAATCATACTGTACGACTTACAGTTATACTATTTGATCAATATAGAAAAAATGGGCTTAATCTCTAATTAAATAATTAGTTTCTATATTCTAATCGTACTATTTGTTTCATTACGATCTAAAAAACTCTAGGCACCAGATAAATTAAGTAATATATTCAAAATTTAAATTTTGAACTAATCGTATTGTACGATCTTATTCATGCTATATAAAAATTTGAAATCTTATTTAAATTAACACCCATAATTAGTCAATCATATAATGGTTTAATTAATGATAAAAAATCATACTGTATGATATTGATCGTATCGTACAATTGATAAAGATGAAATTTAGTCATCCCAAATATTGTATTAAGCAAAACCATGATTTTTGAATTAATTATACTTTAAAATATTAATATCATATTGGTTGGCATACTTGAAATCAACTAAACATATTGTATAATGATAGCAATATGGGATAATTAATAGAGTTGATTTTTAACCATCCCGGGAATCGTTCTTTATGAATAGAGAGAAAGCTAACAAATCATATTGGTTGATCTTTGGATCATATTATACAATGTGTTCGAAAAGTTAAATAATTTGTGTGAACAACTATTTACATCGTACTAGATGGGTCTAGTTTTTTAATTGATTATACTATATGAACTTAAATCATACTGTTTAAACATTGATGGCTAACTTGAGTTTTTAAAGTTTCTTGAAGCCTAATACTTAAGCAAAGCTTTGAGAATGTCTTTGTAATGAGGAGAGGATTGTGTGATTGTTGAAGGTACTCTAAGAAAGAATCTTATGAGAAAGATCTAGGGTTTATGAGGAAGGTGAAGTTGAGGTTACGTATGTGGGAGAGAAGTGTGAAGGGATCACATAGTTTATCCATGCTAGCTTCACCAATTCTTCTCCTGTGTCTTTCGTGCGTACTTGAAGGCTCTCTTGGGAGAGAGACTTCTAGGTCATGTCCTCGAGCTACTCTACCTTCTCTGGGAGGGAGAAAAAGGATTTGAGATTTGTATGCTTGTGAAAAGATTCTTGTTCTCTTCCATCTCTAGGGGGAGAAAAAGAATTCAAAGTTATCTACCTTCTCCAAGAGGGAGAAAAAGGATTCAGGGTTCACTATCATCGTCGTGGGTGGTGACATAGCTTCTAACACTTCGCTGCATTAGGCTTGATGAAAGTGAGTTTGTAAAGGCTTCTCCACCTTGTTGTAGGAGAAAAGGAGAGTCTCTTTTGTTAGTATATTTCCTAGAGTGAAGCACTCTGAGGAGTGGGCGTAGGTTGATATTGACTAAACCACTATAAAATTTTAGTGCACTCTTTCTGATTTTTACTTTCTACATTTTCTTTTATGCAATTTATTTTCCTAAAAATTGCTTGGTTTAAAATCTATGGTTGATGTTGAATTAAGTTGATTTAATTATTCTCACCATTGTGATAATTTTTGTTAAGTTATTAGCTTCCTCATAGAGTGATCAATTTCTTCATTTTAAGTTTTGAAAAATCACCAAAAATTTAGCTTTCCTGGTTAGGATTTTTTAGAAAACCAATTCATGCCACCTCTTGGCGCGTCTTAGGCTAGTTCATTGAGGTCTCACAACCTTCTCGAACTTTCAAGTGGTATCAAAGCGGGTTTCAAAAAGAAGGTATTAGAAAACTTCTAAAAAATAATAAATGACTCATTTTGGTAATCTTTATACTGTGGAGGGTTATTCAATAACCCGCCAACCTTTATTTAATAATATACCTTTTAATTTATAGAAAATTTATATGTCTACTTTTTTACTATCTATAGATTATCACAAGTGGATGTTTGTTCAAGAAAAAATATTATGCACCTTTTCATCTTGTAAATGAAATCAAAATTGAACTATCATTTAATGAATGGAGTAATGGGGATAAGGATTTAGCCAAATTGAATGCAAAATATTTAAACTATTTATTCTATGCATTGAAATTTGAAGATTATATATGTATATCTATTTATACCACTGGAAAAGATATTTGGGATAAACTATACATAACCTATGAAGGTGTGAGAATTTTTTTTTTTAAATATTTAAATTTAAAAATACTTTTATTTCTCACGTGATTTGATTTATTTATATTTAAATAGATTTTCTTGAGCCCAAATCAGAATAGTTTAACATTATCCCATCCCGAAGGATAGATTAATGTTTTGCTATAGATTTGAAATGAAGAAATGTATAATTTATTTCTCTAATTAGAAATAATATAGGGAAGATACAAATCATCCTGAGGGATGATAAATATCTTCTTTTATCTCTCTAATTGGACAAATAAATTACATATTTATCTCCATAATCAAATATAGAGGATATTTGATCCGCTTGTAAGAGCAAATCAGGCATCCACCTATCCTTTGATTATGGAATAAAATTTCAAATATAGATAAAGCAGGATCTGCGTTCACAGATCTTTCCCCTACCTTGGAAAGAAAACTACGATAGAGTTTAGATTATTCTGGGTTTAGACTCCCTATAGAGGAAAGCCCCTATAGTTAATTACATCTCCTAAGAGAATACTCTCGATTAAAGTGAAGGCTAAAAAATTTTTAAAGATACACATAAATTTAATATAAATGATTGGGTTATGAAAATTTCAATGTATAAGCTCTAGACTATAAATCTCCAAGTTGAAATTAGATTTTTGAATTTAGGAGTGATACAAAAGATGTGTATAAGAAGAACTCACTACACCGGGGGCTATGACCCGGTGGTTCCGCCCGTAGCACCCCCATTTGGAAGAATGGGGGCGACTGAATATTCTCTAAATTGTTGTCCAGGTAGCTCCAATGTACCTCGCAAGCAAAGGCAAAGAGAGAAAGAAGTGGAATGAGAGTAGGCACCATTCAAGCATAAATATAATTAACCAAGAATCAATTTAAAACAATTAAGATTCATAAATTTTAAAATTATCTAAAACATATGGAAAGATGAGCATGTGCAAGCAAATGATATCAATAATAAGCATAAGTGGTTATCAAAGTAAATATGTGACGTAATAAAAGAAATGTATCTAATGACTAACACACACACACACACACACATATATATATATATATATATATATATATATATTGACAAAATGTCACAGTCTATATGCATGACACAATGATGTCACATATACATATATAAAAAAAATGAATTTCTCAAAGCCTGGTCATAAAAGAATGTGAATGGACAATTACATATTTATACTTTTTTGCAACAATAATCATATCGAGAAATCATATCAATAAATCAAATCAAGTTCTCTAACCCTCATGATTGAATTATAACTGAAACATGAAGTAAGTGAAGTTATAGAAGACAACCTCTCTATTTACAAATTTTCAATGCAATTATTTATTACATGAGTATTTGGGATGAGATTTTTACAATTGTCTTAACTTTATTTACAACCAAACTTATAATAAATAACTATATATAAAATATTATTGACAAAAGAAAACTACTCAATATCATGTTTTAATCATCATTTTATTTCAAATTTAATAAATATATTTAATGTAAACTACGTAGCCAAAAATAATAATAATGCAGATTATTTTCTCTTAAGGATTGATATTTCTATAAAGTATACATATCAAAAAAATTTTATTTTTGATTAAAATTTATATACATGGGGAAATTTCAATACATATGTACTTGTGTATATAAAGAAATTTTAGCATCTCACAATGCTTCTCGAGTATATTTCGACACAATGTAATTCATTACGATAAGGTTTCAGCACATATAAATCTCACAAGAGCATATATATATATATATATATATATATATATATATATATATATATATATATATATATATATATATATATATATATATATATATATATATATATATGTAAGAGGAGCATTCAACTCCTTAATGAAGTCCTTTATGACAAACAAGCTATCAAATCTCTCAACCAAAGGAGATGCTAACATAACTTTATTAATTTAGTATATTAAAAAGAATCAAGTGACTTATATCATGAACGTCAATAATGAAAAATATCATACATTCAAAACTCTCTGATTAATAAGCATCCAACTATATTTCAATATAGTGAGAGAAGAATATATATACAATCAAAACTCTTCGATCTTAGCTATAATTTATCGAATGTTGGGGCATGTGTCAAAAAAAAAAAAAAGAAGACTATACACATGAAATGTTGGCACCAAACATTCAACATACACGATACTACTACAATTTCAAACTCTAGATCACAGTTTTGTTTGCCTTGCTTTATAAAAATGTAAGAGTTATCTGAAGGCTAATATACAATTCATTTATACATTCTGGCAATACAAATGCTATCTGGAAGCTAATATAGAATTCATTTATACATTCTAGCAACATAAATTGAATATTGAAACTGATATAAAGTTCATTTATACATTGCAACAATACAAATAGTGTTCGGAAACTAATATACAATTGATCCAACAAAAGAAACAATATAAAAGATAGTTTATACTCAAAAAATAGATTTAATAGCTCTCCAATAACAACACCAGCAACAACCCTTACAAAATTGGGGGCAGGGTGTACTATAATAGTAAACAACTATTCTGCAATTAAGATATAAATGGATTTTTAACAAGAAAACAATTGGAAAATCTTATTTACAATATTTAATATCTTCATAAAAAAAATCTTCACAAATCTCCATTCCAACAAAATAAATAAATGAATTATACAAATCCACATTCCAATATATATATATATATAGAATGAGTCATGAAACTTTATACATGCTTTTTTTTTTTTCATCAAAATGGAAACAGGTTATTGTTTCTTGTTCTCCAAAAAAATAAATTCAATATTACACCATCACCATAGGAATGCATATATACCCATATGGTTCATCTCACTTGACAGAAACAAAACAAAGTGTAATATTAGAAGCAAGTTATAAACAGTAGAATAAATCCTTGGCAAGAATATTTATTTTACCTATAGGTTAAATGTATTCACTCTATATGGCTCATCATACATTGGACTTGGCATCAGTTGAAAACCAGTGTAACAAATTCTTGCTGTCGTGCCTACTGGTATGACCATCCACATGACATCCACAACTAATAACTGAGTTAATGCCTCCTCTTTGACCCAAAATATACACTATATCCTCCTGTAAGCACGTCTTCTTGTTTTGTGTTGAAAATAGCAGCTAATCCCTCTTGTTTGTTGCTGAAATATGCTCTTCTTCCATTTTTTTTGGTTGAAATTTGACTTGAAATGAAGCAGACCTCTTACTTATTTTCTACCTTAGCCGAATGGAGCAGGTTCCCCTCCAAAAACGTGAAGCCAGTAATTGTAGCTACAACTTGCTTGGTCGGATGAAGAAATAGAGAGCAATGAAACTTCCTTAACCAATCAAGCTTCAGGATCTCTTGATCAGACATCTCGTCCTCCATGTTTCCCCTGGCTAATAGACAGCAGCTCTAGCTAATAAAAAAAGGAGAAGCTGCTTAGTCCGTTTGCTAGAGGGATTTCTGTAGGGGAGGAGTATTAGAGGTAGAGCTTGGCCAAAATTTGCTATAGGAAATGGTTGAAGTCTGCTGTACAAGGAAACTGATGGCTGGATCTATGTATAGACCCTCTTCTTCTTCCTCCTTCTTGGACGGTTTGAAACAAGGAAGGAGCAGCTTAGAGGTGTGAGTGAAGAATGGGAATCGTCGAATGAGAGAGAGAAAACTTGGGCTTGAAGAAAAGTCGTCGAATGCAGCCCCTTCCTCCATGGCCGGCCCTAGCAGCTCCAAGGGATGTAGAAGGAAGTCTCTTCGCAAGGGCGGCTGCTTGTGGGAATGGATCCGTCATGAAATCTTCGGCTGGCCTAATGCTATTAGCAAGATCAAAATATATCATCCTTTCAAAAGATGATCGGACGGTTAATATTAGATGCTAAAATCAAAGACATTTAGAGAGTTAAATGAGAGAAAGATGGTAGATTTATACAAAACTAAATTAATGATGTAATATTTTGATTTAAATGGGCAAAACTAATTTGTAATAATTGAAATTGATTTGACTCAAGAGACATTAAATTGAGAAGATTAAAGTCAAGAGCTTTAAATTGACTACGAATTGGTCGGCTCAAATTCAAAATTGACACGCAATGTCAAGGAGAATCAAATTCAAAATGAGTCGAAGAGAGGTCGATTGCAAGATTGATTGTAGGCTCGGATGATTGTAGCACAAGGTGACCTCAAACAAAAATGAGGTCAACAAATGGACCGCCAACATGTGTGATGAACTCGAAGAGTAAATCACATATGTTGGTGTTGACCGAAACGATCAAGATAGTCCAAATGAATTCAGATTTGGTTTGATTTTGAATTTCAAATTTACAAGAGTTTAGATTTCAAATTTTTTGCATGTTTTGATGTTAAATTTTGAAAGTTTGAATGATTGATAAGAATTTGACAATGAAGGGTGCTCTACAAAATTTTGACTAAAGGGATTTAGCCCAATCAGCAAAGCAAATATATAGCATGAAGGAATTTGAAATATGAGTTTGATAAATGAATTGAATGGAAGAGTTTAATGGTTGAATTCAATGATTGAGTTGAATGGAGGTGTTGAATGATTGTTTTTAATGAATGTAGTGATTGATTGTGGCGGTGAAGTTAATGATAAGACTCGAGTCTTCTTTCTAACTCAAAAGAATAGAATGATAACACATGGGGAGTCATGCCTATCCCGAAAGGTTAGAGGGCATCTTAAAAGAAAAGGGAGCAACCTGTGGAATGGATTGCATCTAATCATGGAAGGTTTAAAATTTAAGTTTTACTAGGATTGTGCCACGAGGGGCATTCTCCAACTCTAGCGAATGATCATAAGAAAAGGATGCCTAAGTGTGGGGACTCACACCTAACTTTAGAGGATCAGATGATCATATGAAAAGGAAGCCTAAGTGTGGGGACTGACACCTAATCATAGAGGATCGATTTAAGATTTAAAATTTACACTAGGATTGTGCCACGAGGGTCGTTCTCCAACACTAGCGAATGATCGTGAGGAAAGGATGTCTAAGTGTGGGGACTCACACCTAACCTCAGAGGATCAGAAGATCATATGGAAAGGAAGCCTAAGTGTGGGGACTCACACCTAACCATAGAGGATATTTATAAGATTTAAAGTTTACACTAGGATGGTGCCACGAGGGACATTCTCCAACACTAGCGAATGATCGTAAGGAAAGGATGCCTAAGTGTGCCTAAGTGTGGGGACTCACACCCAACCTCAGAGGATCAGATGATCATATGAAAAGGAAGCCTAAGTGTGGGGACTCACACCTAATCATAGAGGATCGAATTTATATATTTAAACTTGGATGGGAGATCGATTCCCAAACAAGTGGATGCACAAACTTGATTGAAAGATCTATTTTCAAACAAGCAAATGTAAAACCTAACTGAGAGATCGATTCTCAGAAAGGGGAACTGGACTATGAATGGGAGATCGATTCCCAAACAAAGGGTGCAAGAGCTTGATTGAAAGATCGATTTTAACCAAGCAAATGCGAGACCCAACTGAGAGATCGATTCTCAGAAAAGCAAACTGGACTCTGAATGGGGTATCAATTCCCAAACAAAGGGTGGATACTTGAATGGGAAATTGATTCCTAAACAAGTGAATTTAGATTGAATATTCAAATAGGTGGAGTAAAGGTTAGAGTGGGACTGAATGATGAATATCACAAGAGAATTGAGACTGTGGCAGCTGAGCTTTGGACACGATGGGAAATTTTGACATCCAACCAGCCACTCTTTCCACATCTAATGAAGGAATGGGCTTGTTCTGAGATGTACTACTACTTATCCCAGTCAAAATAACGCACGGTGCAACACTATTATGCTTGATCATATCAAGAGGTTCCACCCTCTAATTGCTGCTAAGGTTTTTTCCCTCATACCAGCATTTTCAATAAAAACAAGAGTAGCATGCCTCAAGAAATGCCACGAAAAGTTTACATCACATTTCTCTTTCCTTATCAGATCTGGTTCTGTCCACTACCAAGGATACATGCAGGAAACTCTGCTAAAGTCACAAGGCAACAACTTTGACTTTGAGTCTTCTGCTACGTTTCCTAAAGAATGTGCACCATGCTGAAAGGAGAAAATGGTGGCTGATTGTTCACTGCCATTAATATAATTTGAAATGGTTTCATTTGTGGGTTATTACCATTTTCAATAATTTTCCCACCCAAATGATCATCATCATTACTGATGCATTTACCACCTTACCATTAGGAATTCTCATCAACCTGATGGTAAACTTCATGTATTTGACAATCAATTATGATTCCTCTTCAGCAAATATGGTAAGCTCATATGGAATTGTTGATGGATGATATGATGTTGGCAGCCATATAGAGATGGATCTTTTCTTAAGTAACCTGAGTTGTTTTAGTCTTCCCGAAGTCACTCAGATGAATAGTCTTCAACCTGACAGCATCTTTGGGTACTTTGCCATCAATAGCAGATATGTGGTGTGGGCAGCTCATCTTGTTATCACACACATTACTAGTTGAAGCACCCTGGCTACTCTCGATCCTAGCTATTGCTAACTGTACAAGGCTCTACATTTTTTTGGATTATCTTTTGCCTGTCCCTTGAAATATGTTTAGTTAGCTTATTAGCTGGTTCAACTTTCATGGATTTTATAGATTTGGGACCCTTTCTCACCCACCAAGTGTCTTCATCATATCACTAATTTGAAGCAATGGCCTGATGGGAAGAACTCCTTTCATCTGTTAGCTTTTGCCTCTTTGCTCCCCTACAATCCTCACAAGTATGGTCCTTTTCGGAGAATCAAATCTGATACATTGCTTGCTGGTGCTCCTGGACAACCCAAACATCATTAGAAGCATTCAGCTGCCATTGTCTTTCTTGACACTATTCCCAATGAAGTTGTACATCTGATAATTCTGGGCAAATTGTGCATCAATTGTTTTCTTGGGTGACTGCTGAACAGATTGAATAGAATGATCAGTTTTTAACCTTTCATTTTGTTCATATGAATACTTGATAGGTTGTTGGGAACTAGGTACATAATGTAAGAAATGTCTGGCTGTAGTATCATTTAACAATGGAAAATGCTTTGATCATAGTGTATCATGCAGGTTGTTTTCAGCATCTCTTACAACATTCTGCTTGTCATTATCACTCAACAAAACCAAATGATTTCTTGCATGTGGTTATACTTTTTGGAAACTCAATCCACACCAATCCTCTTGTTGACCTGTGTCACTGCTGAACACTTCTAATGCCTCCTGCACTAAAGCACTCCAAGTACCACTCTTGTAACTGGAAGTAATGATTCAGAGATCCCATATTACCTTGCATCATGGGTATGCTGCGCTGTACCCAATTTATGTTTCCAGCAATAAACAAATAGGAATTATTTGTTGACTTTGATTGAGATCCCATGAGGTCAGCTGACATGTAATTGACTGCATTTGCAACAGGCATGCCACAAAGCATACCTAGCAACTCATCAGCAGTACCCTGTCCAGTTGCGCCATACATCTGGTTAAAAGGATTGTGCTACCTTGCTCCTTGATGCAGCTACTAAAACTATTGCTTCCATTGAATTTCTTGTATATGTATGGAAATCAGGTGCTGCTTCCATTGCGTGTCATTAAGGCCTTGCTGATGCATTTGGTGAGGCTGCGACATTCCAGAATGCTGGCCACCAAGCTGCTAATGACCACCAAGACAGTCAAAACTAACTGGGAATGCTGTTACATCTGGTTTTTTCCAAACTTCCAGGAAAGCCA
Source organism: Dendrobium huoshanense (assembly GCA_016618105.1). NCBI lineage: Eukaryota > Viridiplantae > Streptophyta > Magnoliopsida > Asparagales > Orchidaceae > Dendrobium > Dendrobium huoshanense. Next base: position 23,105,375 of record CM028355.1, read on the forward strand.
GAAACGTAGCCAGGAGAATTTCCCTCTTGAGATCCAAAATTAGCTAAGCCTCGAGTGATTTTGATCTCAATGTCCAGAACTCCGCTGCCGTGAACACTTGTGTCTCTGATCCCACCCCTGCTCCCTCTTGGACTTAGCATGACTCTGACTGTGTCCATGCCTAGATTCCAAGGATCTTGAAGGGGTTCTTTCAAGACTCCAAGTATCCGAATCTTTGGACTTGCCAACAATATCTACTCTTCCTGTTGATCAACCTTGAAGTGTATGATAAGAACACTCAAATGGGGGTTGGTTACCAAATGAGCGAATGGATAGGAATACTAAAATGGGAGGTGGTTCCCAAATGAGCAGACGGATACAAATTACTCAACAAAATCCAACATGAAAGGCTACCACAAAGGGAATTGCATGATTTATTAAGGATAGGAATTAATCAAATGTTTGGGATCCACAAATTTTAGTACATGAATTTTCAAAATCACAACGAGAATGTTTAGACAAACTCATTAAAATGAAGTCATTATGAAATTCTTATATATATATTGGAGAATGAAAATGTTGTTTCTTTTTATTGAAGATTTTCCTCTTAAATCATTGGACCCGGTCAAAAAGTGATAAAAAGGGACCAAATTCAAAATTATGGTGAGAAGTAAATTGACTCCATCCGAACCAAATAAATTTAGGAATATATATTTTATTTACCTAGATCAAGCTCCTTAGAAACTGAACAAGGATTTTCTCCCTCATATATACATTTTAAATTAAAAGACTAAATCAAGAACATTTAAATTAGGAAAAGAAATTGGATCTTTTCAATATTCTTGCATGAGTATATTCTTATATTTAATAGAACATCATCGCATGATAATGAATCCAAGATTAATATTTTCATAATCAAGTATCAAGATATCAAAGGAGATGTGTTTCTGAGATTTAAAGAATTAAAAGGAAGAGAAGCCATTTACTTGTTTTCACTTTTTTTGGCACACTGTGCATTTTCATTTTAGTTTTGGTACACTTTGTGCACCTTTTGATTTTAGGCTCATTTTATGCCTCTTTTTTTTGTGGCGCATTTTGCGCATGTTTTAAATTTGGGCTCATTTTGTGCCCTCTTTTTTTTGTGGCGTATTTTGCGCATCTTTTTTTTATTGGCTCCTTTTCCTAAAAATCTTTAAGAGAAGACATTCTCATTTGTAAGATTTCCTTCCAAGCATAAGAGAGGAAACCTCACTCTCTTATACGAGGAAGAATAATCTACAAGGCAACGCAAACCCAAGGATAAGATTGAATAGCTTAATTAAGAAAATTATAAAATAGATTTGTAAACATGCTAAGGTTGCCTATGAGATATAAAATTGCAAGAAGATAGAAAATATTTTTATTTCATAATCTAATTTTATTTTGAAGTGAATTTTGATTTAAAATGTATAATCAACCCACGCAAGTAGTGGGAGGGAGAGGATACAATTTTTTTTTTAAATAATATAGAATTTTTTTTTATGGTATTGGAGTCAAATACAACTCACTTTATATTTCAAAGAGAAAAGAGATGAAATCTTCATTAAGAAAAACAAACTAACCATTCTCTAAAAATATATATAAATATCCCAAAACTTTACCACACTTTAAATTTTGAACTTTCCTCAAATTAGTTTTATTCTAATTTTGAAAATTTTGCATATGTAAAATTTATGGACCCCATCATGAAAATTGATTTTAGATTTTATTTGGAAAGATTTAAATCAGGACTCTATCTGAAAGGATTAGGGGGTATTGAATTCGAAGTTTAAGATTGATTTCAAGGGTTTGAAAGAGAATCTAATTCCCATGATTGGATTGGAGGGAGAAAGATTGAAGCTTGATTTTGATATTTAATTGCGCTGATTTCTTTTAAAAAAACCCTTGTCCTTGAATTTTCAGATGAAGAAGAGAGAGTTTGAAATGATTTGGACTTAAATGTAAATAACAAGCTCAAAAACATGATTTTTAAATTGGTTTAACTTGGAGATTTACAATCTAAAGATTGAAATTTATATACGGATGAAAGACTATGTACATGCAACACACACAAAATTATATATAAATAAAATCATATGCATATAATACATGCAAGATTATATACATTCTACACTATACACATGCAACATATACCAAAACACATATGCAAGGTTACTTATATGCAATACATACAAAGTATCCTCATGCAAGACTATACACATACAACACATGCAGAAATATATACAAGAAAAACTATACCCATGCAAAACACATGCAACACATGCAAAATTATACATACATAAAACCATATGCACATAGCACATGTAGAATTATATATATATATAACACAAGCAAAATTATATGCAAGAAACATAATACACATGCAACATGTACCAAAACACATATGTAAGGTCATTTATGTGTAACACATACAAAGTATCCACATGCAAAACCATACACATACAGCAAATGCAAAGGTGCACACAAGCAAAACTTTACCCATGCAAAAGTATACACATGCAAAATAATACATATGTAACACATGCAAAATTATACATACATGCAATACCAGATGCATATAGAACATGCAGAATTATATATATACAACACAAGCAAAATTATATACATGCAACATCATATGCATATAACACAGGCAAAATTATATACATGCAACATCATACACATGCAACAGTATACGCATACAAAATAATATACATGGAGCACATGCAAAATTATACACATGCAACACATGTACATATCCAGCACTATACACATGCAACACACGTTGGAGTATACACAAGTAATACTATACGCATGCACAAGTATGCACATGCAACACATGCATAGTTGTATTCATATCATATCATCTCACATGCAAGACTATACACAGATATCACATACATATGCAGCATTACAAAACATGCAATGTAAAGCCATAAACTTGCAAGACTATACAAAATTTGCATGCGTATACAAGACTTCAAAGCATACAAAGTATGTAAAGCTATAAACATGTAAAAATGTGTATACCAAAATATAATTTAAATAAAAACACATATACATTGAAATCTGATAACACAAGCATTTAACTAAATGTACATGTATTATTTAGAATTTTTTAGCCTTCACTAAAGATGGAGAGAGGAGTCTATCCCCAGCGGAGTCGCCAGAAAAATCTGCGAGAAATTTTTTTATTTTTAAATATTTAAATTTAAAAATACTTTTATTTCTCACGTGATTTGCTTTATTTATATTTAAATAGATTTTCTTGAGCCCAAATCAGAATAGTTTAACATTATCCCATCCCGAAGGATAGATTAATGTTTTGCTATAGATTTGAAATGAAGAAATGTATAATTTATTTCTCTAATAAAAAATAATATAGGGAAGATACAAATCATCCCGAGGGATGATAAATATCTTCTCCTATCTATCTAATTGGACAAATAAATTACATATTTATCTCCATAATCAAATATAGAGGATATTTGATCCGCTTGTAAGAGCAAATCAGGCATCCACCTATCCTTTGATTATGGAATAAAATTTCAAATATAGATAAAGCAGGATCTAAGTTCACAGATCTTTCCCCTACCTTAGAAAGAAAACTACGATAGGGTTTAGATTATTCTGGGTTTAGACTCCCTATAGAGGAAAGCCCCTATAGTTAATTACATCTCCTAAGAGAATACTCTCGATTAAAGTGAAGGCTAAAAAATTTTAAAAGATACACATAAATTTAATATAAATGATTGGGTTATGAAAATTTCAATGTATAAGCTCTAGATTATAAATCTCCAAGTTGAAATTAGATTTTTGAATTTAGGAGTGATAGAAAAGATGTGTATAAGAAGAACTCACTACACTGGGGGCTATGACCTGGTGGTTACGCCCGTAGCACCCCCATTTGGAAGAATGGGGGCGACTGAATATTCTCTAAATTGTTGTCTTGGTAGCTCCAATGTACCTCGCAAGCAAAGGCAAAGAGAGAAAGAAGTGGAATGAGAGTAGGCACCATTCAAGCATAAATATAATTAACCAAGAATCAATTTAAAACAATTAAGATTCATAAATTTTAAAATTTATCTAAAACATATGGAAAGGTGAGCATGTGCAAGCAAATGATATCAATAATAAGCATAAGTGGTTATCAAAGTAAATATGTGACGTAATAAAAGAAATGTATCTAATGACTAACATATATATATATAGACAAAATGTCACAGTCTATATGCATGACACAATGATAATAATGCAGCTTATTTTTTCTTAAGGATTGATATTTCTATAAAGTATACATATCAAAAAAATTTTATTTTTGATAAAAATTTACATACATGGGGCAATTTCAATACATATGTACTTGTGTATATAAAGAGATTTTAGCATCTCACAATGCTTCTCGAGTATATTTCGACACAATGTAATTCATTACGATAAGGTTTCGGCACATATAAATCTCACAAGAGCATATATATATATATATATATATATATATATATATATATATATATATATATATATATAAGAGGAGCATTCAACTCCTTAATGAAGTCATTTATGACAAACAAGCTATCAAATCTCTCAACCAAAGGAGATGCTAACATAACTTTATTAATTTAGTATATTAAAAAGAATCTAGTGACTTATATCATGAATGTAAATAATGAAAAATATCATACATTCAAAACCCTCCGATTAATAAGCATCCAATTATATTTCAATATAGTGAGGGAAGAATATATATACAATCAAAACTCTCTGATCTTAGCTAAAATTTATTGAATGTTGGGGCATGAGTCAAAAAAAAAAAAAGAAAAAAAAAAAGACTATACACATTAAATGTTGGCACCAAACATTCAACATACACGATACTACTACAATTTCAAACTCTAGATCACAGTTTTGTTTGCCTTGCTTTATAAAAATGTAAGCGTTATTTGAAGGCTAATATACAATTCATTTATACAATCTGGCAATACAAATGCTATCTGGAAGCTAATATAGAATTCATTTATACATTCTAGCAACATAAATTGAATATTGAAACTGATATTAAGTTCATTTATACATTGCAACAATACAAATAGTGTTCGGAAACTAATATGCAATTGATCCAACAAAAGAAACAATATAAAATATAGTTTATACTTAGAAAATAGATTTAATAGCTCTCCAATAACAACACCAGCAACAACCCTTACAAAATTGGGGGCAGGGCGTGCTATAATAGTAAACAACTATTCTGCAATTAAGATATAAATGGATTTTTAACAAGAAAACAATTGGAAAATCTTATTTACAATATTGAATATCTTCATAAAAAAAATCTACACAAATCTCCATTCCAACAAAATAAATAAATGAATTATACAAATCCCTATTCCAATATATATATATATATATAATGAGTCATGAAACTTTATACAAGCTTTTTTTTCATCAAAATGGAAACTCGTAATTGTTTCTTGTTCTCCAAAAAAATAATTTCAATATTACACCATCACCATAGGAATGCATATATGTCCATATGGTTCATCTCACTTGACAGAAACAAAACAAAATGTAATATTAGAAGCAAGTTATAAATAGTAGAATAAATCCTTGGCAAGAATATTTATTTTACCTATAGGTTAAATGTATTCACTCTATATGGCTCATCATCCATTGGACTTGGCATCAGTTTAAAACCAGTGTAACAAATTCTTGCTGTCGTGCCTACTGGTATGACCATCCACATGACATCCACAACTAGTAACTGAGCTAATGCCTCCTCTTTGACCCAAAATATACACTATATCCTCCTGTAAGCACGTCTTCTTGTTTTGTGTTGAAAATAGCAGCTAATCCCTCTTGTTTGTTGCTGAAATTTGCTCTTCTTCCCTTTTTTTTTGTTGAAATTTGACTTGAAATGAAGCAGACCTCTTAGTTATTTTCTACCTTAACCGAATGGAGCAGGTTCCCCTCCAAAAATGTGAAGCCAGTAATTGTAGCTGCAGCTTGCTTGGTCGGATGAAGAAATAGAGAGCAATGAAACTTCCTTAACCGATCAAGCTTCAGGATCTCTTGATCGGACATCTCGTCCTCCATGTTTCCCCTGGCTAATAGATAGCAGCTCTAGCTAATAAAAGAAGGAGAAGCTGCTTAGTCCGTTTGCTAGAGGGATTTAAGTAGGGGAGGAATATTAGAGGTAGAGCTTGGCCGAAATCTGCTATAGGAAATGGTTGAAGTCTGCTGTACAAGGAAACTTATGGCTGGATCTATGTATAGACCCTCTTCTTCTTCCTCCTGCTTGGACGGTTTGAAATAAGGAAGGAGCAGCTTAGAAGTGTGAGTGAAGGATGGGAATCGTCGAATGAGGGAGAGATAGCTAGGGCTTGAAGAAAAGTCATCAAATGCAGCCCCTTCCTCCATGGCCGGCCCTAGCAGCTCCAAGGGATGTAGAAGGAAGTCTCTCCGCAAGGGCGGCTGCTTGTGGGAATGGATCTGTCATGAAATCTTTGGCCGGCCTAATGCTATCAACAAGATCAAAATATATCATCCTTTCAAAAGATGATCGGACGGTTAATATTAGATGCTAAAATCAAATACATTTAACATTTAGAGAGTTAAATGAGAGAAAGATGGTAGATTTATACAAAACTAAATTAATGATGTAATATTTTGATTTAAATGGGCAAAACTAATTTGTAATAATTGAAATTGATTTGACTCGAGAGACATTAAATTAAGAAGATTAAAGTCAAGGAGCTTTAAATTGACTACGAATTGGTCGGCTCAAATTCAAAATTGACACGCAGTGTCAAAGAGAATCAAATTCAAAATGAGTCGAAGACAGGTCGATTGCAAGATTGATTGTAGGCTCGGATGATTGTAGCACAAGGTGACCTCAAACAAAAATGAGGTCAAAAGAAGGAACTAGTGAAGAAAAAAAGTCTAGGCTAAATATTTTATTTCATGACTATAAACTTTTTTGCATGAAACCTAGTGAATCAAGTTTTGAAATGTATACTAGGTTTACATAAATAATCACATTCATGCATGCATTAGGTAGAAAACTTACAAAATTTCAAAAAGATAATAAAATTCTATATTATCTACCTAATTCTTATGATATAAAGATAACTTCAATTACTAATTCTAAAGTCTTAAATATTTACTCAATTAATAATTTTCTTTGGTCACTCATTGCCTACGAGCAATGAGTGAGTCATAGGAAAAGTGATGTTGGAGAAAAGAAGGAGAGAACTATAGTACTAAAAGTAAATGACTCTGATAGTTGTATGTATATAGCAGAGGATGACAACATCACCTTAATGACACGTCAGTTCAAGAGCTTTTTGAAAAGGAAACAAAGGCATCATTAACTATATTGGATCAAAGGTAAAAGCATAAAAAAAGCTAAAGTTTCTTTTAACACTATTTTCTTCAAATGCAGGAAATAAGGCCATTTCTAAACTGACTATCCCAACTTGAAGATTTACCCGATCAAAGAGAATGGCGAAGAGAAGCCAAAGTTTAAGAGGGGCACAAAAAGCCTTCTCGACTGACACTGCCTCAAAATCCTCAGAATCAAAAGCATAAGAGGTAACAAACTTGTATCCTATGGATAATGATAATCTTGATAAATTAGATCAAGATGAGGTATCTCAACTTTCTTATGATGAATTACTCATTATTTCTAAAAATATTCATGATTCATATAAAAAGTTTAAAAAGATTCTAATCTTAGTACTGAATTATCTATTTTGCAAAAATAGCACACTAGTTTAATTATGGAGCATTCTACTTTAGATAATGATCACATAACCTTGCTTGATGAATATTATGCCTTAAAACAAGAAGCATATCAACTTAACTAATTCACACAAATCCTTGAAAACATTGTATCTTGAATTAGAGAAAGCATACAAAGTATTAGAAGCATATGAATTAGAACTAGATGGTTGGGAGCATGCATTAAAAATTAAAATGTCCATTCTTGAAAGTGCAAATAAATTTTTTGAAGCAAAATTAACTGCACTTGAGAATAACAAACCATCACCTACCTTAGAAAAATTTTATAAGCCCTCGATAAAACATGCATCACATAAACCTAGGAGAAGGCACCATAACCCACATTGGTTAGTAAATTCATTTCCTAGTGTTAGGCTTTACTCTTATGGCATGTTAGATCACATAGCCCGCACTTGCACAATCCATTATAGGACACATCTAGGCCTAAATTGTATTCATCACAGTATAACATGAATTCATCTCATTTATTTAAGCATAAAGGAAAATCTATACTCATTTGGATTCCTAAATCTAACCTTTGAATGACTATGCAGGGCTTCTCTTATAAAAGGCCTAGTAAGAATATGTGGTACTAGACAATGGATGCTTGAGGCACATGACTTGTGTATGAAGTAGTTCATCACAGTGGAGGATGGAAAAGAGGCAAGGTGACACTAGGTGACAACATCACTAGGATAGTGGTGGGCTCAGGTATAATTGACAATGCTATAAGCTTTATTATTGAAAATGTTCTTTTAGTTGATGTTTTGAAGCATAATTTACTGGGCATTAGTAAACTATACTATAAGGTTTTGACATTAATTTTTTTTCTAAAATATAAATAATTATTTTAATTGAAAAACCTATGTTACAAGGAAAATTAATGAATAATATTCATATACTAGACTTGAACTGTATTGAAAATTTAAATTATATATGTTTGAACATAATAGTTGATGATTCATGGCTATGGCACAGGAAACTAGGTTATGTGAGCAAGAAAACCCTTAGAAAAATTACCCAAAAAGACCTAATTAGAGGCATACCTAAGTTAGACTTCACCCTATGTGATGCCTGCCAACTAAGAAAATAAGTCAAGTCTTCATTTCATTTGATTAAGGACATAGACACCTCTAGACCTCTAGAAATCCTTCATATGAACCTATTTGGACCTATTAGTATAGCCAGCCTTGGAGGGATGACATATATTTATAATAGTAGATGGCTGCTCTAGATTTACTTGGGTTAAATTCTTAGCACATGAGAGTGATTCATTTGAGGAACTTATAACTTTCTATACTTGGATTCAAAGGAAATTAGAATGAGAAATTTTAACCATTAATAGTGATCATGGGAGAATTTGAAAATGATAGGTTTGAATCTTTCTGTCAAGAGATAGGTATAGAACATAACTTCTCTACTCCTAGGACCCCTTAACATAATGGAATAGCTGAGAGAAAAAATAGAATCTTGTTAGAAGTTATGGGGGAAATGCTCACTAAATACACTTTCCCTAGGTACTTTTGGGTAAAAATAGTGAATATTGCTTGTTATGTTTTGAATAGGGTGAATGTTAGATCCAAGTTGAATAAGACACCCTATGAACTCTTTAAGGGTAGGATAACAAATATTTTCCACTTACATGTCTTTGGATGTAAATGCTTTATCTTGATCAATGAAAAATACCCTTAGGAAAATTTGATCCAAAGTCTAATGGAGTCCTCTTAGGTTATTCATCTATAGGGAAGGCCTATAGAATCTTCAATAAGAGAATCTTGGTAATATAAGAGTTTACCTATGTTGTGTTTGATGAATTAGATAGAACCTTTGAATCCCAACCTGAAGAAGATGAAGTAGTGGTCATTTAAAGGGTAAAAGCCATACTATAGGAGATAGAGTAGAACTATAGGAGCCTTTTCCTAGAGATTGGAGATATTTTTCTATTCATCCTAAAGAACTAATCTTAGGAGACTCATCTGAAGGTGTTAGAACTAGACATGAACATAAGAAGGAGGTTAGTCATTATGCATTTATCTCCATGATAGAACCCACCAATATATATTAAGCCTTATCTGATAAATTTTAAATCCTTGTAATGCAAGAATAATTAAATCATTTTTTTAGTATTGATGCTTGGGAGTTGGTGAGTAGAATTAAAGTCCAAATTGTTGTGTGAACCAAGTGGGGTTTTAAGCATAAAATGAATGACTGCAGTATAGTAGTAAGAAATACGACTAAGTTAGTAGATAAGCGGTATAATCAGATTGAATGAATTGATTTTAAGGAACTTTTGCCTCTGTGGCTAGACTAGAAGCCATTATAGTGCTCTTTATTGCAAATCTAGATTCAAATATTATAATTTTGATGATAGAAAACATTTCTAGCATTTTTATTTTTTTACTATTTCCCTGCCTACTAACATTTTAGGTCTACAAGATTAATTTCAAATTAAGCCAGCTTAAGCTTTGGTAGATTAGGACTGAGTCAATCTATAAGTGTATTTCCAGTGCTTTTACCTTTCTTGAGTTAAATTTATTTTTGTTGATCATGAGACTAAGTAACCTTGCAAAGACACACACTCAGGGGAAGAAATTATTTATGTTTTAGAGTTTTTTATTTTTGATCATATCAACCGGGATGATCTAAAATCATCTTGGAAGATCAGTTAAAAATAAAAAAATATAATTAGAGCATCATTATTAAGACTAATGAATTAAGTAAATCGTGTTGGATAATATTCACATTATCTTGGATGATATGCTCAAAAGAAAAAAAGAATAAGCTATCAACTCTTTTAGGCATGTTTTTATTTTTAGACATCATATAGGACATCATCCTAGATGATGTAATATAATTATGCCTAAAATAGTATGATGATTAAGGAAATAAATTAATGTTTGATTGATTGGTTATATTATTTAGGACAATTACAGGATCGTTTTGGACGAATAGTTAAACAAACCTTACTTTCTTCCTGAATCATCCTGAATGATGTGCTAGACAATATTTGTTGATTTAAACTAATCGTACAGGGCGATCCAATATTTGGGTTGGATGATTAGTTATTTTTTTATTATCCAATATGTAAAGTCTAGCTGAGTAGAGTGATGGTCTGGATGATACTTAAGGTTTTTGTTCTAATCATACAGGATGATATACTCATCATCCTAGATGATCAGAACAAACAAATCTTCTACTCATCCAGCCCCTTCCAAATCATCCTGGTCGAATGAGTTGAAAATAAACTAATCGTACAGAATGATCTATCGATAGTCCTGGATGATCTTTGTTGATTAATTACAATTTAGGGCAAATTTAAAGCCCTTTTATATAATATATCTTGTTTAGTCAAGAAGGACCTTTTTCTGTTATCATGACCTGAGAGAGCTAAGAGGAGAGGGAGAGCTTGGGAGAGAGAGAGAGAGAGAGAGAGAGAGAGAGAGAGAGAGAGAGAGAGAGAGAGAGAGAGAGAGAGAGAGAGAGAGAGAGAGAGAGAGGATCTTTTGAGGGGGTGTTTTTGAGGGTTTCACAAAGGTTGCTCCAAGTTAGGATCCAAGTATTCTTCTCCAATCATTATCCCTGATTCCTTGGAGGTTTTAGAGAGATCTACTTTAGTGATTGATCGAGATTCTTTGGCTACTTCAGGAGGGAATAAAAGGAGTTAGGTTCTCTTCCTAGTTCAGGAGGAAGCAAAAGAAGTTGGGTTCTCTGCCTCATCGGGGTCGATGGAAAGTAGTTTTTGTAAAGACTTATCCGCTTTTTTGTGGGACAAAAAGGAGAGTCACTGCATTTAGTGCAATACCTGGAAGAGAGACTCCGGAGAGTGGATGTTGGTCAAGTTGACTGAACCACTATAAAATATGGTGTGGTCTTTCTTATTATATATTCATATTTAATTTTTGCACTTTATTTTATGTGGGTGATTGTTCGGTTTAGATCGTGATTTTTGTTTGAGAATTTTTAAAAACACCAATTCACCCCTCCCTCCTCTTGGTTAGCCTCGGGCTAGTTCATAAGAGCTTAACATCCCTAACAAACTTTTAAGTGGAATCAGAGAAGGATTCATAAAATCTAGTTTTTGAAAACTTTTAAATTATAATCCATGGCTAACTTTGGTAATCGTAATACTACAGAAGAGTATTCTATTACACGACCACCATTGTTTGATAATATACCTTTTAATTTCTAGAAAAATTGCATATCCATATTTTTACAATCAATTGACTATCGCATGTGGATGCTTGTTAAAGAAGGTTATTCACCACCATTACGTTAAATTAATGCTATAAAAATTGAACTTCTATTTTTTGAATTAAATTTTGATGATATGGATTTAGATGTTTTCCTTCTTCCTTTGATGCTAAGATAACTGCTATCACTGAATCCAAAGATTTAAATATTTATCATGTTGATAACTTACTTGGGTCACTCATTGCATATGAGCAAGGAGTGAACCAAAGACAACTTGATGCATGTGAGAAAAAGAAGAAAAAAACTATGGTGCTGAAGGCCAGTGAAATAGATACTAATTCTTTCGGCTCTAAAAGTGATAATGTTGCCTTAATCACTTGGAAATTCAAAATCTTTCTAAGGAAGAAACAAAAGCACCATCATAAATGGAACAAAGGTAAGGGTAGAAAAAATTTTAAAAGTCCTTCAATATGGTTTATTTTGAATGCAGAAAGTCTGAATATGTGAAAGTTGATTGTCTTACACTTAAGGCTCACCCAAGCAAGGAGAAGGGTTAGGAGATACTATCATTACTTAAGAAATTGCATGCTAGTCTAAAATTTGTAAATTTTAAATTTACAAAAAGAGCATTAAGTGTTGTTTAAAGATCACTCTACACTAGATAGCAATCACCTATCATTACTTGATGAGTTTGATACATTAAATAAGAAGCATATTAAATTATCTAATACACATGATTCCTTGTCATCGTCTCATATTGAGTTAGAAAAAGAGTTTAAGAAATTATATTAATTTGCATGGGAAATAGATAATAATGATCATCGGCTAAAAGTGAAAGTGTCAGCTTATGAATATGAAACTAAAGCTTTGAAAGCAAAACTCATAGAATTTGAAAATGATAAACCATTATTGCATGCATCACATAACTATAAGAAGATGCATCACCACCCAAGTAGATTAGTAAATCCTTTTCCTACTATTAGATGTTTTTCATGTGGCATGCTAGGACACCTCTCCCATAGTTACATTGTTCATCGTAGTACATATTGGGTATGGAGATCAAAATTACATTATTCACAGTATAACACACATGAATTACATTTTTCTTTCCATAAGAAGGGACCCAAGCTTATTTGACGTTTAATGATTCTATAGGTGTGCTCTCACATAAGATCTCGTGAGAGAATGTGGTACCTAGACAGCATACGCTCATGACACATTCAACATCTTAAGGACTAGATTGAGTGTGATTGATATAAATGCATGAACTTGATGCTTTCTAAACTCTGACTTATATGTTTTCTGATCTATTGTTTGTTATTGTTTTATATTATTTCTTTTGTTTTTAGTTCTAAGTGTAGATTTTTATTTGTTGCTATTTTTCAGTGTTTTTATTTATGATATTCCTATTTTTATTTTAGTTTTTTTTTTTTTTTTTTGGTCACAACTGAAATAATATTTTATACCTTATTTTTGTTTTTAAAAATTTGTAGTCAATGTTTGACATTTCTAAATTAGTTAAAGGGAGAAACACTGTTGATTGTTTCCCTTCCTCTAACTTCTTTTAGCGGTGTAATTTTCTTTTAAAATAAAAGTTTATCTCAAATTAATAACTGGACATTACAATTAAGATCTTTTCCAACTTGTTATAGTAATCCATCTTATATAAATAATGTTCAAAGTCATTAAATCACTTTCAAGCTTTCGAATCTTGTCATTGCATTTATCATATGAATTTATTTCTTCTTTGTGGTTTACTCTTCCTTATATTAGAGAGTGAATTTTTCTTCTCTAATATCTAGAAGATATTCTTGCAACTTAAAGTATTTAAAAGTTTTGAAAGAGAGCAAACTTGAAAAAGTTACAAGAGGCATAAAATGAGTCCAAAAAGAAAAAAATTGAAAAGATGCACAATGATCGTCAAAAAAATTGAAAGATACATAAAGTGTTTCAAAAATCAAAAGATGCGCAAAGTACGCTAACCAATTAATAAGAGGCATAAAATGAGCCCATAAGAAATCAAGCTTCCTTTCTCTTTCAAACCTTTAAATCTTAGAAGAATTCATATGTCACTTAATATTTTTAAGAACTTAATTTCAAAAAACTTGATTGTGACTAATTACTTTGCTATATTATTCTATAAGATATTTTTCTAGAACCAAGTTTTGAACGGATTACATTTTCTTATCCAATTGATTTTTGTAAGTTAGATCTTTATTTTTAAAAGATGGTTTATCTTGTAAGAAGTCCGAGCTAGGGTTAACAAGATCAGTTATTTTACCATTTTTCAGATTTCAATGAAGTTAACTCATTTTCTTTACAAATTTTTAATTCAATAACATATAAAATTTATTATATTCTTGCTTTGACTAAAAAAATTATCATGTTCTTTTTGTCATTTTTATCGTCTTTTCATTATTTTTTTGTGATGTTGTTAGTTTCTTTTTTCTATTCTATTTTTTCTTTTCCATTTTTCTCCACCATTTTGTTACGTCAAAAAGGGGAGTAGTGATAGTGTTATTGTCTTCATTTCTGCTTAAGTTGAATTTTCTACTAAATATTTACCATCATCAAAAGGGCGAGATTATTTCAAATTTGGATTCAAGGTTTATAATTTTGATGATAACAAACATTTTTAGCATTTCTATTTTTCTACTATTTCCTTGCCTACTAACGTTTCAAGTCTATAAGATTAATTGGAAATCAACAGCTCAAGATTGGGTAGATTATAACTGAGTCAGTCCGTAAGTGTATTTCTAGTATTTTTACCTTTTCTTGCGTCAAATATAATTTTATGGATCCTGATGTTAAGTAACCTTGCACACACACACACATTTAGAGGGGGAAAATTCTATCTGTTTAAGAGTTTTGTTTTTTTTTTATCATATCATCTGGGATGATTCAAAATTATCCTAAATGATTAATTAAAAATATAAACCATAATTAATGCATCCTTATTAAGAAAGTTGAATTAAGCAAATCATGCTGGACGATATTTACATCGTCCTGGACGATATGCTCAAATAAGAAAGAATCAGCCACCAACTCTTTTAAGCATGTTATTATTTTTAGACATTGTATAAGACATCATCCTGGTTGATGTATGATAATTATGCTTATATTAGTTTGATGATTAAGGAAAGCAATTAAGGTTTGATTGATTGATTATATTATCTAGGACGATTGCAGGATCATCCTGAACGATCTCTTAAATAAACCTTAGTTTCTTCCTAAATTGTCTGAGACAAATAGAATGATGTGCTGGATGATATTTATTGATTTGAATTAATTATATAGGATAATTTAATAATTAGCTAGATGAGTAGTTATTTTTTCATCGTCCAACATGTAAAGTCTAGCTGAGAAGAATAATGGTCTGGATGATACTTGAGGTTTTTATAATAATCGTACAGGATAATGTACTCATCATCTTAGATGATTAGAATAAAAAAATATTCTACTTGTCTAGCCCCTCCTACATCATCTTTTCCGAATGAACTAAAAATGAATTGATCGTATAGGATGATCTATCGATTGTCATGGATGATCTTTGTAGATTAATTATAATTTAGGAAAAATTTGAAGCCCTTGTATATAAGATCTTTTGTTTACTCAAGAAGTATCTTTTCTTGTTATCTTGACCTAAGAGAGCCAAGTGGAGAGGGATAGCTTGGGGGGGGGGGGGAGAGAGAGAGAGAGAGAGAGAGAGAGAGAGAGAGAGAGAGAGAGAGAGAGAGAGAGAGAGAGAGAGAGAGAGAGAGAGAGAGAGAGAGAGAGAGAGAGAGAGAGAGAGAGAGAGAGAGAGAGAGAGAGAGAGAGAGAGAGAGAGGATCTTGTGAGGGGGGAGTATGTGAGGATTTTACAAAGGTTTCTCCAAGGATTAGTGTCATTTTCTCTTGTAGTCGTCCCTAGTTCCTTGGAGGTTCTAGAGAGGTCTACTTCAATGATTGATCGAGGTTCCCTTCCTGCTTTAGGAGGAAGCAAAAGGAGTCGCGTTCTCTGCCTGCTTCAGTAGGAAGCAAAAGGAGTTGGGTTCTCTACCTCACTAGGGTTAGTGGAAAGGAGTTTTTGTAAAGGCTTCTTAGCCTTGCTATGGGAGAAAAAGGAGAGTCACTGTTTTTTTTGTATTACTTGGAGGAGAGGCTCCGGGGAGTGGACGTAGGTCAAGTTGGCCAAAAAACTATAAAATATAATGTGTTCTTTCTTATTATATTTTCTTATTTAATTTCTACACTTTATTTTATATGGGTGATTATTTAGTTTAGATCGTGATTTTTGTTTGAGAATTTTTAAAAACACCAATTCACTCCCCTCTTGGTAAGCCTTGGGCTAGTTCATGATGGCTTAATATCTCTAACGAACTTTCACTCTTAGTCTTACATGCTTTAAAGGATTTAAGCTATATCAAATGGATGTTAAGAGTTCTTTCTTAAATGGGGTAATTAAAGAGGATGTATATGTTGAACAACCCCCAGATTTATAAAACTCAAAATTCCCAAATCTTTTGTTCAAACTAAAGAAGGCCTTGTATGGATTGAAGCAAGCACCTAGAGCTTGGTATGAATGGCTGAGAACATTCGTTCTAGGTAAAGACTTTATTAACAGTAGTGTAGACACCACCCTCCTGCTAAAGAAAGAAGGACAAGACATACTCATAGTGAAAATCTATGTTGATGATATACTATTTAGATGAACATATAAAAATCTTTGTAACAACTTTTTAAAAACTCAGAGTTAGAAGTTTGATAATGAGTATAATGGGAGAGCTGAATTATTTTCTTTAATTTAGTGTAAAATAGATAGATGATGGAACCTTTCTTAAGAAATATATCAAGGACATTCTTAAGAAATATGAAATGCATAATGCTAAGGCAATAAACATTTGTTGAAACTTGTTAAATATGAATTAGGTTGTTATACCTAAGTTTATATCCTAGCGGCTAACCAAGAGGGGGGGGGGGGGGGGGGGGGTGAATTGGTAATTAAAAAAATTTATCACCCTTTTATAATTTTAAACTGATTCAAAACTTTTTAAAGAAATTTTTCTAAAAAGATTTTTCAACCACAGATCAAACAGAAACAGTAAAGTACAAAGCAGCGGAAAAATAAAAAGATACAAGATTTGTAGTGGTCCGGTCAAACACGACCTACATCTACTCCCTGAAGTCTCCCACTTCAGCTATTGCACTATTACCACTTAGTGTCTCTCCTTTTGCCCCCACAGCAAGGCGGAGAAGCCTTTACAAAAACTCTCTTCCACCACTACCCAATGCAGGTAAAATCTTCTGGATGAATAGTATAAATATGAAATCAAAGAACATCATCCAGGGATGAATGGGGTAAAATCATCTGGATGAATAGTATAAATGTGAAATAAGAGAACATCGTCCAGGGACGAATGGGATAAAATCATATGGATGAATAGTATAAGTGTGAAATCAGAGAACATCAACCAAGGACGAATGGGAAAATTCATCGGGACGAACAACACGAAGTGAGAAATCAGATGACATCATCTAGGGACGAACATGGTAAAATCATCTGGACGATCAGGACTTCAAAAATTTTTCTCACTTCTTGTTTGTTCTATTGCTCTCCGAGGGGTATAACTGACTTGATCGTCCTGTATGAACTTATGTTCAGTATAAGAAATTTTGACTTTTAAAGATCTCCCCCAGTGTGTGTGCTAAGTTACTCAATTATAATCATACTCTCTCTAACTCAAAGATAAACACAATATAGACTCCAAATTACAAAATATTATAATCAGATCTTTATTTAAAGTCTTCAATAATCTGGAGTATGATTTTTTTAAAATGTTAGTACACACAAGAGCCAAAAATATTTCTTCCAAAATGTGTTAGGAGAAATTACTAATCAATACAATAATATTTGGAATCATCAAAATAACAAGTTGCAAGAATATAAATCATGCAAAAGCGAAGTAGCAACTCTTTTAATAATCTCCTCCTTTTTTATGATGGCAAAATAATTATTGTTAGTATAATTTTCAAATTTCTAAGTATCTCCTAAACTACCCCTGAATTAATAAGCATGTGAGAATAAGGGGCATTTGAACATAATTTTTTTTTTTTAATTTTTATCACACAATCATTTGAACACAAATGCAATAATAACAATGATAAAATAAACTAACAATATTTCTCCCCTCTTTGACAACAATAAAAAGAAGAAGAAAAAAAATAAAATATAGAAATGTTAGAAAGTCATATGAAAAAGCCTTTGATAATTGATCCTTGAAAGAGATTGAGATATATTTGTAAATAAAATAAAAAATAATTAGAGAAATAAAAGGATTCATATGATTTAAGAAGAGATATAACATAGATAATAAAAAATAAATTATCAAAAGCATGAGTCAATTTAGAAATTGAGATAAATAATATCATTACAAAGTAGATGAATGTAAAATTTGTATATTTCAAATTTCAATACCGAATAAAATCGTACAGAAGATTAATTTGAATTAAAAGATTGAAAGCTTAAGGAAAGAATTTATTAGGAAAAAAAATCACTTATGACGCTTTGTGCATCTTTTCAATATTTATGGCACATTTTGTGTATCTTTTTACTTGTGAGCTTATTTTGTTTCTCTTTTTCAAATTGTGAACTATTGCACATTCTTTTAATTTTGTATATTTGTACATTTTTAAGTGTATTATTGATCTTTCCAAAATCAATAATCTAAAATCTCAAATTTTTCTAAGTATAATAATATTTATATTGATAAGAGAAATACATGATAAAGGATATTACATTTAGAACAATTGATATCAATAAACATATTTTTCAAAACACAAAAATAAAAACTAAAAATATAATACATCACAATAAAAAAGGCTAACATCACATCACATCACATATAGCAGAAAGAAATAGGAATGAAGTACAATCACTCTGAAGGGCCCTGATCTGGAGGAGGCTGAGGAGGGTTGAAGATGTTTAAATAGCTACTCATCATAGCCACATTTGTGTTGACTGAATTAAACTGACCTCTAACCAAATCCATATCCTGTTGATGTTGAAAGTCCTACTGCTAAAGATGAGTTTCAATTTGATCAAATTGTTAATCAAAATAACTCTCAAGCTGATCAAATTGCTAGAACATATCTTGAAAATTTACTCTACTAACAGGTGCAGGTGGAGGTCCTCTTCTTTTCTCCTGTGAGTCACTAATAATAGGTTGATAATCTTTATTAAAGATGGCTCGAAATGAACCATCATTATAGTAGAGAGGCTCCTCTAGATTTTAAACTGGATGGAATAAGTCATATTTCTTCTCCAAAATATAGGTCACAAGATGTCCTAAGGCTATATTTTATTTTCTCTTAAGGGAAACATGGCCAATCTCAGAGAGTCCATACATGTAGTCAATGATAAGTTGGGCTTCATCAATGGTTTGGCTAGTCAAAATCAAATAAGTCACCATAGAAAGAAGAGGTGTGATATTTACTCTATCACCAACTTTAGGAATAATGGAAGTGCGAAGAATATGCTGGATGATACGAGCATTGTGGTTAAGAGAGGCTACCTTAGGAAAATGGCCTACTCCTCTACATCCTCTAATGACTTAATTTATTACTGTCCAGTCAAAGTTGGTGGAAGAAGTCAAAGTGTGGGCTCTAATCCCTTGAGTCCTTAAGTTCAAAAATATTCCTAAATCTTCTTTAGTGATCTCCACTTTCTTCTTAAAAATATATAACTTAATCACAGTTTGGTCAGAGTTAAAGGACATATTGGCAAGAAAGTAGTGGAAGGTCTCTTTGTTGTATAGGTGGATCAGAGTCAAAATGAGACCAAATTGGGTAGAAGCAAAAAGGTCCATTGCCTTGAAATTGAGTTGATCTTGGAGGACTCTAGAGGGAGTGATTTTGGCGGATGTGAATCTAGCGAAGGACTCCTCATTTTCTTTTGACAGAAAGCTTTCTCCAGAATTTCTAGAGGAAGGACCTTTGGTAAGTTCCTTTTGCCTGATTCTCTTGCTTGAACTAGCCATGAATGAGATCTAAGGGAATAAAAGATTGAAAGAGTTTTTGAGAAGATAAAATTTGAGTTCAAAACCTTTTAATTTAAAAGAGAAAATGAGTTTTCATACGAATGAAAATAATTTTGTCATGTACGAATTTGGGTTCGTACGTACAAAATTTATTTTGTATAGATGAATGAATGGGTCCAAAAAGAAACGGCTTTTTGTAATCATGCAAGTTACGAGGTGTCCTTTCATATAGACTTTTGACCAAACAATCGTATAGACAAACAGGTGTTCGTCTGAGACGATCAGGTATTTAAGATCATTTTTATGACGATTTCAAACATCCCCAACATTAAATCGCCACATGTTTGTATGTACGAACTGAATGTTCGTACGTACGATCAGAAATAAAGAAACTGATCTTATATGTATAACTATCTACATATGTGTATATGATTGAATACACGTCGTCTGGACGATCATGATGATCATACAGATGAATAGTGATAAGAAAACTAAAAAATGTATGCAAACCATTCAAAATGGCAGTTAATGCGCTACACGATTCGTCCCGTATGAAAATTAATTTCGTACAGACAGTATTCACACATTTTCAAATCTGTTCAAAAATTAGAATTTTGATGTGAAAAACAAAGACTCACAAACAAGAAAATTTAAAAATAAAATACGAATAAATATAGAACACAAAAACACACTAACAAAAACACATATCAATGTTGTAGAAATTTATATTTAAGCATTTAAATCAATCACAGCAAGCCTTGTTCTTATTGTACTGAAAGTGTCAAAGGCTAGTGGTTTTGTAAAAATGTCTTTAAGTTGATTTTCTGTGTAACATGAATGAGTTCAATTTCTCCTTTTGATACATAATCCCTTATGAAATGATTCCTGATGTCTATATATTTGGTTCTTGAATGTAGAATAGGGTTTTTAGAAATGCAAATAGCACTAGTGTTATCACAATAAATGGGAATAGTGCTTATTCTTAATCTTAAATCAATTAGCTGTTGTTTCAACCAAAGTACTTGTGCCACACAACTTCCTATTGCAATGTATTCAACTTCAGCAGTAGATAGAGATACTGAATTTTCTTTTTATTTGACCAAGAGACTAAAGAATTTCTAATAATTTAACAAGTTCTAGAAGTGCTCTTTCTATCAATTCTACAACCTGCAAAGTCAAAATCTAAATATCCAATTATTTCAAATGAAGAACTAAACTTAGGATACCAAATTTCTAAGTTCTGAGTTCCCAACAGACACCTTAAAATTATTTTTACAGCTGTCAAATGTAATTCTTTTGGTTCTGATTGAAATATAACACATAAACAAACACTAAATATGATATTGGGTCGACTAGCTGTCAAGTAAAGCAAAGATCATATTATCCCTCTAAATTTCTTTTGATCAATAGATTTCCCCTTAGGGTCCTTATCCAACTGAACTGAGGAACTCATAGGTGTATTAACAGGTTTATTGTCTATTTCATACTTTTTGAGGATGTCCTTAACATATTTAGACTGACTAAGAAATATACTCTCCTTAATTTGCTTAATGCTAAAGCCTAGAAAGTAACTCAAATCTCTCATTAAACTCATTTTGAATTCACCACTCATTATTTTAAAAAAATCATAACAAAGATTTTTATTTGTAGATCTAAAGATGATATCATCAACATAAATTTGTATAATGAATATATCCTATCCCAATTTCTTCAAAAAGAGAGTTGTATCCACACTCCCTTTTTCAAAAGACCTCTCATGTAGGAAGGAGCTCAATCTCTCATACCAAGTCCTAGGTGTCTGTTTCAATCCATATAATGTCTTTTTCAATTTGAAAACATGATTTGGATGTTTAGAATTTTCAAAGTCTGGAGGATGTTCTATAAAAACCTCAACTTGAATTATCCCATTTAAAAAGGCACTTTTAACATCCATTGTTACAAACCTGTTTTTGGATTATGATTTTGATGATATCAAACAAATATTGTTTCACTACAACTACCATTTTCTCTATTAACTTTTCAGGACCCAAAGATCGGATGAAAATCAGAATCAGCTACAGATTGGATAGATTAGGGTTGAGTCAGACTGTAATCTTCTATTTTCCTTTTTTTTTAGTCAATTGTAAATGTTTGAAGTGACTAATGTTAAGTAACCCTACACACACACTTGAGAGATTTAGAATCTATGTTTTTACTTACATCAGTCAGGATAATATCATTATCATCCTGGACGATCGAGTTTAAAACTGAAGTTCTAAACAAGATTTCTTGTTAAGGAAGCATTAATTAACAGATTGGCCTGAACGATACTTGTATCGGCCAAGACGATAGGCTCAAAACAGAAAGAAATTACCGCCATAAATAATTAAGGTATTATGTACTTTTGGTAATCGGCCAGGACGATCTCGGATCGGTCTGTACGATATTCACAATTTTGTCTTAATTGATCAGAAATCAAGGAGGTAATTAATGATGATTGATACGATCATATAGTCCTGGATGATCGTAGGATCGGCCAGGATGATCTATTCTAAAATCCTTAGTTGCTCCTAGACGATAAATATTGGCCAGCACAAATTTTCAGGGTGATGTGCTGGACAATCAGGATCAGACAGCTTGAATTCAGGGCAATGTTTTGGATGATTTTCCTCTGATTTGAACTGATCGGTCGAGACGATCGTGCGATTGTCCTGGACGATCAGGCCAATTTTTAATCATCCAGTTTGCATTCAGGGCTGGACGATATAGTCGGTAACTTACAATTAATGAGCTCCTTTGAAGCTCTTCTATTTAAGAGCTCTTGTTCAATGTTTTTTAACATCCTTGGCTGCTGTCTTGACTTGAGAAAACCTAAAGGAGAGAGAGAGAAGATATTATGAGGGGGAGCTTGTGAGCGGATTCACATGGATTTCTCCAAGCATTGTTCCACTTCTTCTTCCCTAGAGTCTCTTGTCCTTGGAAGGGTTAGGAGAGGTAAGTTACAGCAAGCGTTCGAGGTTCTCTTCCTGCTTCAGGATGAAGCAAAAGGAGGAAGATTCTCTGCCTTGCCAGGTGTGGTAAAAAGAGGTGTTTATAAAGGCTTCTCCGCCTAGCTGTGGGGGCTAAAGGAGAGTCACGATTGTAGTGCAATACTCGGAGGGCGCCTTCTGGGAGTGGACGTAAGTCAAGTTGACCGAACCACTATAAACCCTTGTGTTCTTATTTTTTACTGCTTCCGTATTTATTATCTTCCGTACTTATTTTTGTGGTGATTTGGTTTGTACGTGCTTTGCTTAGAAAAAATTTTTAAATACCAATTCACCCCCCCTCTTGCTTAGCCTTGGGCCAGTTCTATAGGGCTTAACATCCCTAATAAAATTTCAAGTGGTATCAGAGCGGGATTCATAAAAACAAAGTTTGAAAACTTTTTAAATTTTGATCCATGGCTAACTTTGAGAATCGTAATACACCGGAAGGGTACTCTATTACCCGACTACCTCTGTTTGATAATATCCCATTTAAATTTTGGAAAACTCGCATGTCTGCGTTTTTGCAATCTACTAATTATTGCATGTGGATCCTTGTTACAGATGGTTATACACCTCTAACTGGTAAACTTAACGACATTACTGTTCCACTTCCTTTTACTGAATGGACTTTAGATGATAGGGATTTGGCACAATTAAATGCAAAATGTCTTAATTATTTTTTTGTGTTTTAAAATCAGAAGACTACATGCGTGTTTCCACTTGTAAAACTGGTAAAGAAATTTGGGATAAATTGTGTATCACTTATGAAGGCACTAATGAAGTTAAACAATCTTGTTTGAACATTCTCTTGCGTGACTATAAACTTTTTTGTATGAAACCTCATGAATCAATTTCTAAAATGTATACGAGATTTACTTAGATTGTTACTTCTTTGTATGCCTTAGGAAGAGAACTTTCGAACTTTGAAAAAGTAAACAAGATTTTATGATGCTTTCCTTCCTCTTTTGATGCTAAAATCACTGCTATAACTGAATCTAAGGATTTGAACATGTATTCGATTGACAACTTACTTGGCTCACTCATTGCTTATGAGCAAGGGGTGAATCAAAGAAATCTTGATGCATGCAAGAAAAAGAAAGAGAAAACGGTGGCACTGAAGGCACACAAATCTGACTCTTTCGGGTCTGAGAGAGATGAAGTTGCCTTCATCTCAAGGCAATTCAGAAACTTTCTAAGGAAGAAGCAAAATCATCATTAGAGAAAAGGTAAGGATAACAAATATTCTAAAGGATCTTCTGATGTTTTTTGTTATGAATACAGGAAGCCTGGACATGTGAAAGCCGATTGTCCTACACTTCAAGATCATGCAAGCAAAGAAAGGAAAAGGGTGAGGGGAAACCCAAGTTCAGGAAGGACAAGAAAAAGGTTTAAAAAGTGTTCTGGGCAGAATCTGCATCAGATTCCACTGAGATTGAACCTGAGGAAGAGAACAAACCTGTGCTTAATAGGGGAAGATCATCTTGAGCAAAGCGATGATGAAGAGGTATGTAAACTAACTTATGATCAATTGTTTGAAATTTGTGAGAAAATTCATCCATCATACAAAAAAACTCAAGAAAACTCATGCTAGTTTAAAGTTAGAGCTTTTGAATTTTCAAAAAGAATATGAAATTATTCTCAAAGATCATTCTACGATTGATTCAAATCACATGGCTCTAATGAATTTGAAGATTTAAACAAAAAACATTTGGAATTAATTAATGAGCATGATGCATTAAAAGTTTCACACACCTCACTTAAATCTGATTTTAAGAAATCTAAAGAGATAGAAAAAGATTTGAGGGATGATAATGATGTCTTAAAAAATAATAACTTGAGGCTTAAAAATGATTTAGACTCAGTTAAGGGAAATTGGAAGACTCCCACTTTGAATCCAAAGCCAAAACCTAGGAAGAGGTATTATAACCCAAGTCAGTTAAGAAAAATTTTTCCTGGAGTTAGATGTTTTTCGTTATAATCCAAAGCCAAAACCTAGGACACATCTCACACACTTGCACTTTTCACCGTAGTACACATTGGGTGTGGAGACCAAAATTGCATAATTCACAGCATAACACACATGCATTACACTCTACCTTTTATGAGAAGGGACCCAAACCTATTGGGTTCCTAAGTCTGACAGCTGTTGATTCTTGCAGGATTTCTCTCACCAAAGACCTCGTGAGAGCATAGGATACTTGGACAAACGGAGGCTCGCAACTCATAACTGCTTAAATTTGCTGCTTAACAAATTCTTGAATTGCATTTTGAGTATTGCTATGTTTTATTTTTGTGATAGTTTTTTTGTTATAGTCATTTTTACTTTTGTTTTCTTTATGATGATTTTTCCTTGTTCTTAAACTTTGGAGATTTATGGACAATGATTAGCATTTCTAAATCGGTTAAAAGGAGAAAACACCGTTGATGTTTTCCCTCCCTCTAACCTCTTTTGGTGATATAATTTTTCTTTTCTAAAACAAAAAGTCTATCTCATTTTAACAAATGGTTTTTGAAATTAAGATCTTTTTTTCCTTCTTATTACAATTGACTATCTTATATATATGATCCAAAGTTCTTATATATCCTTCAAGTTAATTGAAATCTTGTCACTGCACTTATCATATGATTTTGATTTTCATTTTGTAGCTTGTTCTTCTCTATGTTAGAAAGAGATCCCCTCTAAGAACTTTTTTAAAGGATTTGTTAAAGAGTTTTTAGCTTGCAAAAAATTAAAAAGGGAAGAAGCCAATGACGCCAAATTGAAAAGAAAACTATATACACAAAAGTGTATCAAAAATCAAAAGATGCTCAAAGAGCCATTCAAAGTGACAAGAGGCATAAAATGAGCCCACTAAATACAACCTATCCTCTCTTTTTAAAACTTTTTAAACTTAGAAGGACTCATGTGTTATTTGATATTTTCAAATGCTTGATTTCAAATTCCATAAAAGAGACAAATTACTTTGGTATACTATTTTATAAGATATTTTATTTGTAACCAAGTTTTGAACGGATCTTCTTTTATCCAATTTATTCTGAGTTAGACCTCTTATTTTCAAAAGACAATTTTTATCCTGGAAGAAGTCCGAGGTAAGGTAAGTAGGATCGGATTTTCTATTGTTTTCAGATTGTGATATTGTTAACTCATTGATTTTTCAAATCTTTAAAATTTAATTATTTGGGAAATTTGTTATATGCTTGTTGACCTCATTTTTGTATGAGATCATTTGGTACCAGTCCCAAACCTAAATCAACAATTCAAACTCTAGGATCCTCCTAGAATCTCAACCTTAGGATCTACCCAGATCTTAAAAATCCAAATCTAGAATTTGAAACCAAAATCTCAACCTAATCAAATGACCTCCAATTCAGAGTATGTCAGTTACATACTGATGGGACATGTCTCTGGAGGCAACCCTCCAAATTTGAGCCCATTCTGAGGTGTCTAACCTCAGAGACTAAATTGAAATCCAAAGGCTGTAAAACCTTCAAATATTTACGGTCTATGCCACTAGACCTGCCATCCAGTGGATTTTGATCTTAGAGCTTTCTCCAAAGCCTCCAATCACTTCCAGACACTTTATTAACACCCATTGAACATTAAAATACATTTTGGTTGACCCATTTTGACCCCTAGTTGATCAGGGGTCAAAATGACCAAAACACCCCTTTGGTGCTCAAACATCGATTTCAAATCAAATAACCTTCAAATTGTTTGGAACCAATTCCAACAATTTTTAAATATCAAACCAAAACTTTTGAGCCTGGGCTCACCCTTGGGTCAACCTGGTTGACCCAGTCAACCTAGGTTGACCTAATGAGCCCTTAAGGCTTTGAATGGGTCACTTTAACCCATTTGACCAAATCTAACTCTTCAACCTCTCAAAATTCTTTCATTTGACATTTCACACATTTCTAAACCCACTTTGAGTTAGAACGTAGCTAGTTTGATCAAATCAACTTTTCAATTTTTGGTCAAAGCTCTCTAAACATGTATTGATTCAAATCGTATTTGGGCTCTAGTCTTTAAGACCAATTGCAACCTTTCTTAATGACTCCTAGCCATTATGTGGCTGCCACCTCATCAAGCATGAGGGTTGGTTGACTGGTCAACCCAGTCAACAAGCCTTCTAAAGGCTTTAAGGGATCTAAATGCTCAAGCAAGCTCAAGCCATCCCAACCCCTTTGAACCTAACTCACTCAACCAACATTCAAGACATCCCTCTATGCCACCTCAGCATCCATCGGCCCATTGATTGGTCAAACAGTCAATGGGTGGTCAAATGATTTCCTTAAGAGGCTAAATTCACCTCTTAAGCTAATCCACTCAAATTTAAATAACTACAGCAATTTGAACAGTCACTAGAAGCTTCCTAAAACTCATCTTGACCCTTGGATCCAGACCAAACAGCTCCTATCAGGCCGTATGTCCAAGTGGGGACCAACACCCTTTCCAACTAGGATGTCCTCTCGTCCTTTGATTCTCTGCCATCCCAACAACCCCAGCACAGATGGCAACATCTCAGCAAGCTATTAGGCCCATCAGAGCGGTTCAAGCCCTTGGAGAATGGCTGAATAGGGCAAGATGCCCTAAGAGAGCCGCATTCTAACATCTACCTTATCTCTCCATTCTAGCCCTCTCAGAGCTCAAACTCTTTTCTATTGAGCATTCCATACACCAATCCATATATTCCAAGCTCGATCCAGCCGGTCAAAGTTCGCCGGAGGCCGGATTCTGGCGAGCTTAAGCAAAACTCTGTCTGAGCTGGTTTTTGGCCGATCCAAGCGTCATTAGCTCGTGGATTCTTCTACAAAAAGAAGCGTGGACAGTCTATAAATGCTACATGCTATTAAAAGATTCAAACCATCCATTATGGAGGTAAAAATCTTAAAACCTAGGTTAGAACACTTAGTTTAAATTAACTTTTGTTTAAGCTTTTTTAAAAATATCATAACACGTCCCCAGAAATTCTGTTCATTCGAGCAATCCAAGTTTAAAATTTTATTTAATTTCATTGATCGTGTTGAGAGATCGAGTCGATTTTCTAGTTTAGGGTCTCGGTCAAGTTCATGCATGGGCTAGGCAAGTTTTGGACCGTTGATCGCACGATCAGCGGTCCAGATCGAGTCATACGCTCTCTGGACCGTCACCCTGATCTGCTTTTCCACTGAATAAGTGGTTCGGCTCAATCAGAACCATTCTTTCATTATAGCGGTTGATCCGACGGCAGTGGGTGATTGCTGACCGTTTAAGTGGTTTGCGCGTGGACCCCGTGCATTTACTTCCAATCATTGCCAGCCGTTTCTAGCTGGCCGAACCAGATCGGGCCACGTGGAATGGGTTGCTGCCGTTTGAATTAAAATTATTTAAATTATCTTTTTAAATCATTTTAAGTTAAAAAATAATAGAAAATTCATTTTAATCAATATAAAAAATATTCTATATAATAAAATTATCATAAAATTAATTATTATATTTTAAAATTAATATCAATATAAAGTATTTCTTTTATCTTAAATTACTTAAGTATTAAATATTAAGTATTTTAAAATTAATATTTATTTAAATATAATTAAATATTTTTGAGATATTTAAATATTATATTTTAAATTTTTAAATATTTTAAAATTTCAGAAACAATATTAAAGTATTTATTTTTTAAATTAATTTAATTTTATATATATCCAATTTCAGCATACTTACTATCTAACTGATCATATCAAGGTCTAGTATTTTAATAAAATGCTAACTTTCTAGAAAAAACATTTTATTAAAAAGTAAACTTTTGACCCCTTAATTAAATGATTAAAATATTCAAAAATTGTTTTAAAAATCCAGAAATATCTAACCAACCCTTAAAACCAATAATCAACAAACCTTAATTAAAATTAATTAACCTTCAAACTTTAACCAAATCAAATCACTTGATTATACCAGGTACCACAAGGTAACCCAGGCCTACGAGGCTATTAGCTTAGCCCCAAGGAAGGTAAAATAAACTTCACAGCCTATGTGTGAAAAAAAGGTGGTATCTAACAAATAATTAAAAATCAATCTTAAAATCAACCTTAAGTCATTAATATTTAAACTCAAACCTAAATCTTTCTTTAAGCCTTTCGACCAATCGAACCTTAAGCAATTTCAATCTAATAATCCTATTTAGGATATATCAAAATCACACAACCTACCTCACACACTTTAGATGGTTTGCTAGGGCAACCAACTCTAGTTTTAGGCTAGGCCGATGTTTACTTTCCTGCTATGTGCCGGGCTTTCGAGTTTTCACTGTATGTTATTTGCTAACATAGAATTGATGTGTTTGTTTACTTTTCTACAATCTGTATTATGAGTAATTAAGCATTTTAAATTTCAAATATTAACTGCTTGAGATCGAATATTAACTGCTTGGGATTATTTATATAACTACTGATTATTAGGATAACCTTGCAGGATCGAATCTAGATTTTTCTTTTAAATTCAAATGTAATTTGATTATGATATGGTTGTAAAATCTTCAAAATGATTTGAGTTTGGGATATTTGATCCAATTTGAATTCCAAAGAGGTGAAGACATCCCTAAAGGGGAGAGTCTTCTTCCATTTGGAAGTCAAATTAGGATCCCTTTCAAATATCCAAAGAGGAAAGATGATACCCCGTTCAAGGGGGAGTTTCTTTCCATTTGGATTTCCGGAACCAACGAATCAAGATGTTCGTGAGAAGATGAAGAAATGGGCGACGAGAATAATCTGAAATCTCAAAATCATTTAAGTCTTAGGAGTAGAATCCGGGTTGTTGTCAGTGGTGCCCGGCCACTTTACTTTTCTATAAATTCTGGGATGTAATATTAAAAGGCACTTGCCTATAGACTTTTAGTTTGAATATTAATTTAATTGATTTGATTAATGTTTGATGTTGATTGCAATGTAGGGTTGCCTGCTTTTAGTAGTTTTTTGGCGCTCTTGCATGTCGTAATTTGATTTAGCCTGGAACCCGATTGTAGGCTCTTAAGGATTCATTAAAAAAAAATTTCTACTTAAATTAAATTAAAAAATGTAAGCTCACATAGAAACTCTAATGATTTAAAAAGTAATCCCAGGACCGCCGGGGGTTCACATTTCATAGCCTTCATTTAAATTCAAATATTTAATTAAGTCGATTAGCATGTATTAGATTAATAACAAATTAAATTTCTAAAACTTTTAATTGCATTTTTAGCTTAAGCATCAAAAACCCAACATAAGTCAAAGGGGCCAATTAGGATCCGCTCTAAATGTCAGCCCAGTTCTCAAAATCTTTTCTTAAACAACATCCCTACCACTCTACATAAATTGACCGGACTCATAATTTTGAAGCGCCTAGGTGGCTTAGCTGGCTCCCCAATCCAGGCTGGGGTAAGACCAGATTTGCATTGCACTAGCTAGGTTCGGGTTACTTTTTAGTACCTAATTTAGACTTAAGTTCTGAGACAAGCTCGGGCTATAAGACCTCAACCTCCGGGAATTGAATCCCAACTTTCTAATAAAATTGACCATTCAAACTTAAATTACTTTCAATCAAATTCAAGCCCAACACTTAGGATAGGCTGAGGTGTTTCTGAAGAAATTCAAAATCCTAATACACCTCCTACCCTTCTTCCTTTGATTCCAGAAATAAGTCTTCAATTTTTAACCAATCCTGATTGAAAACTCCAACCCTTAACCTCCTTTGATACCGATCTTGAAAATCTAGATAAAATTTCTACCGCTATTTTAATCGAGAGTATTCGTAGGAAAATTCCAATTTTCCTACGATGTAATTAACTACGAGGGCTTGCGCTCGTAAGAGATTTAGAAACCCAGACTTGATTTTTAAAATTAATTTTTCAAAAACATTCAATTAATTATCTTTGGGAATTCAAATAAAAATGATGATCGTTATCATCATATTTAAATAATCGGTAATAAGTAATATCATCTTTCTTCGGGAAGATATATTATTTTATTATCATTATTTTGATTATGAAATTAACGATCTCTTATCCAAATTATTATAGTTAAAAATTTGATTGAACGTTATTTTAATCTTTCGAGATCATATATCATTCCCCCTTGAGTTTGAGTTTGAGTATGATAATTCAGATGAATTTAAAATTCTAAAATTTGAACCCATTAGAGAACGATATGATCACCTCCCGAGGTGATATACTGTTCATAATGACGTGTTCAATTTTAAAATTCAAAATTAAATATTTTCCAAAGAAAATTAATACATTTTCAAAACTATTTTATATTTTTCCAAACAAAAAATGGCGACTCCGCTGGGGAAAATCTCACTCTCCATCTTTAATAGCGGTATAAATTTTCTTGCATCGATAGTTTTAACTACCTTTCTCTCTGTTGGTACCTCTACCCATTTCTCTCTTGCGTGAGTGTGGCTAACTCAATTAAGACATGTCAAACGAGAGGTGAGTGTAGGAATCCTTTGTTGAAGTCGGGCTTTGACATTTTGCCTCCAAGTTAATTGGTAGAGTGAAAGAGTCAAGCCAAATCCTTTTGTATATGTTGCAAACTTGCACGCGAGTAAATAACTAGCGTGCTAAGTTTCACAATTTACAGAAGACTTTTCAATTTCAAAATTATAGTTTTAAATCCTTCAAGAAAATTCAATCTTTTCAAATCTTAATTGAGCCCCATATTATATCATTATGTATGAAATTGTAACTCCTATGATTTGATACATATGATAGAATATAGACTCCTTGCCCAAATTCAATTCTAGAATTTAAATCTTTCTGGCAAAGTCAAAATTTGACATTTCACTCCTGAACAGTTCGTCGGGGTGAAAGAGTCTGGTTGACTTGTTAAAATCTCCCTCTCTAAATTTTTGTTAACCTTTATATTGAGCACGAGTTCAGTATATTAAGTTTCAAAATAAAGAGGGATGATGTCAGATTTTCAAGCTTTCAAATTCTTTCCAAAATCGTCCAACTTCAATCTTCATTGTCGTATGTTTCATGCAATACCCTTTGTAGTTTAACATAGGCAATACAAATTCAAACCCTTGATCAAACCTGGATTTTTGACATTTCACTCTAAGCTAGCAGTGTAGTGAAAGAGTCAAGCCCAGGCCTCCCAATTTTTCCTTAATTTTTGTTAACCATTATGTTGAAAATAAAACTCAACATTTTGAGTTTCAAAAGTAAAGGAATATCGTTCAAACCGATTTCAACTGTTGTTGCCATGTGTCTTCTGTAACATTATGTTATAATTGAACGCATGCAACATGATTTTAAAGTTCTTCAGTCAATTCTGGGCTTTGACATTTCACCCTAAAATTACTTGGTGGGATGAAAGAGTTGAGCCTAGTTTCTTAAGATCTTCATATTACTTTTGTAAACCTGTACATTCGAATAAAAATCAATGTGTTGAGTTTCAAAGTTTGAAGAAGATCTGTTTGATTCTAACCTCGAATTCAAATTCGATCTTAAGTCCAAATTCAAATTCAACTTTAAGTCTGAATTCAATATAAACCTTAAAATCAAATTTGATTTCAACTTTAAATTCAATCTTAACTTGATTTCAAATTCAAATCAAAATTTTGACATTTTGCCCCAAGTCAATTGGTGTAGCGAAAGAGTCAAATTCAAGTCTTGATTTTCACTCGTCAATTTTATGAACCACCGTGTTCAATGTAAAATGACACGATTGAGTTATAAAATTTTGAATAAAATCAATCAAATTCAAAACTTAAATGCCACTTCAAAAATAACTAATTCAAGTCATATTCTTAATTCCAGGAAATCAAACACTCAAATGGATGGGAAACTCGTCTTCTCACTGAATAGAGATGTGCCTGTAGAAGAAATTCTTAACGGCAATTCAATTCAGTATGAAATGGAATTTCAAGACCTGAAGATTTCGGTTAATGGAGAAAGAATCTTAGATCTGTCTGCTTGTACTCAAGGGAATTTCCCCTTAGTAGAAGCTACTTTAGGGTCAGGAGCTGACTTCCCCATCTCTAAGATGGAGGTTGATGTCGCCCCTGTATCTACTGTATCCTCTGCTCGGGAGGATAAAAATCAGAAGTCAATAATGACAAAAGAGCTACCATCTCAATCTGAGATTGGTTCAAGTTCTAGCACCTCTGTCATCAGTAGGAACAAGATGAAGAATTACCTTTGAAGAGCCAGAAAGAGGAAGCTTAAGGCTAGAAAGACCGTTGAGTAAAAAGCCTTAGAAAGGGCCGACTTCGAGGTAAATTAAGAACTCGTTGCTCCTTCTATGTACCCTCTCCATACACAAAGGAGGGAGGTTGTAGAGATGAGAGTACGATCTTCAATACCTCTTCTTGACTACTACACAGAAAGACTCAAGCAAGAAAGAATTGAGCAATCACCAGCAATAGGCCATAGGCCCCCAACTGAGGGTTATAATCTGTCCACTCTACTAGAAGATGTTAGGACTTGTTACTACACATGTCCCACTACATCATCTGCAGAGGAGGAGGAGTAGAAACCACTCGGGGTGCCACTCTCTTAACTACTAGCCTAGTAGTAATTTGAGAGGAGAAATAATCTAAGTTTGTATCAGATAGGGATACCATTGAAATTTAACTTTCAACGGGGTCCTATCGCGATAAATCTTTTGATTACAATGATGCTGTATTATCTAGGGATAGTGCAGACTCTATAACTGTCTCTCACTCTAAAGAGATTGTAGGAATTCAATTCCATGTTGACAAGGGTCTTGTCACTTAGACTTGCAACCATTAAGGAAAACCTATCAATTTCTCAAAAGTACAGGGTCCGGATTTTCAAGATAGTCGATTCTTCTTTTTAATCAAAATTGACCTCTACCTTAAGTCTTAAGTAGGAGAGAGTTGTAGTTGACTCCATCAAATGTTCGAATACCCCTCCCTCCCACCGCTTCTGTGGGTTAAATTAACCTTTGAATTAAGATTTGTCTCAAATTCAAGTTGATTCCAGAAATGAAAATTTTATCAATTTTCTAGCAATCTTCTATCTTAATAGGTGATTCTCACATGTCTAAAATATGTTCAATGATTTTCAAAAGTCAAGTCGATACTCTCTTCAAAAAGATTGGATGCGCTTTGAGGATTATTCTTCCTTGTATAGGAGAACGAATTTTCTTCTCTAATACTTGAGATATAATCCCAACATTCAACATAAAAAAATCAATCAATTTGAGGTATTTAAAGAAAGTGGAGCCTCTTCTCGAATTCAATTGAAATCAAAAGATGCGCGAATGCGCTAAAAGTCAAAAAATGCACGAAGTGCAATAAAAGTCAAAAGATACGTAAAATTCGTCACTAGAAAAAGAGAAGAATAGTAAGAGGCCTTCCTTCTTTTGAATCCTTAAATCTCAAAATAAAACCCAATTAACTTTAAATATTTGACTTTGAAAATCCTAAATTCAGATTCTTCAACATGCATGAATTTTCTATCAGATAGAAGAACATATGCAACAGAATTGAAAAGATTGAATTTCTCCCTTCAACTTAAACACTTTGAAATCAATTTTAATTCAAACTTTGTACAAGGGAGACCCCAGTTTAGTTTCTATGAAACTTGGTCTGGGTCAACAAAACTTAAATCCTTCTAGTTTAGTTGGAGTTGACTCTACTTCTCACTCTAAAAGCTAAATTTATTATCGTTTGGCGTTCCGACAGGGTCCAAATAATTAGAAGAAATTTCAAATAAAATGAACGAATCTTCTACTCCTGAAAAGAATTCAAATCCTGTCCTTGAGGAATGTGTAAGTCCTTACGTGTATGCATCTTTTCCTTTGAAGCCTTTGCAACAAAATTACACTCTATACTGGGTCCAAGGTTAACCCAACTAGAGGAGTATTTTGTAATGCTGGAAATTGATGTTCAAAATCAAACCATGACTGAGTAGAGTGCCCGACTCCAATTTGAGGAATTTGAGGCCTTATAGAGCTTTGTCTTTAAGGCTCAATAAAACTCAGAATCATACAAAGCCTGACTAGTTAAAACTCGTGATAAGATAGAGCAACTTAGAATCTCCCAAGTATGCGACTTGGTCTTGGTTCTTCAGATGCATATCTTAGCCTACCGAGAGATTGGTGGAGAAGTTTGAACTAGTACAAGGCTTTCCTCTTATCGTAGAGATGATCTTTGAGAAAATTTCAAACATTAATTGATCAACCCTGAAGGATGCCACCTGATATTTTCAAACAATGGGGTGGCTCTTTAGGAAGTACCATGCCAGATGAGTGTCAAATTCAAAGTCAATAAAAAGTCTTCAAATTTCCTGGATTTAAGAAATTTCTCAATTCAAAAATCAAATATCAAGAAACTTTCAAATTTTGCATTTACAAATTATATTCAAATTTCAAAATTCAAAATCAAATCAAAACTATGTTGATGTTTTCAAACTTCAAAAATCAAAAGTCAAGTTATAAATCTCTCAAATCTTCGAA
The DNA here is from genome assembly GCA_016618105.1 of Dendrobium huoshanense. Classification (NCBI taxonomy): domain Eukaryota; kingdom Viridiplantae; phylum Streptophyta; class Magnoliopsida; order Asparagales; family Orchidaceae; genus Dendrobium; species Dendrobium huoshanense. The sequence continues at coordinate 23,140,805 of CM028355.1, forward strand.
AGTCGAATCTTTTCAAACTTCAAACTTTCAATCCAATTTGGGTTATGATATTTCACACCAAGCGAGTCAATGTTGTGAAAAGATTCAAACCCGAATTTTTAGATTCTCCATTTATTTTTTAGAACCATTATGTCGAGAATAGAACTCGATGTTTTGTGTTTCAAAAAGTGAAGGAGAATCACCCAAATCAAATTTGGTGATTGTTGTCATGTATCTTCTGCAACATGTTGTGATTGAACGCATGCGACAAAAATTCAAGTTTTCTTTCAAAATCCATTTGGTCTCTGACATTCTACCCCCTAAGTTAATTAGCGGGGTAGAAGAGTCGAGTCAAACTTTTTCAAGGCTCCTTTGATTTAACAAACTTTTATGTCAAAGGAGAATCAAATCAAAGATCACAATCAAAATCCTTCAAATCAAATTTGTCAAATTAATCTTCAAATTCAAACACATTCAAATTCAAAATTAAATCATTTCAAATTTAAAACTTTTAAATATCAAATTTTAAAATTCAAACTCGATCATCTGTGTAGAGCAAGATTCCTCTACATACGATCATCCAGATTTGATCTCTCATGGGAAGCAATGCTTCCTTTCCATAAGATCTTCAATTTCTTCTTCCTTAAGGACAGATGTGAGTCATCGTGCTTTGTTTCTTTAGGATTAGATCCGCTAGTGGTGGAGTATGCCCTCTGCGGCACCATCCTAGCATTTGACTTGAGGATTAGTGGTGGAGCATGCCCTTCGTGGCACCATCCTAATTCATACTCGCTAGTGGTGGAGTATGCCCTCTGTGGCACCACCCTGGCATTTGACTTGAGGATTAGTGGTGGAGCATGCCCTTCATGGCACCATCCTAATTCATACTCGCTAGTGGTGGAGTACTCCCTCCGTGGCACCACCCTGGCATTTGACTTGAGAATTAGTTGTGGAGCACGCCCTTCGTGGCACCATCCTAATTCATACTCGCTAGTGGTGGAGTACGCCCACTGTGACACCATCTTGGCATTTGACTTGAGGATTAGTGGTGGAGCATGCCCTTCGTGGCACCATCCTAATTCATACTCGCTAGTGGTGGACTACGCCCTCTGTGGCATCACCCTGGAATTTGACTTGAGGATTAGTGGTGGAGCACGCCTTTCGTGGCACCATCCTAATTCATACTCGCTAGAGGTGGAGTACGCCCTCTGTGGCACCATCCTGGCATTTGACTTGAGGATTAGTGGTGGAGCATGCCCTTCATGACACCATCCTAATTCATACTCGCTAATGGTGGAGTACGCCCTCTGTGGCACCACCCTGACATTTGACTTGAGGATTAGTGATGGAGCACACCCTTCGTGGCACCATCCTAATTTACACTTGCTAGTGGGGGAGTTTGCCCTCTGTGGCACCTCCCTGGCATTTGATTTGAGGATTAGTGGTGGAGCACGCCCTCCATGGCATTACCCTAGTATAAATTTAAATCTTGATTCCCCAGGGATGAACTTTTCATTTCCTTAGGATCAAAATTCCAAACTTGATCTTTAAGCTCGGTCAACTCCAATATGTGCAATAGAATTTCATTCTATTACACATACTGGGGGTCAATTTGTTGACCTCATTTTTGTATGAGATCACTTGGACCAGTCCCAAACCTAAATCACCAATTCAAACTCTAGGATCCTCCTAGAATCTCAACCTTAGGATCTACCTAGATCTTAGAAATCCAAATCCAGAATTTGAAACCAAAATCCAAGGCCAAAGGTCCCAGTCCTCAAAGCCTTTTTCAGAGAATTTTTAAACACTTTGAAACCCAATCAAATGACCTCCCATTCAGAATCTGCCAGTTGCATACTGATGGGACATGTCTCTGGAGGCAACCCTCCAAATTTGAGACCATTCTAAGGTCTCTAACCTTTGAAACTAAATTGAAACCCAAAGGCTGTAAAATCTTCAAATATTTACGGCCCATGTCACTAGACCTGCCATCCAGTAGATTTTGACCTTAGAGCTTTCTCCAAAGCCTCCAATCACTTCCAGACACTTTATTAACACCCATTGAACATTAAACTACATTTTGGTTGACCCATTTTGACCCCCAGTTGATCAGAGGTCAAAATGACCAAAATACCCTTAGGAGCTCAAACATTGATTTCAAATCAAACGACCTTCAAATTGTTTGGAACTAATTCCAACAATTTTCAAATATCAAAACAAAACTTTTGAGCTTGGGCCCACCCCTTGGGTCAACTCGGTTGACCTAGTCAACCTAGGTTGACCTAATGAGCCCTTAAGGCTTTGAATGGGTCACTTTAACCCATTTGACCAAATCTAACTCTTCAACCTCTCAAAGTTCTTTCATTTGACATTTCACACATTTCTAAACCCACTTTGAGTTAGAACCTAGCTAGTTTGATCAAATCAACTTTTCAATTTTTGGTCAATGCTCTCTAAACATGTATTGATTCAAATCTGTTGCAACCCATGACCCCGAGTTTGAGATTTTGATGATGCCAAATAATGACTGTTTTGGAACTGCTTTTCATTGATTATTATTTTATCTGTTATTTTTCTTGAGCACTAACATTTCAGGAAGATCACAAGTGACTCAGGAAGAAAGGAAGACTCAAGACCGGGTAGATTAGGAGTATGAGTCAAATATTGTATTTTTCATTTATTGCACTTTTTACTTTATTGAGTCTGGCCACAAAATGCGTAAGAGTAAGAGCAACCATGCACACACACAGGGGGAGAGTTTTTTTTTAACTGCAAATTATAACTAAAATTCTTCTCTGTAGATCGTACTGTACGATTTTATTTCGTACTGTACGATCTAAGCTATGTGGACAATTCTGTGAATAGATCGTACTGTACGAAGTCTTTCGTACTGTACGATATGTTCAGATCCAAAACCCTAGCCGTGACATAGTTTAAGTAAGTGATTTTGTGCCGTTCGTACTGTACGAACAAGTTCGTACTGTACGATCTGTTTTTAATACTTACTTAAAATTAACCCGTGATTAGTGCATGTAATCCAGGGCTAATGAAAATTTGAACATCGTACTGTACGATAGTAATCGTACCATACGATGAACAGAGACGACATCCGATCGTCCAGACCATCGTCCTGTACGAGTAGTAGCTTGTTGGATCGTACCGTACGATATTATATCGTACAGTACGATTTATTTTTGTACTGTTCGTACAGCTTTGTACCAGGACGACGGCTGTTTGTGAAGATCGTACTGTACGATGTGTAATCGTACTGTACGAACAGTAACGGCTAATTTTGAAATCAGAGGTTTTTGGAGCCCGTTTTTAGGTGTCAATCAAGTCTTTTTTGGGTAACAATTACAGAGGGGGTGAACGTGGTTAGAGAGGGATTCCAAGGGAGAAAATTCTAGAGAAATTCTTGAGGGTTGAGAGAGGAAGGAGGAGGTGAGCGTTGTGAGGGAGAAGAGGTGTGAGGGAGATCACACGGTTGCTCCAAGCTTGCTGCATCTTGCTCCTCCTGTGGCCCGAGAAGGATTTGAGGAAGGATCTCCAAGGGAAAGGCTCGTCTACATCCGTTACCTCGAGGTTCTCTGCCTTCTCCAGGAGGGAGAAAAACGAGAAGGTTCTCTGCCGTCGCCAAGAGGGTGAAAATAGAGTTTGGTATTCCGCCACGTCGGTTGGTGAAAGGGAGGTTTGTACAGGCTTCTCCGCCTTGCCAAGGGGGGAAAAAGGAGAACTATTTTGATAGTGAAAATCCCGGAGTGGAGGACTCCGGGGAGTGGACGTAGGTCATATTTTGACCGAACCACTATAAAATTCCTGGTGTGTTCTTTCTTTATCATTGCTTACTTTTTGCTTGCACTTTAATCTTGTCATATCTATTGCATGTGTTTCTTGTGAAAGCAAATTTGCATAAATCTTTGTTTTAATATTTCAAAAATAACAAAAAAATTAGAACTCTTGTTTAGGGTTAATTTTATTAATTGAAAGACTTTTACAATTCACCCCCCCTCTTGTCGTTCAGTAATTTCAATTGGTATCAGAGCTTGTTTTTCAAAAATAGTGTTTTAGAAAACCTTGAAAAAACGATCATGTCGAATTTTGGTAATCGTAACACTGCGGAGGGTTATTCAATAACTCGTCCACCACTTTTTGATAACATACCGTTTGATTTCTGGAAAATTAGAATGTCTACATTTTTGCAATCTATAGATTACCGCATGTGGATGTTAGTAAATGATGGATATGTTGCACCGTTCAAGATAGTTAATGGTTTGAAAACTTCTGTGCCTTTTATTGAATGGAGCAATGAGGATAGGGAATTAGCCCAACTGAATGCTAAATGCTTAAACTGTTTTTTTTTTGTGCATTGAAATCTGAGGACTATATGAGAGTATCTACTTGTGTTTCTGGTAAGGAGATTTGGGATAGACTGTGCATCACATACGAAGGAACAAACGAAGTAAAACAGTCTAGGCTTAACATTCTACTGCATGATTATGAATTATTCCGTATGAAACCTAGCGAAACAATTTCTGACATGTACACTAGGTTCACCCAAATTGTGACATCATTGCATGCATTAGGTAGAGAAATTTCAAATTCTGAGAAAGTGAATAAAATTCTTAGATGCCTACCTAGTTCCTATGATGCTAAGATAACTGCTATCACTGAGTCTAAAGATCTTAATGTTTATTCTATTGATAACCTCCTTGGGTCACTCATTGCATACGAGCAAGGAGTGAGCCAAAGGCAAAGTGATGCAGGTGAAAAGAAAAAGGAGCGGACGGTGGCATTAAAAGCTAACAACTCAGAAAGTGAAAGCTCTGCAGGGGAGGAAGATGATGAGATAGCACTGATGACCCGACAGTTCAAAAATTTCCTGAAAAGAAAACAAAAGCGTCATCAGAACAGCTGGAATAAAGGTAAGAGCTCAAGGTCCAATAAGGTTTCATCTGATACAATTTGCTTTGAGTGCAGGAAGCCAGGTCACCTTCGAGCCGATTGCCCTAATCTGAAGAGTCAACCAGCAAAGGAGAAAGGAGATGACAAAGTTAAATACAAGAGAGGAAAGACAAAGACACAGAAAGCTTTTGGGCCGACTCTGCCTCAGAATCATCAGAAGAAGAAGCAGAGGAGGAGGTAACAAATTTGTGTCTTATGGCTAATGATAACCTTGATCAATTGGATCAAGAGGAGGTATGTCAACTTTCTTATGATGAATTACTGCTTATTTCTGAGAATATTCATGACTCGTATAGGAAACTGAAGAAAATGCATGCTAAACTTAATATTGAATTTAGTTCCTTACAAATTGAGCATGCTAACTTAGTTAAAGAAAATTCTGATTTAGATAAAGATCACATGTTACTTCTTGATGAGTATGATGCATTAAATAAGAAGCATATTGAACTAAGTGAAGCGCATGAATCCTTGAAAACATCACATATTGAACTAGATGTAGAGTTTGAAAAACTAACTGCACTTGCATTAGAAGTAGATCATAGTGAGCACTTGCTATTGATAGAAGTTGATGGATTGACAGCTCAAAATAAAACCTATAGTGAAAAGATAAAAGAATTAGAAAATGAAATTGCATCACTCACAGTAGGCCATCCTAGAAAACCCCCAACACAGCATGCATTTCAAAACCTTAGGAAGAGGCACCACCATACTCATAGATTAGTAAATCCATTTCCTGGTGTTAGGTGCTTCTCTTGTGGCATGCTAGGTCACATAGCCCGCACATGCACAATTCACCGTAGGACACACTTAGTATGGAGACCTAAACTGCATCCATCACAGCATAACATGCATACATCTCATTCATGCAAGCATAAGGAGGAACCCAAACTCACTTGGGTTCCCAAATCTAATCTTTGAATGAAATTGTAGGGATGCTCTCACAAAAGACCTAGTGAGAGCATGTGGTACCTGGATAGTGGCTGCTCGCGACACATGACTGGAGATATGAAGAAGTTCATCCTATTGGAGACCAAAACTGGAGGCAAAGTAACGTTGGGAGACAACACTACCAGGAAGGTGATAGGCTCAGGTATTGTTGGTAATGCTAAGAATTTTATAATTGAAAATGTTTTATTAGTTGATGGTTTAAAGCATAACTTACTTAGCATTAGTCAACTGTGTGACAAAGGTTTTGATGTTAAGTTTTTTACTGATAGATGCCTGATTAGTTTATTTGATGAAATTATTTTAGAAGGAAAACGAATTAACAATGTTTACATGTTAGACCTTGATTGCGTTGATAGTTCAAAATCATTTTGCTTGAAAACAATAGTTGATGACTCGTGGCTATGGCATAGGAGACTATGCCATGCTAGCATGAAAACTCTTAGAAATATCACTCAGAAAAATCTAGTTAGAGGTGTACCTAAGTTAGAATTCACCAAGGATCACTTATGTGATGCTTGCCAACAAGGAAAACAAGTCAAATCATCCTTTCACTCAATTAGAGACGTGATCACCTCTAGGCCACTAGAAATTCTACACATGGACTTATTTGGACCCGTTAGTACAGCCAGTCTAGGTGGAAAGAATTATGGATTTGTGATTGTAGATGACTTTACTAGATTTACTTGGGTAAGATTCTTAGCACACAAGAATGAGTCTTTTGAGGAATTTAAAGTTTTCTCCACATGGATTCAACGAAAATTAGGTTGTGAAATATCAACAATCCATAGTGATCATGGTGGAGAGTTCCAAAATGATAGATTTGAGTCATTCTGTCAAGAGATAGGAATAGAGCACAATTTCTCAGCTCCTAGAACACCCCAACAGAATGGCATAGCAGAAAGGAAGAATAGAACTTTGGTAGAAGCTGCTAGGGCAATGCTAGCGGAGTATACCCTTCCTAGATACTTTTGGGCAGAAGCAGTCAACACAGCCTGTTATGTTTTGAACAGAGTAAACATTAGATCGAAGCTGAATAAAACTCCATATGAACTCCTTAAGGGTAGGACACCAAACCTTTCATATTTACATGTCTTTGGGTGTAAGTGCTTCATCTTAAATAATGGTAAACATCCCTTAGGAAAATTCGATCCCAAGTCTGATGAGGGTGTCTTCTTAGGTTATTCTTCTGTAGGTAAGGCCTATAGGATTTTTAATAAGAGAACCCTTGTAGTAGAAGAATCCACCCATGTGGTATTTGATGAATCAGATAAGCCCTCAGAATCTAAAATTGAAGATGATGAAATAGAGGCAATTCAAGGAGTAGAGACGATGACCTTAGGAGAAAGGGTCGAACCTCAGGAAGGTTTGCCTAGAGAATGGAGATATTCTTCTAGTCATCCTAAAGAGTTAATTTTAGGAGACCCTTCAGAAGGTGTAAGGACTAGGCATGGACTTAGGAAGGAGGTTAGTCACTCAGCTTTCATCTCTATGATAGAACCTACAAGTATAGATCAAGCCTTAGGAGATGAATTCTGGATTCTAGCAATGCAAGAAGAGCTGAACCAATTCACCAGGAATGATGTTTGGGAATTAGTTAAGAGACCTAAAGAGCAAAGTGTTGTTGGAACAAAATGGGTCTTCAAGAATAAGGTGAATGATTCAGGAACAATAATAAGGAATAAAGCAAGGCTAGTAGCTAAGGGGTACAACCAGATTGAGGGAATAGACTTTGAAGAAACCTTTGCCCCGGTTGCTAGACTAGAAGCCATAAGAGTGCTCTTAGCTTTTGCTTGCTTCAAGAACTTTAAGTTATATCAAATGGATGTGAAGAGTGCATTTTTGAATGGGGTAATTAAGGAAGATGTCTACGTTGAGCAACCCCCCGGATTTGAAAACTCACAATTTCCAAACCATGTATTCAAATTAAAAAAGGCACTATATGGATTAAAGCAAGCACCTAGAGCATGGTATGAAAGACTTAGCTCATTTCTTTTGGATAGAGGATTTCAAAAGGGTAGTGTAGATACTACACTCTTTTTACAAAAGGTCAAAGAAGAAATTCTCATTGTTCAAATATATGTAGATGACATATTATTTGGATCTTCGGATAAAAACTTATGCGATGAATTTTCAAAAACAATGAGTAATGAGTTTGAAATGAGCATGATGGGAGAGCTTAATTACTTTCTTGGCTTTAGTGTAAAACAAATGGATAATGGAACCTTTCTTAGCCAATCAAATTATATTAAGGATATTTTAAAGAAATATGAAATGGATAGTGCAAAACCCATGAACACCCCAATGAGTTCGACAATCCAATTAGATAAGGATCCTAGTGGAAAATCAATAGATCAGAAAAAATATAGAGGAATGATTGGATCCCTACTTTACTTGACTGCCAGTAGACCGGACATAATGTTTAGTGTGTGCCTTTGTGCCCGTTTCCAAGCCGATCCTAAAGAGTCTCACTTAACTGCTGTCAAAAGAATTCTTAGATATCTACTAGGCACCCCAAACTTAGGAATTTGGTATCCCAGACACAGCACTTCCTTTGAAATCCTAGGGTACTCAGATTCTGACTTCGCAGGATGTAGGATAGATAGAAAGAGCACCTCTGGAACCTGCCAATTCATCGGACAATCATTAGTTTCTTGGTCCAGTAGGAAGCAAAACTCAGTAGCACTTTCCACAGCTGAGGCAGAATATATTGCGGTAGGAAGTTGTGTTGCACAAGTGCTATGGTTAAAACAACAAATTCTTGATCTTGGACTACCTGTTGGAACCATCTCGATCATGTGTGACAACACAAGTGCAATTTGTATCTCTAGGAATCCAATTCAACACTCTCGAACGAAACACATAGACATTAGACATCATTTCATTAGAGATCACGTCGCTAAGGGAGATATAGAATTACATCACATCGCTACAGGAGATCAATTGGCAGACATATTCACAAAACCATTAGCTTTTGACACTTTTAGCACCTTGAGGACTAGATTAGGTGTCATAGATATAAATGCATTAAAAAAAAAAAAAAAAAAAAAAAATTCAATTGGTGTTTCTGTTTGTTTATATTTGCATTGTAGTTTCTTTTTGTTTTCTTCTCTTACTTTTTGTTTTTAGTAGCTCCTCCTTTTTGTGCTGTCAAAAGGGGGAGAAGTTTGTTGTATTGTTGTAATGCCTATTCATCTAAATGCAGTATCTTTTGTTTTGTACTTACTTGTAGTATTTTTTTCTTGTGTTTAATTTAAAAAAAAAAACAAAAAAAATTAACAACAAAAGAAATATTTTTCAAAAGAAATGGTTTTCTTTCTTACTTGCAACAAATTATTTGACATCATCAAAAAGGGGGAGATTGTTGCAACCCATGACCCCGAGTTTGAGATTTTGATGATGCCAAATAATGACTGTTTTGGAACTGCTTTTCATTGATTATTATTTTATCTGTTATTTTTCTTGAGCACTAACATTTCAGGAAGATCACAAGTGACTCAGGAAGAAAGGAAGACTCAAGACCGGGTAGATTAGGAGTATGAGTCAAATATTGTATTTTTCATTTATTGCACTTTTTACTTTATTGAGTCTGGCCACAAAATGCGTAAGAGTAAGAGCAACCATGCACACACACAGGGGGAGAGTTTTTTTTAACTGCAAATTATAACTAAAATTCTTCTCTGTAGATCGTACTGTACGATTTTATTTCGTACTGTACGATCTAAGCTATGTGGACAATTCTGTGAATAGATCGTACTGTACGAAGTCTTTCGTACTGTACGATATGTTCAGATCCAAAACCCTAGCCGTGACATAGTTTAAGTAAGTGATTTTGCGCCGTTCGTACTGTACGAACAAGTTCGTACTGTACGATCTGTTTTTAATACTTACTTAAAATTAACCCGTGATTAGTGCATGTAATCCAGGGCTAATGAAAATTTGAACATCGTACTGTACGATAGTAATCGTACCATACGATGAACAGAGACGACATCCGATCGTCCAGACCATCGTCCTGTACGAGTAGTAGCTTGTTGGATCGTACCGTACGATATTATATCGTACAGTACGATTTATTTTTGTACTGTTCGTACAGCTTCGTACCAGGACGATGGCTGTTTGTGAAGATCGTACTGTACGATGTGTAATCGTACTGTACGAACAGTAACGGCTAATTTTGAAATCAGAGGTTTTTGGAGCCCGTTTTTAGGTGTCAATCAAGTCTTTTTTGGGTAACAATTACAGAGGGGGTGAACGTGGTTAGAGAGGGATTCCAAGGGAGAAAATTCTAGAGAAATTCTTGAGGGTTGAGAGAGGAAGGAGGAGGTGAGCGTTGTGAGGGAGAAGAGGTGTGAGGGAGATCACACGGTTGCTCCAAGCTTGCTGCATCTTGCTCCTCCTGTGGCCCGAGAAGGATTTGAGGAAGGATCTCCAAGGGAAAGGCTCGTCTACATCCGTTACCTCGAGGTTCTCTGCCTTCTCCAGGAGGGAGAAAAACGAGAAGGTTCTCTGCCGTCGCCAAGAGGGTGAAAATAGAGTTTGGTATTCCGCCACGCCGGTTGGTGAAAGGGAGGTTTGTACAGGCTTCTCCGCCTTGCCAAGGGGGGGCAAAAGGAGAACTATTTTGATAGTGAAAATCCCGGAGTGGAGGACTCCGGGGAGTGGACGTAGGTCATATTTTGACCGAACCACTATAAAATTCCTGGTGTGTTCTTTCTTTATCATTGCTTACTTTTTGCTTGCACTTTAATCTTGTCATATCTATTGCATGTGTTTCTTGTGAAAGCAAATTTGCATAAATCTTTGTTTTAATATTTCAAAAACAACAAAAAAATTAGAACTCTTGTTTAGGGTTAATTTTATTAATCGAAAGACTTTTACAATTCACCCCCCCCCTCTTGTCGTTCAGTAATTTCAAAATCATATTTTGGCTCTAGTCTTTAAGACTAATCGCAACCTTTCTTAATGACTCCTAGCCATTATATGGCTGCCACCTCATCAAGCATGAGGGTTGGTTGACTGGTCAACCCAGTCAACGATCCTTCTAAAGGCTTTAAGGGATCTAAATGCTCAAGCAAGCTCAAGCCATCCCAACCCCTTTGAACCTAACTCACTCAACCAACATTCAAGACATCCCTCTATGCCACCTCAGCATCCATGGGCCCATTGACTGGTCAAACAGTCAATGGGTGGTCAAATGAGTTCCTTAAGAGGATAAATTCACCTCTTAAGCTAATCCACTCAAATTTAAATAACTCCAGCCATTTGAAAAGTCACTAGAAGCTTCCTAAAACTCATCTTGACTCTTGGATCCAGATCAAACAGCTCCTATCAGGCCATATGTCCAAGTGGGGACCAACACCCTTTCTAACTAGGATGTCCTCTTGTCCTTTGATTCTTTTCCATCCCAACAACCCCAGCATAGGTGGCAACATCTCAGCAAGCTTTTAGGCCCATCAGAGCCGTCCAAGCCCTTGGAGAATGGCTGAATAGGGCAAGATGCCCTAAGAGAGCCGCATTTTAACATCTACCTTATCTCTCCATTCAAGCCCTCTCTGAGCTCAAACTCTTTTCTATTGAGCATTCCATACACCAATCCACATATTCCAAGCTCGATCCAGCCTGTCAAAGCTCGCCGGCGGTTGGATTCTGGCGAGCTTAAGCAAAACTCTGTCCGAGCTGGTTTTTAGCCGATCCAAGCGTCATTAGCTCGAGGATTCTTCTACAAAAAGGAGCGTGGACAGTCTACAAATGCAACATGCTATTAAACGATTCAAACAGTCCATTATCGAGATAAAAATCTTAAACCCTAGGTTAGAACACTTAGTTTAAATTAACTTTTGTTTAAGCTTTTTTAAAATTATCAAAACACGTCCCAAGAAATTATGTTCATTCGAGCAATCAAAGTTTAAAATTTTATTTAATTTCATTGATCGTGTTGAGAGATCGAGTCAATTTTCTAGTTTAGGGTCTTGGTCAAGTTCATGCATGGGCTAGGCAAGTTTTGGACCGTTGATCGCACGATCAGCGGTCCAGATCGAGTCATACGCTCTTTGGACCGTCTCCCTGATCTGCTTCTCAGCTGAATTAGAGGTTCGGCTCAATCAGAACAATTCTTTCATTACAGCGGCTGATCCGACGGTAGTGGGTGATTGCTGACTCGTTTAAGTGGTTTGCGCGTGGACCCTGCATATTTACTTCCAATCATTGCCCGCCGTTTCTGGCTGGCCGAACCAGATTGGGCCACGTGGCATGGGCTGCTGCCATTTGAGTTAAAATGATTTAAATTATCTTTTTAAATCATTTTAAGTTAAAAATAATAGAAAATTTATTTTAATTAATATAAAAAAATATTTTATATAATAAAATTATCATAAAATTAATTATTATATTTTAAAATTAATATCAATATAAAGTATTACTTTTATCTTAAATTATTTAAGTATTAAATATTAAGCATTTTAAAATTAATATTTATTCAAATATAATTAAATATTTTTGAGATATTTAAATATTATATTTTAAATTTTAAAACATTTTAAAATTTTAGAAACAATATTAAAGTATTTATTTTTTAAAATAATATTAATTATATATATATATATTTAATACTTTAATTTGAAATTAAATAAATTTAAGATATATGTTATATCTTAAAAAGTTAAATTTCAATTAATATTTAATTAATATTAAATTCAAATATTTTTGAAAATTCTAATAATTAAAAATTTCAGAAATATTTATAACCCAATTTATCTTGATTTATTAATTATTTTAATTATTAATTAATTTTAAATTAATTAACCTTAAACTTTAAAAATTCAAATTAAATTAATTTTAAATCATAAATATTTAAATAATATATCAAATTTTTTGAAATTATAAATACTTTAATTTAAAGTTAATTTTAAGATTTAAATATTAATTTATTCTAAATAATTTGAATTATTTAATTATCTTTAATATTTAATTATTATTTAATAAAACTATTATATTAAATATTTTAAAAATTAAAAATTTATTTTGAAATGATTTTGAAAAATCAATTGATCTCACAAATTTAAAATTTTTATTTTAATGATATTTTTAATTATCTTATTTTAAAATCTATATCCTTATGTATATAAGTTTATATTTATAAATACATATATTTTGAAATCTATTTTAAAATTATACATATTAAATCTTTAATATACTTGAGAGATCCTTTTGAAATCTTAAACATAGATTAGGCTTGATTGAATAGAAATTTTTGGGGAATGATTAGTGAGTGATTTTATTCTAATCATTCACTAATCAAAATTTTGTTATCTTAATCATTATCAATCTTTGCATGTTTAGGTTGTGCACACACCACTTTGTCTAGGCTCTCCTAGATCTAAGGGCTTGTTTGATTGTGTGTGTTTGCTTATATGTTAAATTTGAGGGTTAGTTAAAAACTTGATTTGGACCTATTAAACATAGTGTCATTAAGAACAAAAATTAAGAATTTTGATTAGAAAACTTAGAAATTTTATTGTGATTAGGATACACGTCCTCATAACTCAGAACTTTAAACATTTGAACATAGCGACATGTACAACCATTAGAGAGAATTTCACTGATTTTTGAAATCATTAAGACCCTTAATCAAATTTCCTAAGTTTAAACCCTTAATTAAGCCATTAAGGCCTCTAACAAATTATAATAAATCCATTTTAAACCCAAAAGTTATGTATAACCCCTCTAACCGATCAGATTTGAAGCCTTAACCAATGAAAATTAAAATCACTTTGAATTGATAGCAAATTAAACCTTAACCAAATTTTAATTGAAAATCATTATTTTATTAATTTAATTAATTAATAATATTTTAAAATTCTAAAAATTTTCCAAACACTTGGGAATCTCTTCTTAGGTCCTTCCTGACTTTGGAGCTAATTTCAATGAGTTGGGACTTCATTTGGAGCAAAATTGCAAAAAGGCCCCCTAATTAAACAATTTTGAAAATTCATTAAATACCTCAAATTTCAAACCTTCAAAACTAATTCAAGAAAAATCCAAATTGACCAAACTCACTTGAATTCAACTCATAATAGTGTCTAGTATTTAATAAAAATGTTAAAGTTATAGAAAATCATCAAAATCAAAAAGTCAACAATCTGGTCAACTGTTAGTCAAAATCAGTTCAAAACTTCATGTTGAGTCCAGTAATTAGGTTGTTAAGCCTAAGTAAATGTCCCAAGGCTACCAAGAGGGGGGTGAATTGGTAGTTTTAAAAATTTTAAACCCTCTTAATGATAAAGTTGAACCGAAATAAAATTTTCTTTTAAAGTTTGTAGAAAAATGTTTTTCAACCACAGAGTTGTTAAAACTGAAATTTAAAGTGCGAAAATGTAAAAGTAATAAAATAAATGACACCAGATTTATAGTGGTTCGGTCTATAACCAGACCTACATCCACTCCTCAGAGGCACCCTCTGAGTATTACACTAATACCACAAAGTGACTCTCCTTTAGCACCCACAGCAAGGCGGAGAAGCCTGTACAAAACCCTCTTTTCACCTTTACCCGGTGCGGCAGAGAATCGTCATCCTTTTACACAATCCACAGTGCTGGCAGAGAACCGTCGTCCTTTTACACTCTCCTAGTGTGGGTAGAGAACCCTACGGCTGTTCACACTCTCCAAGTGTAGGCAGAGAACCTTCGTCCTTTTACACTCTCCTAGTGTGGGCAGAGAACCCTTCGTCTGTTCACACTTTCCAAGTGTCGGCAGAGAACCGGATCTCCTTGACTGATCTTCTCACAAGAATCTAGAAGGAAGAAGGAAAAGAGTGAAGAATTCCAATTTCACAAGTAGATACTCTTACCTTAGTAATCCAAGTGAAGCCTTCTCGCTCCAGTGGTAGGAATCCTCCTTTGAATGCTCTCTTCCACTCTCTCCTTGGCTATTCTCTCAAGAGGCACGAAGATCAAATGATAAAAAGATTGGGTGGCAGTCTAATTTGGACTATTTATACAAAAGACATGAAAAACCGCCCAAAAACTGCAAGTTTTCAATTCTGTACGCAGTGGATCGTCCTGTACGATCCTGGATCGTCCTGGACGATTTTACTTAAACAATCTGAAACGACCCAATTTGTATATGTGTACGAAATGACTTCATACAGCTGATCGTCCTGTACGAACTAGGTTCGTCCAGTACGAACGATTATTACAAGGTCGGTTCTAGAAACTGCTGAAAACTGTTCTAAGTCGGTTCATCATTTGGACGAAAATATGTTCGTCTGGACGAAAATTTTCCAGAGAGCCGATCGTCCTGAACGATTATTTATTTCGTCTGGACAAAAATTTTCCAGAGCACCAATCGCCGTGGACGATAATTTGTTTTCGTCTAGACGAAAATTTTCCAGAGAGCTGGTCGTCCGGTACGATATTTATTTTCGTCTGGACGAAAATTTTCCAGAGGACTGGTCGCCTCGTACGATGATAAAATTCGTCTGGACAAAAATTTAACAGAGAACCCATCGTCCGGGACGATAATAAAATTCGTCCTGGACGAATAGGACTTAGAAAAAAAATTTTAAGCTAGTTCCTATTCGTTCCAAGTGCTCTATAGGAGATAACTGACAGATCGTCCAGTACGATAAATATCGTCCTGTACGATCATTATAGAATTTTAAGATCTCCTTATGTGTGTGTGTGAGATTTTATTCACTCAATTACAATCACTCCCTTTCAAAATTAATTCAAAGAAAAGGCAAACTTCAAATAAACAAAATATCTCATGTTGAATTTGATTTGAAGTTTTCGTAGTCTGGAGTCTGATTTTCCTGAAATGTTAGTACACACAAGAGCAAATGCAAATCTTCTAAAATTGTTAGGAGATAACTATACATCTGAACAATAATGTTTGGAATCATCAAAACTACATAAGTTGCACAAATATAAATCATTCAAATAGCAACTATTCAAACAATCTCCCTTTTTTTGATGATGGCAAAACAATTATTATTAGTATGGTTTCAAGTTAAAACAAATCTCTGATCTCCTAAACTCCCCCTGAATTTATGAGTACATTAAAATAAGGAGGCATTAAAGAACAATATTTTTGTTTTTTAAATTTTTTAACACAAACAAAAAAAACTTGTAAACAGAAATAAAAAATAGAAAACAAAAATAAAAATCACAAACACAATAATTTCTCCCCCTTTTTGACAACAACAAAAAGTGAAGAAGAAAAAGACAAGAAATGTAAATAATTATATGAAATTCATTTTTTAAAATTTAATCTAAATTGTGATTTGACATAGGGTATGCAATTTTAAACTAAAGATATTAGGTGAATTATAGAAATTCATAAAATTTAAGAAATGATATAACATTGTAAGTAAGAAGAATTTATCAAAGACATGATTCAATTTAGACATTTGACTATTGAAGATCATTACAAGAGAGATGTAAAAAAAATTTCTATATTTCAAAGTTCAATATAATATAAATGAACATAAGATCAATTTGAATTAAGAGATTGAATGAATTTGAAAAGAAGAGAATTACCTCATGTGGCACTTTGCGCATCTTTTCAAAGTTTTGGAGCACATTTTTGTGTATTTTTCTTTGGTTGGGCTTATTTTGTGCCTCTTTTTCACTTTGCAAATTTTTTGCGAATTCCTTTTGATTTTTGTACATTTGTACAATGTTCAAGAGTAATTTGACCAATTCTTTCCAAAATCTATAATCTAAAATTTCAAATATTTCTAGGTGCATAAATATCATTTGAGCATAGAAATACAAAATAAGAAAATAACAAAATTGCAATAATAATATTAACTTTTATGTAGTCTAAATGAATAGACATGAATTTAACAGTTCTAATTACAACAAGTTATAAACAAATTATAAATTTAGAAAGTCTAGATTTTCTAATATAGATAATCTCAAATTACAATCGAATTTAAGCACTATGTAGATTAAATAATACTAATAAAATTCACAAACATTAACCACATTTCAAAACAAATCTAATAGAAACGAACTTTCATTAAAATTAAAGGAACGGATTACACATAAAAAAAAAGATACATTGAACTTAAAAAACATAAAAACAATCACAATAACACAGGTAAGATAAAAACAAAACAAACAAAAAACAACAAAAAAAAATACAACAGACACACATAAAAAAAATCTACTGTTCTGGAGGAGGAGGAGGAATGCCGCCAAAGAGATTGAAGTAGGAGGCCATCAACATGACATTGGTATTAATTTCATGAACTTCATCTTTAATGTTACCAATGTCTTGTTGCTGCTGCGTAAGTTGAGCATCAAATTGATCAAATCTTTGATCAATGTGAGTCTCTAGTCTATCAAATATCTCAATCAGATTCTGGTAATCTGATTGAGAAGCAGAAGCTTGCACTCCTTCTTCTTCTTCTTCTTCTGAAGCACTAGCATGTGCTTTTTCTTTTTCTTCCTTGAAGAGCAATCTGAATGATGCATCGTTATAGTAAACTGGCTCTTCATATTCTTCATCAGGATGCACTATATTGTACTTCTTCTCCAAAATATAAGTAATTAAGTGCCCTAATGAAATGTTCTTCTTCCTCTTCTGATCATGATGTCCTATTTCTGAAAGCCCATAGATATGATCTAGGATGAGTTGGGCTTCATCAATAGGATGTCTTTGCATGATTAAAAAAGCTAGACAAGAAAGGAGAGGAGTAATGTTAATCCTATCACCAGCTTTAGGAATAATTGAGGATCTAAGGATATGCTGGATGATTCGGGCATCTTGGGTCATACCGGCCACTCTAGCAACATGATTGTCAATCGCATTTTCTCTAATTACCCTATTGATTTGAAACCATTTGAAGGAGGTTTCTGACATTAGGGTGTGGGCTCTATATCCCTCAGTTCTTAAGTTTAAAAATGCACCAAGGTCGTGCTTGGTGATCTCAACTTTTTTCTTAAAAACAAAAGAACTAATGATAGAGTGGTCAGAATTGAAACTCATGTTGGCTAGAAAGTAGTGGTAGGTTTGTTTATTGTAGAGATGGACGAGAGAAAGAATGAACTAAAATTGGGTTGAGGCGAAGAGGTGCAATACCCGAAATTTCAACTCTGTTTGGATAAGAATGCGAGACGGAGTGATTTTTGCAGATGCAAAACGAGGAAAAGATTCCTCATTTGCCTTGGAAAGAAAGTTGTCTGGGGCATTCCTATTTGGTTTCCTCACTAAAACCTTTTGTCTTTTGCTAGAGGAGGCCATTGTTGATTTGATGTAGAAAGGGATTGAAAAAGAAGTTTGAAAGTGTGATTGTCAAGTTTGAAAGCCTTCATATTTAAAGAAAAACGATACGTTCATCCTGGACGAAAATATTCGTCCTGAACAAAAAATTATCGTTCGTCTGGACGAAGTAATTTCGTACAGACGATCCAATTCGTCCAAAATGTAACGGCTTTTCGTATTCAACACAACTTACGATGCGTCCCTTCGTACAGGCTTTTTGACTTGACCGATCGTACAGACGAAAAAATTTCGTACAGATGATCAAAAAGTGAATCGTTTTAATGACTCTTGAAAACCGTCCCCTACAATGAACCGACACATGTTCGTACAGACGAACAAATTTCGTACAGACGAAGTTCGTATTAAAAACTGTCTTATCCACTCAACCGCTGCATTCAATCGTCCCGACGTTTGAGAGAGGAAAAATTCGTCCTGGACGATTACATATCGTACAGACGATCTAATTAAAAACTGCTCTCAAAACGGTTTAAATTCGCGCAAACTGTTCTTTCACACATCGTCCCGTACGAAAACAATTTCGTCCTGGATGATGTCCTCCAAAAAAAATTTAATTTTGATTTTTTAAATTAACAAAAACATTCAAAAAACACAGAAAACATAAAACAAAATCATAAATCCAAAAACAATTCATTCAAAAAACACACAATTCACAAAATCACAAAAACAAAACAAAACACAACAAGTATCAATGTTGCAAAGACATTTTGGTTAAGCATTCAAATCAATAACACCAAGCCTTGTTCTTAAAGTACTGAAGGTATCAAAGGCTAAAGGTTTTGTAAAAATATCTGCAAGTTGATTTTCAGTTGAAACATGTATGAGTTCAATTTCTCCTTTGGATACATGATCCCTTATGAAATGATGCCTTATATCAATGTGTTTGGTTCTAGAATGTTGAATAGGATTTTTGGAAATGCAAATAGCACTAGTATTGTCACAATAAATTGGAATAGTGCCTATAGTTAATCCTAAGTCAATCAACTGTTGTTTTAACCAAAGTACTTGTGCCACACAACTTCCTAATGCAATGTATTCTGCTTCTGCAGTAGATAGTGCCACTGAATTTTGTTTTCTACTAGACCATGAAACTAATGAATTTCCAATGAATTGACATGTTCCAGAAGTGCTTTTCCTATCCACTCTACAGTCTGCAAAGTCAGAATCTGAGTAACCAATAATTTCAAATGTAGAGCTAAACTTAGGATACCAAATTCCTAAGTTTTGAGTTCCTAGTAGATATCTTAAAATCCTTTTTACTGCTGTCAAATGTGATTCTTTTGGATCTGATTGAAATCTAGCACATAAGCAAACACTAAACATAATATCTGGTCGGCTAGCAGTCAAGTAAAGTAAAGATCCAATTATCCCTCTAAATTTCTTTTGATCAACAGATTTTCCCTTAAGGTCTTTATCCAACTGAACTGAAGAACTCATTGGTGTACTAACAGGTTTAGCATTGTCCATTTCATATTTTTTGAGGATGTCCTTAATATATTTGGTTTGACTAAGAAAAGTACCTTCCTCAAGTTGCTTAATGCTAAATCCTAGAAAGTAATTTAAATCTCCCATTAGACTCATTTCAAATTCACTACTCATTGTTTTAGAAAAATCATCACAAAGATGTTTATTTGAAGATCCAAAGATGATGTCATCCACATAAATTTGAACAATAAGTATATCCTTTCCAATTTTCTTAAAAAAGAGAGTTGTATCCACACTTCCTTTTTCAAAAGATCTTTCAAGTAGGAAGGTGCTTAACCTCTCATACCAAGCCCTAGGTGCCTGTTTCAATCCATATATGCCTTTTTTAATTTGAAAACATGATTTGGAAATTTTGAATTTTCAAAACCTGGAGGTTGTTCTACAAAAACATCTTCTTCAATTACCCCATTTAAAAAGGCACTTTTGACATCCATTTGAAATAATTTAAAACCTTTAAAACAGGCAAAGGCTAGTAAAACCCTAATTACTTCAAGTCTAGCTACAGGGGCAAAAGTTTCCTCAAAATCAATTCCTTCAATTTGATTATACCCCTTAGCTACTAATCTAGCCTTATTTCTAATGACTACTCCTGAGTCATTCATTTTATTTTTGAACACCCACTTGGTTCCAACAACACTTTGATCTTTTGGCCTTGTAGTTAGTTCCCAAACTTTATTTCTTACAAATTGATTTAACTCTTCTTGCATGGCCAATATCCAAAATTCATCTGAAAGTGCTTGATCAATGTTAGTGGGTTCAATAGTTGAAATAAAGGCTGAATGATTGACTTCCTTGTTTAATCCACGCCTAGTTCTAACACCCTCACTTGGTTCACCTATAATAAATTCCTTTGGATGATTTTTAGAAAATCTCAAATCTCTAGGCAAAGGGTCTTCTCTTTCTAAATTTTCTTCCACATTTTCTTCCAAATTTAATCTATCAATCTTTTGGGAGTTTTCTTCAATTTCTTCTTCAACAACTTTTGGCTCTTCCATGTTTCCATTTTCATCAAAAAAAACATGTGTGGTTTCTTCAATGACTAAAGTTCTTTTGTTGAATACTCTATAAGATTTTCCAACACTTGAATATCCAACAAAAATTCCTTCATCTGATTTTGGATCAAATTTTCCTAAGGCAGATTTTCCATTATTATGTATGAACACCTTGCAACCAAATACATGCAAATGAGACAAATTTGGTGTTCTACCTTTTAGCAACTCATAGGGTGTTTTATTCAAATTTGATCTCACATTCACCCTATTCAGAACATAGCATGCAGTGCTAACCACCTCAGCCCAAAAATATCTAGGAAGCGAGTATTCTGCTAACATTGCTCGGGCGGCTTCTATTAATGTTCTGTTCTTTCTTTCAACTACTCCATTTTGTTGAGGAGTTCTAGGTGCAGAAAAATTGTGATCAATCCCCTTTTCTTTACAGAAATCTTCAAATCTTTCATTTTCAAATTCTCCTCCATGATCACTTTGTATAGAAATTATTTCACATCCTAGTTTTCTTTGTATCCAAGTTGAAAAATTTCTGAATTCCTCAAATGATTCACTCTTATGAAAAAGAAATTTAACCCAGGTGAATCTTGAAAAATCATCTACTATAACAAATCCATATACCTTTCCTCCTAGACTTACCGTGCTTACAGGTCCAAAAAGATCCATGTGAAGAATTTCTAATGGTTTACTGGTCCTAAGATCTTTATTGGACTTAAAAGAGGACTTCACTTGTTTTCCTAGTTGACATGCATCACACAGATGGTCCTTAGTAAAGTCTAGTTTAGGTATTCCTCTCACCAAATTCTTTTGGGTAATTTTTCTAAGATTTTTCATACTAGAATGACAAAGTCTCCTATGCCAAAGCCATGATTCATCAGAAACAGTTTTCAAACAAAAAGCAGTAGGAGATTGAATACAATTTAAATCTAGCATGTAGACATTGTTCACCCTTTTTCCATTTAAAATAATTTTCCCATTTAGGCTAATTATGCAGCTAGTAGGTTAAAAATTTTACATTATAGCCCTTATCACATAGCTGACTTATGCTAAGCAAATTATGTTTTAAGCCTTCAACTAATAAAACATTGTCTATGAAAAAGTTTTTCAAATTTCCAATCATACCTGATCCAACCACTTTCTTTGTGGTATTATCTCCAAGTGTAACCTTGCCTCCACTCCTGGCTTCCAGCGTTATGAATTGAGCAGTATCTCCAGTCATGTGCTTAGAACATCCGCTGTCCAGGTACCATATACTCTCACGAGGTCTTGTGTGAGAGTACTCCTGCAAAATTCTCAAATGTTAGACCTGGGAACCCAAACTAGTTTGGGTTCACCTTTATGAAATTTATAATCAGATGCATGTGTGATATGTCTAGGTTTATGCATCTTAGTTCTCCACACCAAATTAGGTTTCATCTTTAAAGTGCAGGTGTGAGATATATGTCCCAAAAATCCACAATTGTTACATTTAACATTAGGAAAAATATTCCTATGTTTTCTTTCATATGATTGTCTTCTAAGGGATTTCATGAATTTAGGATAATATTTAGGATTTGTAAAATCTTCAAGTTTAGGGGGGTTCCTATTATCCTCGAGAGCTCTTATAGTAAGTTTGTAAAATGAATTCATATCCTCCAAGATTCGATTTGTATAATTGATTCTATATGTCTTGCTCTCAGATTCATCCTTAAATTTCTTAAATTCTTTTTCAAGTTCAGCATAGGATGATTTTAAATTCTCAAAATTTTTATTCAAGTCATCATATTCATCAAGTAGTTTCATGTGGTTGCTATCAATTAAAGCATGATCTTTCCTAAGGATTTCGTGTTCCTTATTAAGCTCTTCCAATTCTAAAACTAAACTAGCATGCATCTTTTTCGTTTTCCTATATGCATCATGCATGTGTTCAGAAACTTCAAACAATTCATTATAAGTTAAATCACATACCTCTTCTTGATCTGATTGTTCAGATTTATCTGCCATCAAGCAAAGGTTGGTGACTTCTTCTTCTTTTTCAGTCTCAGATGAGTCTGAAGCTGAGTCCGCCCAAAAGGCCTTTTGAAACTTCTTCTTGCCCTTCTTTACCATTGGTTTCTCCTCTACCTTCTCCTTGCTAGGAGTGGCTTTGAGTTTTGGACAATCAGTCTTTATATGACCTGGTTTCCTGCATTCATAACAAATCACTTCATTAGAAACCTTGCCATTTCTGTTATACTTACCTCTATTCCATTGCTGGCGTCTCTTCTGCTTCCTCTTTAAAAAGCTTCTGAATTGTCTAGTCATCAGTGCAATATCGTCTTCATCCTCAGGTTGTGAGTGTTCACTTTCTGACTCTTCCACATTTAGTGCAATATTCTTGTCCTTTCTTGGTTCACCTGCATCAATCTTTCTTTGACTTACTCCTTGCTCTTAAGCAATGAGTGAACCAAGAAGATTGTCAATTGAATAAATGTTCAGATCTTTAGACTCTGTAATTGCAGTAATTTTAGCATCATATGCAGTAGGTAAACAACGAAGAATCTTATTAACCATTTCAGCATTGTTAATTCCCTACCAAGTGCATGCAAAGAGGTGACAATTTGAGTGAATCTTGTGTACATGTCAGATATAGATTCATTAGGTTTCATGCGAAATAATTCGTAGTCATGTAACAAGATATTGAGTCTTGATTGCTTAACCTCATTTGTCCCTTCATAAGTAATACAAAGTCTATCCCATATGTCTTTTCCGCTTTTACAAGTGGAAACTCGCATGTAGTCTTCAGATTTTAAAGCACAAAAGAAACTATTTAAACATTTCGCATTTAATTGTGCTAAGTCACGTTCTTCTATAGTCCAATCTGCATAAGGTGTTTCTACCCTAATTCTATCAACTAATCTAGTTGGTTTTGTGTAACCTTCCTGGACTAGCATCCACATGCGATAATCAAGTGACTGTAAGAAAGTAGACATACGTGTTTTCCAAAAATCAAAAGGAATATTGTCAAACAGTGGAGGTCTAGTGATAGAGTAACCCTCAGGTGTGTTTCGGTTTCCAAATGTAGCCATCTACGTTAATCAAAAAGTAGTTCAAACTTATGATTTTGAAACAATGCTCTGATACCACTTGTTGAGTCCAGTAATTAGGTTGTTAAGCCTAAGTAAATGTCCCAAGGCTACCAAGAGGGGGGTGAATTGGTAGTTTTAAAAATTTTAAACCCTCTTAATGATAAAGTTGAACCGAAATAAAATTTTCTTTTAAAGTTTGTAGAAAAATGTTTTTCAACCACAGAGTTGTTAAAACTGAAATTTAAAGTGCGGAAACGTAAAAGCAATAAAGTAAATGACACCAGATTTATAGTGGTTCGGTCTAAAACCAGACATACATCCACTCCTCAGAGGCACCCTCTGAGTATTGCACTAATACCACAAAGTGACTCTCCTTTAGCACCCACAGCAAGGCGGAGAAGCCTGTACAAAACCCTCTTTTCACCTTTACCCGGTGCGGCAGAGAACCGTCGTCCTTTTACACAATCCACAGTGCTGGCAGAGAACCGTCGTCCTTTTACACTCTCCTAGTGTGGGTAGAGAACCCTACGGCTGTTCACACTCTCCAAGTGTAGGAAGAGAATCTTCGTCCTTTTACACTCTCCTAGTGTGGGCAGAGAACCCTTCGTCTGTTCACACTTTCCAAGTGTCGGCAGAGAACCGGATCTCCTTGACTGATCTTCTCACAAGAATCTAGAAGGAAGAAGGAAAATAGTGAAGAAATCCAATTTCACAAGTAGAGACTCTTACCTTAGTAATCCAAGTGAAGCCTTCTCGCTCCAGTGGTAGGAATCCTCCTTTGAATGCTCTCTTCCACTCTCTCCTTGGTTATTCTCTCAAGAGGCACGAAGATCAAATGACAAAAAGATTGGGTGGCAGTCTAATTTGGACTATTTATACAAAAGACATGAAAAACCGCCCAAAAACTGCAAGTTTTCAATTCTGTACGCAGTGGATCATCCTGTACGGTCCTGGATCGTCCTGGACGATTTTACTTAAACGATCTGAAACGACCCAATTTGTATATGTGTACGAAATGACTTCGTACAGCTGATCGTCCTGTACGAACTAGGTTTGTCCAGTACAAACGGTTATTACAAGGTCGGTTCTAGAAACTGCTGAAAACTGTTCTAAGTCGGTTCATCGTTTGGACGAAAATATGTTCGTATGGACGAAAATTTTCCAGAGAGCCGATCGTCCTGGACGATTATTTATTTCGTCTGGACGAAAATTTTCCAGAGCACCAATCACCGCGGACGATTATTTGTTTTCGTCTGGACAAAAATTTTCCAGAGAGCTGGTCGTCCGGTACGATATTTATTTTCGTCTGGACGAAAATTTTCCAGAGGACTGGTCGCCTCGTACGATGATAAAATTTGTCTGGACGAAAATTTTACAGAGAACCCATCGTCCGGGACAAAAATAAAATTCGTCCTGGACGAATAGGACTTAGAAAAAATTTTTTAAGCAAGTTCCTATTCGTTCCAAGTGCTCTATAGGAGATAACTAACAGATCGTCCAGTACGATAAATATCGTCCTGTACGATCAGTATAGAATTTTAAGATCTCCTTATATGTGTGTGTGAGATTTTATTCACTCAATTACAATCACTCCCTTTCAAAATTAATTCAAAGAAAAGATAAACTTCAAATAAACAAAATATCTCATGTTGAATTTGATTTGAAGTTTTCGTAGTCTGGAGTCTGATTTTCCTGAAATGTTAGTACACACAAGAGCAAATGAAAATCTTCTAAAATTGTTAGGATATAACTATACATCTGAACAATAATGTTTGGAATCATCAAAACTACATAAGTTGCACAAATATAAATCATTTAAATAGCAACTATTCAAACACTTCAAACCCTCGTAATAAAATATAGAAAAATCCAATTTCAGCTTACTTACTGTCTAACTTATTGTATTAAGGTCTAGTATTTTAATAAAATGCTAACTTTCTAGAAAATACTTTTTTATTAAAAAGTCAACTTTTAACCCCTTAATTAAATAATTAAAATATTCCAAAATTCTTAGTAATTCAAAATTGTTTTAAAACTTCAGAAATATCTAACCAACCCTTAAAACCAATAATCAACCAACCTTAATTAAAATTCATTAACCTTCAAACTTTAACCAAATCAAATAACTTGATTATACCATGTACCACTAGGTAACCCAATCCTACGAGGCAATTAGCTTAGACCCAAGGAAGATGAAATTAACTTCACGGCCTCGGTGTGAAACAAAGGTGGTATCTAACAAATAATTAAAAATCAATCTTAAAATCAACCTTAAGCCATTAATATTTAAACTCAAACCTAAATCTTTCTTTATGCCTTTCGACCAATCGAACCTTAAGCAATTTCAATCTAATAATCCTATTTAGGACATATCAAAACCACACAGCCTACCTCACACACTTTAGATGGTTTGCTAGGGCAACCAACTCTAGTGTTAGGCTAGGCCGATGTTTATTTTCCTGCTGTGTGTCAGGCTTTTGAGTTTTCACTGCAAGTTGTTTGCTAACGAAGAATTGATTTATTTGTTTACTTTTCTGCACTCTGTATCATGAGTAATTAATAATTTTAAATTTCAAATATTAACTGCTTGAGATTGAATATTAAATGCTTGGGAATATTTATATAACTGCTGATTATTAGGATAACCCTGTAGGATCGAATCTAGATTTTTCTTTTAAATTCAAATGTAATTTGATTATGATATGGTTGTAAAATCCTCAAAATGATTTGAGTTTGGGATATTTGATCCAATTTGAATTCCAAAGAGATGAAGACATCCCTAAAGGGGAGAGTCTTCTTTGAAAGTTCGTTAGTGATGTTAAGCCCTATGAACTTAGTCCCAAGCTAACCAAGAGAAGAGGGGGGGGGGTGAATTGGTATTTTAAACACTCTTTTCACAAAGAAAGAAAATTGCATAAACCAAATCACACCACAGAAATAAATACATAATTTAAAAGCGCGAAAGCAAGAAAAAGAACACAGAAATTTATAGTGGTTCGGTCGACTCGACCTACATCCACTCCTTGGAGGCACCCTCCAAGTATTGCACTACAAAATGTGACTCTCCTTTAGCCCCCACAGCTAGGCGGAGAAGCCCTCACAAGAACCTCCTTTTTACCACCCCGGCAAGGCAGAGAACCTTCCTCCTTTTGCTTCCTCCTAAAGCTGGCAGAGAATCAAAACCAAAAGCAAACTCCTTACCTCTACCGACCCTTCCACGGACGAAAAACTCTAGACGAAGACGAAGCAGAGCGATCCTTGAAGCAACCCTTGTGAATCCCCTCACAAGATCCTCTATCTCTCCTCTCTCTCTTTCTCTCCTCAAGGTCTTCTCAGGTCAAGGCAGCAGTCAAAAGTCTTGAAAAACGTTGAACATGAGCTCTTAAATAGAAGAGCTTCAAAGGAGCTCATTAATTGCAAGTTGCCGACAATATCGTCCAGGCTGATATTGACATCGGCCTGGCCGATCAGTACAAATTAATGAAGATCGGCCAGAGCATAGCCCTGAAAAATAGGACGATTGAAAATTGACTTGATCGTCCAGGCCGATCTCACAATCGTCCTGGCCGATCAGTTCAAATCAGAGAAAAATCGTCCTGACAATAGCCCTGGATACGAGCTGGCCTATGTTTATCGTCCTGAAGTAACTTAAGGTTTTTGACTGGATCGTCCTGGCCGATCCTGCGATCGTCTAGGATGATATGATCGTATCAATCATCCTTAATTACTCCCTTGATTTCCTGAACAATTATGGCATAATTTGTGAATATCGTCCAGGCCGATCCTAGGATCGTCCTGGCCGATAATTTAAAAATATAGTATACCTTAATTGACTATGGCGGCTACTTCTTTCTTTTTTGAGCTTATCGGCCTGGCCGATACACGTATCGTCTAGGCCAGTATGTTAATGACAGCTGCCTTAATTAAGAATCCTTACTTAGACTTTCTGTTTTAAGCTGATCGTCCCAGACGATATAAATATCGACCCGGCCGATGTGGGCAAAAATAGAAATTCTAAGCCCCTTAAGTGTGTGTGTGTAGGGTTACTTAGCATCAGTCTCTTTGACCATTACAAGTAGACTCAAGAGGTGAAAATCAAACTTACAGACGGACTCAACCCTAAACCTACGCAATCCTGAACTTGGCTCCTTCTTAATCGTCCGATCTTCGATTCCTGAAAAGTTAGAAGCAACAAGTAGCCCAAGAGAAATAGTGTTTGTCAATCATCAAAATATAAGCCATAAAAAATAGATTTGCAACAATTTCCCCCTTTTTGATGATGGCAAATACACGTAGGAAAAATTAAACGAAAAAACAGGTTCATTAGAAAATCAAAGTTACAACAGCTTTTTCCTACCACACCCTATCCTACTCCCCCTTTTGTCATCACAAAAAGAGGGTCCATAAACAACAGAAAAATATCACAAAAGACTAACAAGCAAACTATAAAAAGACAAGAAATAAACAACACAAAGCACAGACTAAAAGAATGAGGGATCCTGATCATCAGATGGAGGTGGTGGAGGTGGCTGCTGAAAGTAACCGGCAAGTGTGGTAAACTGAGCATTGAACCAGGCGATGTCCTGGTCATGCTGCTGCTGCTGGTGAGTAAGGAAACTGTCAAATCGAGCTAAATCCTCAGCGCGGTGATGCTCGTAAAGGGCGATGTCCTCAAAGTGTTGCTGCTCCTGTGCAGCAACATAGGCATCAAACCGGGTCTCCCATCTATCAAATCTCTTAATCAACTAATCAACCGCTGAGTGCTGGTGGAGAGAAACAGGATCAGGAACGGGGGCGGGAGCATCTTGCTCTCTAGCCCCCCGAGGTTCCTCAGGGTGGAGACGAGTACTGTGAAGAGTGCTGAAGGAATTGTTTGAGTAGAAGGGAGTTGGTAGGTTTGGTGGAATAGGATACTGAAGTTGGTATTTGGTTTCAAGGACATAGGCTATGATGTGTCCTAAGGCTAGATTGGGTTTTCTTTTGTGGCCTGGATCACAGATTGTGGTTAAGTGATCAATATATCGGAAGATTAGGTCCGCAGTATTAAATTCCCTATGAGCCATGATGTAGAAAGTAGTGAGTGAAAGTAGAGGGGTAATGTGGATTCGATCGCCGGCTTTTGGAATTACGGAGGTGCGAAGGACATGTTGGATTGTCCTAGTATCTTTGACTAAAGAGCCAGTCTCTTCAACATGGTAGGGTACATTGGTCTGGCGAAGAAAGTGATTTGTCGTGGACCAGTCAAGATCAGGGTCAGAGGCAATTACGTGCATCTTATCCCCGGTGGTGGATAGCTGTAAAAGATCAACACAATCCTGATATGTGATTTCGACAGGGCGTCGATTCACATAGGAGGTCAGGGCTGTGAAGGTTGGGTTGATGCGAAGGTTTGCGAAAAACTCTCGAAGAAACTCTGAATTAAAAGGGAAGGCAAGAGACAAAATGAAGCAGAGGGAGGTGTGAGCAAAAAGATTCATTACCTGGTAAGAGATGGGGACAGGATTGATGATTCTGGAGATAGTAATTCCACACTCTTTGTAACGATGATAGGCGCTTCATCTTCTGCTTCCCTGAAATGAGGGTCAATTCTTGCCCTCGAGGAACTCCCAGAAGTTTGTCGGACGCGTTTCCCACCAGCCATTGAGAGCACTAAGCAAAGAACACAAGAGAAGAAAGGATGAAGAGTGAAAAATTATGGCTGGAACGGCCTGAATTTAAAGAAACGGCCATATCGTCCTGGCCGATCGCAGAATCGTCCAGGCCGATATACTTTAATAATTACGTACAGGCAGATTGGTCAAAAAGGCGGTCCGATCGTCCGGGCCGATCAGATATCGGCCAGGCCGATTAGACACAGGCGATAGTCCCGAGGAGTCAGTCCGGACGACCGTTGAAAAAGTAGATCGTCCGGGCCGATTAGGTGTAT
The DNA here is from genome assembly GCA_016618105.1 of Dendrobium huoshanense. Taxonomy (NCBI): domain Eukaryota; kingdom Viridiplantae; phylum Streptophyta; class Magnoliopsida; order Asparagales; family Orchidaceae; genus Dendrobium; species Dendrobium huoshanense. Next base: position 23,170,441 of record CM028355.1, read on the forward strand.
CATCTAGGACGATGCATAATAATTGATCATACCGGCCGAAGTTAAAACATTTAAAATGCTTTCCACGTGTATCGTCCAGGACGAACAGTGGATCGGCACGGCCGATTGTCCAATAATGGATCGTCCGGGGCCGAATTTAAAGATTTAAACGTGCAGACACGTGGATCGTCCAGGATGATCCAGTGTATCGGCCAGGATGATGCACATAAAATGCATCGACCAGACAAATATACTATCGGCCAGGACTATCACCATGAATTCGATCAAATCGTCCAGGACGATATAGTATCGTCCAGGACGATGAGTAATATTAAGCACAGAAAAGTTCAGCAGGTGGATTTTTGAAGAAAATTTGTCACATCGTCTAAGATGATAAAATGATCGGCCAGGCTGATGTAACTTGAAATTGAAATCAAGAGAAGAATGGTGATGATCAAGACCCTCAAAAATAAAATAAAAGACAAGCAGTAAAAACATAGAAAAATAAAACAACACAATGAAAACCAAACAACAAAAATTTTTGGATTTTAATTTTTCTAATTTTTTTTTTGTTTTATGGAGGCATCATATGAGAATTCTTTTCAAAAGTTAAACTTTTAAAGTTCCAAGAGATCCAGAAGTTTAACAAATTCCAATCAGAAGAAGGTAGAAAATCTGATTATGTTAACCTTAGATCGGATATCCTTCAGGGTATAAACTTCTTTTGGAAAACAGAAATCTAACTCAGAATAACTAAATAGGATAAAAAGATCCATTCAAAACTTGTTTACAACTAAAATATCTTATAAATAATCAACCAAGGTAATTTTTCTCAATCATGAAAATTGAAATCAAGTCTTTGAAAGTATTACATAATCAATGAGGTTTCTAAGTTTTAAGAGTTTTACCAAAGAGAGGATTGCTTGCATTTAGTGGGCTCATTTTATGCCTCTTGTCACTTTGTTTGGCTCTTTGAGCATCTTTTGATTTTTGATACACTTTTGTGTATATAGCTTTCTTTTCAATTTGGCTTCATTGGCCTCTTTCATTTTTAACTCTTGCAAGCTAAAAACTCTTTAATATACCCTTAAAGAAAAAGACTTAGTTGTGAGTATATCCTCTAAATATTAGAGAATAGGAGCTCTCTCTCTAACATAGGGAAGAGCAATCCACAACACAAAATCAAAATCATGTTATAAATGCAATGGCGAGATTTCAAAAGCTTAAAAGATATCTAAAAACTTTGGCTATTATGCATAAGATAGATTAAAGTAGCAAGATAAGAAAAAAATCTTAAATAAAAATCCATTGGTTAAACTGAGTTTAGACTTTTATTTAGAGAAGAAAATCATACCACTAAACAAAGTCAGAAGCAGGGAAAACATCAACAGTTTACTCCCTTTAACCAATTTAGAAAAAAGCTAAACACTATCTCTAAAACTCCAAAATTTAAAGGCTTTTTAAAAAAAATTCATCATATGAAAGACCAAATTTAAAGAGCAACACGAAGACAGAACACATACAAAAAAAAAAAAAAAAAACAACGCAAACTAGACTACCACCAAGTAAGCACAAAAACTAGCACAAAGAAACATAAAAAACATAAACATTTCAAGCACGTGATAAAGCAGCGAGTTTAAGCAATTTTGAGCTGCGAGCCTCCTTATGTCCAGTTATCCTATGCTCCCACGAGGTCTTTGGTTAGAGCACTCCTGCAACACTCAACATCAGTCAGATTTAGGAACCCAAACAGGTTTGGGATCCTTCTTAGGAAAAGTAGAATGTAATGCAGATATGGTATGCTGTGAATCATGCATCTTAGGTCTCCACACTCAATGTGTACTACGGTGAACGGTGCAAGTGTGTGCGATGTGTCCTAGCATGCCACATGAGAAACATCTAACTCCAGGAAAAGGGTTTCTTAAATGATTTGAGTTATGATGCCTCTTCCTAGGTTCTTGCTTAAAATCAAAAGTGGAAGTCATCCGATTTTTCTTATATATATCAAAATCATTTTGAATCCTCAAGTTAGTTCTTTTTAATGCATCATTCTCAATCCTCAAATTTTTCTCAATCTCTTTAGATTTCTTAAGATCATCCTTAAGTGAGGTGTGTGAAGCTTTTAATGCATTATTTTCATCAACTAATTCCAAATACTTTTTGTTCAACTCATCAAATTCATCAAGAAGAGCCATGTGATTTGAATCAATCGTTGCATGATCTTTGAGAAAAACTTCATGCTCTTTTTGTAGATTTGAATGTTCTAATTTTATGTTAGCATGAGTTTTCTTAAGTTTTTTGTATGATTAATGGATTGTTTCACAAATTTCAAACAATTCATCATAGGTTGGTTTACATACCTCTTCCTCATCACTTTAATTTTCTCCCATGAAACACAAGTTTGTATTCTCTTCCTCTGGTTCAGTTTCAGAAAAATCAGTACCAAATTCTGCCTAGAAACCTCTTTGGATTTTCTTCTTCTCCTTCCTAGACTTAGCTTTCTCCTCACCTTTTTCTTTTTCTTTGCTTGAATGATCTTGAAGTGTAGGACAATCGGATCTCACATGTATAGGCTTCCTGCATTCAAAACAAACAACATCAGAGGATCCTTTAACATATTTATGATCCTTACCTTTTCTCCAACTTTGATGATGCTTTTGTTTCTTCCTTAGAAAGCTTCTGAATTGCCTTGTGATGAAGGCAATTTCATCGCTTTCAGACCCGGAAGATTCATAATCTGATTTGTGAGTCTTCAATGCAATTGTTTTCTCCTTTTTCTTTTCACCTGCATCAATATTTCTTTGATTCACCCCTTGCTCGTAAGCAATGAGTGAGACAAGTAAGTTATCAATAGAATAGGTGTTCAAATCCTTAGATTCAGTGATTGCAGTGATTTTAGCATCATAAGACGAACGCAATCATCTCAAAATCTTGTTCACTTTTTCATAATTTGAATGTTCCTTTCCTAGTGCATGCAATGAAATAACTATCTCAGTAAACCTAGTGTACATGTTAGAAATTGATTCATGAGGTTTCATACAAAAAAGTTCGTAGTCATGCAAGAGAAAGTTCAAACGGGATTGTTTAACTTCATTAGTACCTTCATAAGTTATGCACAGTTTATCCCAAATTTCTTTACCAGTTTTGCAAGTTGAAACACGCATGTAATCTTCAGATTTCAAAGCACAGAAAAAATAGTTCAAACATTTCGCATTTAATTGAGCTAAATCTCGTTCATCAAAAGTGCAGTAAAAGCAACTTCAGTTTTAACACCATTAATTTCACGAGAAGGTGGAGAATAACCTTCTTGAATAAGCATCCACATGCGATAATCAGTAGATTATAGAAACGTTGACATGCGAGTTTTTCAAAAATCAAAAGGTAGGTTATCGAACAGGAGAGGTCGGGTAATAGAATACCCTTTCGTAGTGTTACGATTCCCAAGGTTAGCCATGGATCTAATTCAAAAAGTTTTCAAACTTAAAAATTCGAATCCCGCTCTGATACCACTTGAAAGTTTGTTAGGGATGTTAATCCCTATGAACTTAGTCCCAAGCTAACCAAGAGGGGGGGGGGGGGGGGGGGTGAATTGGTATTTTAAAAACTCTTTTCACAAAAAAAGAAAATTGTATAAACCAAATCACACAACAGAAATAAATGCGGAATTTAAAAGCGCGGAAGCAAGAAAAAGAACACAGAAATTTATAGTGGTTCGGTCGACTCGACCTACATCCACTCCTTGGAGGCACCCTCCAAGTATTGCACTATAAAACGTGACTCTCCTTTAGCTCCCACAGCTAGGCGGAGAAGCCCTCACAAGAACCTCCTTTTTGCCACCCCGACAAGGCAGAGAACCTTCCTCCTTTTGCTTCCTCCTGAAGCTGACAGAGAACCAAAACCAAAAGCAAACTCCTTACCATTACCGACCGTTCCACAGACGAGAAACTCTAGACGAAGATGAAGCAGAGCGATCCTTGAAGCAACCCTTGTGAATCCCCTCACAAGCTCCCCTCACAAGATCCTCTCTCTCTCCTCTCTCTCTTTCTCTCCTCAAGGTCTTCTCAGGTCAAGGCAGCAGCCAAAACTCTTGAAAAACATTAAACATGAGCTCTTAAATAGAAGAGCTTCAAAGGAGCTCATTAATTGCAAGTTGCCGACAATATCGTCCAGGCTGATATTGACATCGGCCTGACCGATCAGTATAAATCAATGAAGATCGGCCAGAGCATAGCCCTGGATACAAAACAGGACGATTAAAAATTGACTTAATCGTCCAGGCCGATCTCACGATCGTCCTGGCCGATCAGTTCAAATCAGAGGAAAATCGTCCTGACAATAGTCCTAGATACGAGCTGGCTGATGTTTATCATCCTGAAGTAATTTAAGGTTTTTGACTAGATCGTCCTGGCCGATCCTGCAATCGTCCAGGACGATATGATCGTATCAATCATCCTTAATTACTCTCTTGATTTCTTGAACAATTATGGCATAATTAGTGAATATCGTCCAGGCCGATCCTAGGATCGGCCTGGCCGATAATTTAAAAATACAGTATACCTTAATTGACTATGGCGGCTACTTCTTTCTGTTTTGATCTTATCGTCCTGGCCGATACACGTATCGTCCAGGCCGATATGTTAATGACGGCTGCCTTAATTAAGAATCCTTACTTAAACTTTCTGTTTTAAGCTGATCGTCCCGGACGATATAAATATCGGCCGGGCCGATGTGGGCAAAAATAAAAATTCTAAGCCCCTTAAGTGTGTGTGTGTAGGGTTACTTAGCATCAGTCTCTTTGACCATTACAAGTAGACTTAAGAGGTGAAAATCAAACGTACAGACTGACTCAACCCTAAACCTACGCAATCCTGAACTTGGCTCCTTCTTGATCGTCCGATCTTCGATTCCTGAAAAGTTAGAAGCAACAAGTAGTCCAAGAGAAAAAGTGTTTGTCAATCATCAAAACATAAGCCATGAAAAATAGATTTGCAACATTCTTCCATTTGGAAGTCAAATTAGGATCCCTTTCAAATATCCAAAGAGGAAAGATGACACCCCGTTCAAGCGGGAGTTTCTTTCCATTTGGATATACGGAACCGACGAATCAAGATGTTCGTGAGAAGATGAAGAAATGGGCGACGAGAAGAATCCCAAATCTCAAAGTCATTTAAGTCTTAGGAGTAGAATCTGGGTTGTTGTCAGTGGTGCCCGGCCTCTTTACTTTTCTATAAATTCTAGGATGTAATATTAAAAAGAACTTGCCTATGGACTTTCAGTTTGAATATTAATTTAATTGATTTGACTAATGTTTGATGTTGATTGCGATGTGGGGTTGCCTGTTTTAGTAGTTTTTTGGCGCTCTTGTATGTCGTATTTTGATTTATCCTGGAACCCGATTGTAGGCTCTTAAGGATTCATTAAAAAAAATTTCTACTTAAATTAAATTAAAAATTATAAGCTCACATAGAAACTCTAATGATTTAAAAAGTAAGCATGGGACCGCCAGGGGTTCTCATTTCATAGCCTTCATTTAAATTCAAATATTTAATAAAGTTGATTAGCATGCATTAGATTAATAACAAATTAAATTTCTAAAACTTTTAATTGCATTTTTAACTTAAGCATTAAAAACCCAACATAAGTCAAATGTGCCAATTAGGATCCCCTCTAGATTTCGGCCCCGTTCTCAAAAACTTTTCTTAAACAACATCCTTACCACTCTACATAAATTGACCAGACTCATAATTTTAAAGCGCCAAGGTGGTTTAGCTGGCTCCCAAATCCAAGCCAGGGTAAGACCAGAGTTGCATTGCACTAGCTAGGTTCGAGTTATTTTTTAGTACCCAATTTAGACTTAGGTTCTAAGGCAAGCTCGGGCTATAAGACCTCAACCTCCGGGAATTGAATCCCAACTTTTTAATAAAATTGACCATTCAAACTTAAATTACTTTCAATCAAATTCAAGCCCAACACATTGGATAGGCTGAGGTGTTTCTGAAGTAATTCAGAATCCTAAAACACCTCCTACCATTCTTCCTTTGATTCCAGAAATAAGTCTTCAATTTTGAACCAATCCTGATTGAAAATTCCAACCCTTAACCTCCTTTGATATCGATCTTTGAAAATATAGATAAAATTTCTACCGCTATTTTATTCGAGAGTATTCGTAGGAAAATTCCAATTTTCCTGCGATGTAATTAACTACAAGGGCTTGCGCTCGTAGAAGATTTAGAAACCCAGACCTGATTTTCAAAATTAATTTTTCAAAAACTTTCAATTAATTATCTTTGGGAATTCAAACAAAAATGACGATCGTTATCATCATATTTAAATAATCGGTAATAAGTAATATCATCTTTCTTCCGGAAGATATATTATTTTATTATCATTATTTTGATTATAAAATTAACGATCTCTTATCCGAATTATTATAGTTAAAAAATTAATTGAACATCATTTTGATCTTTCAAGATCATATGTCGTTTCCCCTTGAGTTTGACTACGATAATTCGGATGAACATAAAATTCTAAAATTTGAACTCATTAGAGAACGATATGATCACCTCCTGAGGTGATATATTGTTCATAATGACGTGTTTAATTTTAAAATTCCAAATTAAATATTAAACAAAGAAAATTAATACATTTTCAAAACTATTTTATATTTTTCAATTAAATAATGCTTGCTTTGCTAAAAAAAAAAGAAAATTTAAAAACCAAAAACTTTATCTCTTTTTTATGTTTGTTTTTAAGTTTGTTTTCATTTTTGTTTAGGGTTTTCTCTAATCATCTCCATCTTTCCTTGATTTTCAAATTCTTGTCACATCGTCTTGGTCGATTGCTATATCGTCCTAGACGATAAGACAAATTTCTCTTCAAAATTCCTTTTGCTGAACCATTTTCTGAGCTTTTTGTAACTCATCATCCTGAACGATCCCTTATCATCCTGGCCGATATGATCGAACTCTCTTACAATCTTTTGGATCATCTTGGCTGATACCATTTTCATCTTGACTGATGTATTTATGGTCATCGTCCTGGCTGATACACTATATCGTCCTGGACAATCCACATGCCAGTACGTTTAAATCCTTAAAATCGACCCCGGACGATTTATTATTGGACAATCATCCTGGTTGATCCATTGTTCGTCCTGGATGATACATGTGGCACGATTTAAAACATTTTAACTTCGACGGTACGATCAATTATTGTGCATTGTCCTGGACGATACACCTAATCAGCCTGGATGATATACTTTTTAAACGGTCATCTAGCTTGACTCCTCGGGATGATCGCCTGTGTCTAATCATCCTGGCCAATATCTGATCGGCCCGGACGATCAGACTGCCTTTTTGACCAATCGGCCTGTACGCAATAATTGAACCAAATCGTCCTGGATGATTTTGCGATCATCCTAGACGATATGCCCGTTTATTTAAATACAGGCCATTCTAGCCATTGCTTTCACCTCAACCTACCTCTTCTCTTGTGTTTACTTACTAATTTCTTGCTATGGCTGGTGGGAAGCAAGTCCGACAAGCTTCTAGAAGTTCCTCGAGGGCCACTCTGGACCCTTGATTTAGGAAAGTGGAGGATCAAGCAACTTACCGTCGTTACAAAGAATGTGGCATCACCCTTTCCAGAACCATCAATCCTGCCCACCTTTCATATCTGGTAATGGATCTCTTTACTCACACTTCTCTCTATTTCATTCTTACCCTCGCGGTCCCTTTTTCCTCAGAACTTCTGTTAGAATTTTATGCAAATCTTTGTATAAATTTTACTTTCACAGCCCTGACCTCCTATGTGAATCGATGCACGGTCGAGATCACATATCAGGACTATGCTGAACTTTTGCAGCTATCCACCATCGAAAATAAGCTACATATAATCGTTTCAGATCCTGATTTTGACTGGTCCACGGCAAACCATTTTCTTTGCCAAACCAACATACCCTTTCATGTTAGAGAGACTAGCTCTTTAGTAAAAGATGCTAGGACTATTCAACATCTCCTTCGCACCTCCATTATTTCAAAAGCTGGGGACCGAATCCACATCACTCCTCTGCTTTCTCTGACTACCTTTTTCATCATGGCCCGGAGAGATTTTAATGTTACTGATCTAATCTTTCGATACATTGATCATTTAACAACTATTCGCGATCCAGGCCATAGGATGAAACCCAACCTTGCTTTAGGACATCTCATAGCCTATATTCTTGAAACCAAATACAATCTTCAATATCTTACTCGTCACAAACTTCAGCCTCCTTGCTACTCAAACAGCTCTTTCAATATCCTTCACAGTACTCGTCTCCACCCAGGGGATGGGGAACCTCAGGGGGCCGAGGAGGAGGAGGCTCCCGCTCCCATTCCTGATCCTGCTCCTCTTTGCCAGCACTCACAATTTGACCAATTGGTGGAGAGATTTGATCATTGGGAGACCCATTTTGACGCCTACATTGTCGTATAGGAGCAGCAACATTCTGAGGACATAGCTTGTTACGAGCAGCACCACATAGAGGACTTAGCCCATTTTGACAGCTACATTACTCACCAGCAGCAGCAGCACGACCAGGATATAGCCTGGTTCAATGCTCAGTTTACTACGCTAGTTGGCTACTTTCAGCAGTCTCCACCACCTCCACCTCCATCTGATGATCAGGATCCCTCGTTCTTTTAGTTTTAGTTCTTTTTTTAATTGCTTTCGTTTTATGTTTTTTTTTAGTTGGTTGTTTTATTTTGAAGTTTCCTCCTCCTTTTTGAGATGTCAAAAGAGGGGGTAGTATGTTTGTACTTATTTAGTATGTTTGTACTTGTTATGGTAAAAAATTTATAAGCTTGTTTAGTTTTTGCATTACTATTTTAGAATTTTTTTTGAAATGTTTACCATCATCAAAAAGGGGAAGAATGTTACAAACCTGTTTTTGGATTATGATTTTGATGATAGCAAACAAATCTTGTTTCACTACAACTGTCATTTTCTCTATTGACTTTTCAAGACCCAAAGATCGGACGAAAATTAGAATTAGCTACAGATTGGGTATATTAGGGTTGAGTCAGTCTGTAATCTTTTGTTTTCTTTTTCTTGAGTCAATTGTAAATGTTTGAAGTGACTGATGTTAAGTAACCCTACACACACACTTGAGAGATTTAGAATCTCTATTTTTACTCACATCGGCCAGGATGATATCATTATCATCATGGACGATCGAGTTTAAAACAAAAGTTCTAAAAAGGATTTCTTGTTAAGGTAGCCGTAATTAACTGATCGACCTGGACGATACTTGTACGGCTTAGACGATAGGCTCAAAATAGAAAGAAATTGCTGCCATAAATAATTAAGGTATTCTGTACTTTTGGTAATTGACCAGGACGATCTCGGATCGGCCTGGATGATATTCATAATTATGCCTTAATTGATCAGACAATCAAGAATGTAATTAAGGATGATTGATATGATCATATCGTCCTGTACGATAGCTGGATCGGCCAGGATGATCTATTCTAAAATCCTTAGTTGTTCGTGAATGATAAATATCGGCCAGCACAAATTCAGGGCGATATGCTGGACGATCGGGATCAGACAGCTTGAATTCAGGGCGATGCTCTGGAGGATTTTCCTCTGATTTGAACTGATTGACTGGGATGATCGTGCGATTGTCTTGGATGATCAAGCCAATTTTTAATCATCCAGTTTGCATTCAGGGTGATGCTCTGGCCGATCTCATGGGATTTATACTGATTGGCTAGGATGATTTCCATATCGTCCTGTACGATATAGTCAGCAACTTGCAATTAATTGTTGGTGGAAATTTGAAAACATGTTTTGAAAGTATTGGTTTTCTTTGGGAGTTAAAGTCAAATTCTAATTCTAAAATTGAATCATCCTGTTAGAAAGAATATATCACCTCAAAAGATGAAAATAAAATTTCATAACGGCGTTCAGATTTAGAATTATGAAATTCATCTTGAATATTGTGAGCGGATACTAAAGAGAAATTCATATGATCCCGAAGGGTCAAAATGAGGTTCAACTGAATATCCAGCTATAATATTCAAGAAGTGTGATCGTTATGTTCACATCCAAAGCCTTATCAAAGAAAGATGTATCTCCCCGAAGGGAGAAAATATCATTCGATGATAATTCTTTGAATATGATAACAATGATCACTAGTATTTAAGTTTTCCCAAAGAAATCCAATTGAGTTTTGAAAAATCAATTTTTTAAAATCAGGTGCGTGTGTGGTTCTAAATCTCCTACGAGCGCAAGCCCTCATAGTTAATTACATCGTAAGAAAACGAGGTCTCCTACGAAAACTCTCGATTAAAATAACGGCAAAATTTTGTTAGATTTTCTAGGAGTGATATCAAAAAGAGAATTGAATTTTGGAAACTCAAAAGGGAATGGATCAAAATTGAGCAGTTATTAACGGAGTTAAAGGAGGAGAGGTAGGGGACACCTTGAGATTCCAGAACCATCCGGAAGTGTCCCAACTTAATCTAAGTGTTGGGCTTTATGTTTTGGACTTGAAATAATATTTAATTAGAGTTGAGCATTTTATTAGAAATTTGGGATTAGATTCCCGAAATTTGGGGTCTTATAATCAAAGATCTGCCCTAGATCCTAAATCTGTTTTGGACACTGGACCACAGTCGTCCGATCCTAACTAATGCAGTGCAAGATCTGGACTTACCCCGGCCTGGATTGGGGAGCCAGCTAACCACCTAATTGATTTAAAATACATGAATCTGGTCTTTTATGAAAGAGTGGTAGGGACGTTATAATTAAAGTTTTGGTGAGGCGGGGCCGACATCTAGAGATTTTCCTAATTGGCCCCTTTGACTTATGTTGGGTGCTAAAATGCTAAGGACTATGAAATTAAAATTTTGACTCTTTAATTTGTATCTAATGCAATGCGTGCTGGTTAACAAACTCAAATCAAATATGCTTGAAATTTTTAAAAACAGGCTTATAAAATAATTTTTTTTAGAAGACTGGACTTCCCCAGGTCCGGCACCTCGTCCTTATAGGTCAGACTATCCGGACTCTACCCGCAGGCGGGGAAGGGTCTAAAGCAAGGAAAGAGTAATGCAGAAATATGCATGCGACCCCGGGGTCGATCCCCGGCTAATTCCCTAGATTCGTTATCTTTCTATGTTATTTAGACTCACTAAAATTTTAGACTTTTAAAATTATGAGTAGAAAACATTCACACCCTCACGAGCCTCACGTATCCAGGCGAAAACAAAGAGCGGCATGCAATCGCCAATAAACTAGTAAAAACAAGTAATCCTAAAGGCAATCAATTCATCACATCAAATATTAATTAATTAATAAATGTCCATAGGCAAAGTTGCCTTGCTTATTACAAACCAGAATATTACAGAAAGTAAAGTGGCCGGGCACCACTGACAACAACCCGGATTCTAAACCTAGTAATGACGCAAGTTCTTTTGAGTGGGATACTCTCAATCTTCAAATCTTCAAGTCTTCAATTTCATTCTTCTTTGGGCTCCTTTTCTTCAATCTTCTTGGAATCTTCATAGTGGATTACCCAAATGGACAAGAGGGCACTTCCCTCTAAGGGGGAAGGCCACTCTTTCCTCTTTGGGTAAGGAGGAGGTATGATCCAAATTTGGATTTCCAAGTGGAAAAGGAGTGTTCCCTAAAGGGGCATCCTTTCCTCTTTGGAATCCAAGCTTTGGATCTATGTATCCCAACTCAAAATGAACTTTCACAACACTTGACACTTACACAAATTACATTGATATCAAAATAAAAAAAATCTAGACTCACCTGCAGGGTTATCCTAAGCAATTAATATAAATAAAGCAGTTATTCCCAAGCAGTTGTATATGAGCAGAAAAGAAAGTAAACACACTGGCCACGCTTTTTTTATTTGGGGGCATTAGCAGCTGAAGCACCTGTGCAAAGAGTTTATAATATTTATGCATTTTTTATTTGCCCCCTTTTTTATATTGCCCTGCATGAGCGTGGCCACCTGCAGAAAACTGTGTCAACATCCAGATCGTACCTAACCTAAGGGTAATCTAGTCGCAAAACACATCAATCCATCCACAGAGTACAGAAAAAGTAAGCAGACACAGCAAAGCAATTTCATCCACATCATGCAATGAAAACTACGAAAAATCCGGCACACAGCAGTAAAGTAAACACCGGCCTAACCTAGATCTAGAGTTGGTTGTCCTAGCACATCATCTAAAGTATGTGAGAAAGGTCGTGTGGCTGGGATAGATCCTAATGTAGGTGATTAATTAATGTTGTCTAAAAGTTTGGATTTGTTAAGGCTTAAAAGGGGATTTAAATTAAAATCTAAGTATTAATGAATTAAGAGTTTTAATTAGACATATTTTAAAAATTAAATGATTACTACCTTTGTTTCACACCGAGGCCGTGAAGTTTATTTCACCTTCCTTGGGGCTAAGCTAATAGCCTCGTAGGCCTGGGTTACCCAGTAACAATCGGGGTTGATTAAGTTGATTTAAATTGGTTAGAATTAAAAGAGTGGATTAATATTAAAATGAGTTAGTTACTGATTTTAAAAGCTTGATTAATTTAAGTTTGCCATTAATTGATTCGTGGCGTTGTGCCACCAGGCTCGAGGAACCAGCCTCCTTAGGACACTTAGCCCCGCAGCCCGGAGTAGTCCAGCCGATAAACCAAATTAATGTAATTGAATTAGAGATTTTTAAAATTTTAAATAATTAAGAATTAATCCATTTTAAGGTTTGACACCCTTTAGAATTCATTCGTGGCGTTGTGCCACCAGGCTCGAGGAACCAGCCTCCTTAGGACACTTAGCCCCGCAGCCCGGAGTAGTCCAGCCAATAAACTTCAACTTTAGGGTGGTTGTTGTGTTTTAAAGGGTTTGTTAAGTGTTTTAAGCATTAAACCAATATTTTCTGAGCTTTAGGATGATTTGAGCTTTAAGAATATTTTAGAATATTTTAATCATTTAATTAAAGGGGTTCAAGATTGGATTTTGATTAAGTTCAAATTCTGGAATGTTTGTATTTTATTAAAATATTAGACCTTACTACGATCAGTTAGAAGGTAAGTACGTTGAAATCGGATTTTTCTACATTTTATTACGAAGGTTTGAAGTTTTGAACTAGTTTTAACTACGGTTTGACCAATTTGTTGACCTTTTGACTTTGACCGGATTTTGGGGGTTTGACATTTTTAGAAAATACTATATTTTAATTAGAGTCATTAGCCACTGAGTTTGATTGATTTGGAATTTTCTATAATTAATGGTGATTTTTAAAAGTTTGGATATTTATGATAATTTTTAATTATTTCAATTAAAGGCTATTCTAGTGATTTGGGCCTAAATGGATCTCAAACTCCTTGAAATCTCTCCCAAAGATCAGAGGTGATCTAAGGGGAGATTATCAAGCATTAAATTAATTCTTGGGATTTTTTAATGATCATTAATTAATTAATAATAATTAAACATTGAAGTTTACTTAAAATTAAATTAAGGCTTAATTTGATGTCCAATCAAGGGGCTTCTAATTCTCACAGGTTAAGGGTTCAACACTGATTAATTTGAAGTATTAAACTTAAATTTTGGATTTAAAATGGATTTATTGAGATTTAATTAAAGCTAAGGGGAAATTCTAGCAAGGGCAAGCTATGGCTCCTAATTGGTGAACCAAATGAACTCCAAATCTGATGAAATTTGGACCATGGGGTCACCTGATCCCAAGGCCTAAACACACCAAGTTTGGGCTCAATTGGAATACTCTAAGGTGGCTAACTAAGCCACCTAAGGTGAACTCTAAGTCACCTTCAAAAAATCCTAGGGAGCTATCCTAAGATTGGATTGGGGCAAAGTCAGTGGCCCTAAACTCCATATCTTAAGCATAATCAACACACAAAAAACCAGATCCTAATTCTCATTGGATAGGCTTAAATCCCAATTTGAATTTAAGGGTCAACCCATGACCCTTAAACTCAAAATTGGGGGAAAGTGCCCTTAGACTTTTAAAACAGGGGAGACAAAATTTGGACATGTCAAAGACATGCCCAAATTCAATCTCCCAAAGTTCCATGCCCTGGAGACTTAACTACAAACAGTAATTGCATAAATTGAAGTAACACCATTAATGAAATTAAGCTTAACACACATGCAATTAGGGCCTGGAACCATAGGGCTTTTGAAGGTCTCCCTGAGACCTTTCCAATGAGCCTAAGAACACCTAATTTGGTCAAGTGTGCAGGGAGATATGGATTTTTGAAGTTCCCTTGAATTTCTGGATTTAATAATCCAGCCATTACACAGTCAGCCGCTCTTTATACGCGGCGCGTCCCGATTAGCTGGGCAATCATTGGCGCTGACTGGGTAACGGTCGGATTAACCACAGCCGTTGGATGGCGGATCGAACGGCTGGGATTAAACGCGCTCCGGGACCGCGGGATCTAATCCGAGCCGTTGATCGAAATCAACGGCTGAGATTTCGTCTTCAACCTCCGCCTTCGCCCGAAGCCGTGAACTTTCTCCGGCGTGATCCGTTTGATCCCGCCGGGGAACTTCGACAAAATTTCACAGGGAGGATCAGGGGGGTGGAAACCTTCAATCCAATGGTGGAAATCCGTTGGGGTGAAGGTTTCCTTCACACTTGACCGGACTACCTAGCTAGGGAGCTCGGGATGAAGGAATTACCGCAGAGAAAGTCTCAACGAATGAGCTTCTCTATCTGGAAGCTTCAGGAGATTAAGGCGAGCAGGTTTCCTTCAGAGGCCGTGATTGGAGGACGGCTGGAAGTATGACTTCGAGCGGGACGCCGAAGCCTTTCACCGGAGTTCGCTCGAAGCGATAGAAGGGACGATCTGGGAGCTCGAAGGAAGGTGCTGGGAGATCGAGGGAGCTCTGGGGAACCGTTCGAAAACTCTGGGATTGTCTGGCGAGCCTTGGGGAGCACCACCCTATTCAGCCTCCTCCCGCGAGCTCGGACGGCCAGGATTGAATCGGAGGAGGTCTCGGATTGATGCCAAGTGGAAAGGGGCACCATTCCAGAGAGCTCGTGAGCCTCAAGCCGGCGAGCCACAGCCTTTGGAAGGCTTTCGGTCTGGGGGGACCACCGGAACTTGCTCTCCATTGGTTCCGACCGCCGCCGGCCATGGTCTGGGTCGGATTGACCAGGGAAGGCCGATGGGGACATGCTGGAGCTAAATGTGGAGCCAATTTGGCCTGGGGAAGCTGGAGTCGATCTGGTGGCTCGGTTGGGCTCGAACCTGCTTGGTTCGAGTCGAAGTGAGCCCGATTCAGGTCAGACCAGACCCTGGGTTTGGTATGGGAAGCAGGTCTGGGTCTGGTGCACCCAATGCAAGTGGCAATTGGGTTGAATTCGATCTGGATTAAAAGATGGCTCGGGTTGATCCAAACCTGCTCGGTTTGGGTCGATTTGGGCTCAACCCAGGTCAGGCCAGACCCTGGGCTTGAGATGGGAAGTGGGTCTGGGTCTGATGCACCCAATGCAAGTGGCAATTGGGTCTAATTTGATCTGGACAGGGAGATGGCTCGATCCCAAGTGTTTTTGGGCACTTTGGGCTAGCCTAACTCTTGACCCAAGCTAGCCCAAGGCATGGGCTGGCTGGAGAAGGTGCATTGAACCTAGGGCCACCTATGGGAGGTGTTGGTCAAGCTCAATTGGGCTTAGGTTGAGATTTGGCTCAATCCCAAGTGCTATTGGGCACTTTGGGCTAGCCTAACTCTTGACCCAAATGAGCCCAAGGGTTGGGCTGATCAAGGAAAGTGTATTGGGTCCATGGGAACTCAATGGCACTTTGATTTGGATTCAATTTGAATAAGATCAAAAGATGACTCAAGGGAGACCTCTCTTGGGTCACTTGGGTCAAGCCATAAGGCTAACCCAAGTGAGCCCAAGGCTTGGGTGACCAAGAGGGGTCTCTTGGGTACCCAAGGGTTCATCCCATACATTCAAAGGACTTGGAATGGACTAGATTCAAAATTTTGAAAGGGAAGGGGTGTATGGGTTAATGGGTCAAACCTGGTTGACTTGGTCAACCAGGTTGACCCAAGGTCTGGATTTCTGGATTTGGAGTGGATTTTGAGCTCGAGAAATTAATATTGAAATATCCAAATCATTAACAATCATGTGGTGATTGTTAATGAATGGATAGGGTCAAAGCTAGGTCAAGGGTAGGATCAAAGTCAAAGTTGAGGTTTGAATTCTCAATTGAACTGGGTCATGGTTTGAAGGGTTCTGGAGTTTGAATTGATTTGAATTTAAATTGAATGGAGTTTAGATTGACTTGAAGTTTAAGTTAGTCAAGGGTATGGATTGATTTGAATATGGATTGATCCTAGAATCTAGAGAGATTCTTAGATCAAGGATTTAGAAGGGTTCTAGGATTTGGAATCTAGAATGGTTCTAGGATTTAGAATCTAGAGTATGGAGGAATCCTAAGCTCTAGAGTAGATCCTAGGGTCTGGGGTCTGGAAGATTCCTAAGGTTTAGGATGGATCCTAGGGTCTAGGATTAGATCTGGATTCTGGAAGGGTCTTAGTGACCTCATACAAAAATGAGGTCAACAAATGGACCCGCAATGTGTGTAGTAGAAGGAACTTCTGCTGCACACATTGGCGTTGACCGAATGGAAGCAGAATTTTGAGAGTGAAAGGGAGATCATCTCCCAACCTCAAGCCTATAGGATGCTAATGGAAGGCTTACACCTATTGGATAAGGAAAACTGGTAAAGCCAAGGTAGGGAATACCTAACCTTGGGTCTAAGGAAGGGCATCACCCAGCCTTAGGTCTACAGGATGCTGATAGAAGACTTACTCCTAGTAGACAAGGAAACTGGAGAAACCAAGGTAGGGAATACCTAGCCTTGGGTCTAAGGAAGGGCATCACCCAACCTTAGGCCTATAGGATGCTGATAGAAGACTTACTCCAAATAGGCAGATTAACTGGAAACCAAAGTAGGGAATACCTAACTTTGGGTCTAAGGAAGGGCATCACCCAACCTTAGGTCTACAGGATGCTGATAGAAGACTTACTCCTAGTAGACGGATCAACTGGAAACCAAGGTAGGGAATACCTAACCTTGGGTCTAAGGAAGGGCATCACCCAACCTTAGGCCTATAGGATGCTGATAGAAGACTTACTCCAAATAGGCAGATTAACTGGAAACCAAAGTAGGGAATACCTAACTTTGGGTCTAAGGAAGGGCATCACCCAAC
The DNA here is from genome assembly GCA_016618105.1 of Dendrobium huoshanense. Classification (NCBI taxonomy): domain Eukaryota; kingdom Viridiplantae; phylum Streptophyta; class Magnoliopsida; order Asparagales; family Orchidaceae; genus Dendrobium; species Dendrobium huoshanense. The sequence goes on from CM028355.1 coordinate 23,187,659, forward strand.
CTTAGGTCTACAGGATGCTGATAGAAGACTTACTCCTAGTAGACGGATCAACTGGAAACCAAGGTAGGGAATACCTAACCTTGGGTCTAAGGAAGGGCATCACCCAACCTTAGGCCTATAGGATGCTGATAGAAGACTTACTCCAAATAGGCAGATTAACTGGCAAACTAGGATGGTGCCACGAAGGGCGTACTCCATCACTAGCGAATGGGAATCAGGATGGTGCCACGAAGGGCGTACTCCACCACTAATCCCCGGGTGAAATGCCAGGGTGGTGCCACAGAGGGCGTACTCCACCACTAGCGGGTCTAATCCTAAGGGAAGGAAAGACCTAACCTTAAGGAGAAGGCGAAGAGCGTTAAAAAAAAACTAAAAAAAGGTAGAATCAAGTTGTAAATCAAGAAAAGGAAGTTTTATTAATTGATAAAATGAGCTACATCAAGCATAGTATTTCTTAAGGAAACGCCCATTAACAGGTAGCATTGGGTGGTTCCCTTTACAATCTACTAACTGATACGAGCCTCCTTCGTAGACAGTCTCTATAACGAAGGGTCCTTCCCACGTAGGTTCAAATTTGCCTCCCAGCTTCCGATGGGCCAAGATAGGCCTCCGAAGGACCAATACCAAGTCTCCCGCTTGGAAGGTCCTAGGTCGCACTAACTTGTCATGGGCTTGAACCATACGGGATTTATACAACTCTAAACTTTGTTGAGCTTGGAGACGTCGCTCTTCAAGGCCTTCGAGTTCTTCCAATCGTAGTTTTGCATTTTGTTCATTGGTAATTTGATTCTGAACTGCAATTCTAAGCGAAGGGATTTGTATTTCCAAGGGTAGAATGGCCTCGGATCCATACACTAGTGCAAACGGGGTGGATTGAGTCGGGGTTCTGTAAGTGGTACGATAAGCCCACAAAGCTTCCACCAACCGCTCATCCCACTGCCGTTTGTTATCATCGAGGGTCTTTTTGACAATTTGCACCAAGGTTTTGTTGAAGGCCTCGGCCAATCCATTCGCCCGAGGGTAATAGATCGTCGAATATCTCCAATCAATATTATGGCGCCTTACAAAACTATTGATTTTTGTAGACTTGAATGCGGACCCATTATCAGATATGATTCTGCGAGGTACGCCGAATCGATATACAATATGGTCACGAAAGAATTTTAAGACATAGTGTGATGTTACGTTTCGTAGGGGAATTGCTTCCGCCCACTTTGAAAAGTAATCAGTTGCTGCGAATATGAAACGATGACCTCTCGCGGAGGGAGGATCAATCGGCCCAATGATATCCGTGCCCCAACTCTCGAAAGGCCACGAGGCTATCGTAGGGTGTAACACATTAGGCGGTTGATGTAAAACCACACCATGGACCTGACATTGATGACAGTGCTTTGCAGTATTCATGCAATCGTCAATCATTGTCGGCCAATAGTATCCAAGTCTTTTAATCTTTAATTTCATTTTTGGACCCGATTGATGTGCACCGCACAGTCCTGAATGAACTTCATTAACAATTTTCTGGGCTTCTCGCTTGTTCAAACAGCGCAGCCACATGTGATCGAAAGACCGACAGTACAACAGATCGTTAACTAGTGCATATGATAGGGCACGTTTCTTAATCTGGTTGGAGAGTGATTTATCCTGGGGAAGCTTCCCTTCTTTAAGGTAATCGACTAAGGGTCGTCTCCAATCTCCTTCTTCGTCAGCTGTCGAAGAGGCAGAAAGGATCTGAAGGGGAGTCTTACTAATGTGTTCCAAATCTATAAGAGAGAGGGTCTTACGACCCTGTATCTCTATAGGGATGGAATCCTCCTCAGGACATGCAAATTCCTTTGCAAGTTTTGCTAAGGCATCCGCCGCAGAATTGCTTCCACGGGGAACCCTATACAAAGTAGCAATAGGGATTTGTTCCAACAAGTGAAGCGTGTACTGGTGATATCTTAGGAGATTCGGATTCAAGACTTTATAAGTTCCAGCGACTTGGTTAATAACTAGTTGGGAATCTCCAAAGATCTTAATCTCTTTAATCTCCATTAGAATTGCAAGTTCCAAACCAGTTATCAGAGCATCGTATTCAGCTTCGTTGTTTGTGCAAGGCTCCGATAAGTGGTAGGAAAAGTGCATCATTCCTTTTTCTGGTGTAATAAAAATCAGACCGACTCCAGCCTTTCCAAGAATTACAGATTGTTGAGTCGCAATCCTACGAGAGGATGCTGCCCCATCAAAATATAATTCCCAGATGGCCTCGCCAGATTCCCCCAAACTCATGATTTGTTCGTCGGGTAGGTTATCATTCAGCGGAGAATCTGCTAGCAGCGGGTGTGCTGCCAGAAAATCAGCAACAGCCTGTCCTTTCACAGCACGAAGAGGAGTGAAAGTAATCTCAAATTGCAACAATATCATAGACCAACGAGCTAAACGTCCTGACAACGTAGGTCGGGTCATAAGATATTGCAAAGGATTAACTCTTGAAATCAGACTGATTGAGTGGGAGAGCATGTAATGCCTCAGTTTCTGAGCTGCAAAAACCAGAGCAAGACAATGCTTCTCAATTGACGGGTATCGGATTTCAGTAGGAAGAAGTCTTCGACTAAGGTAGTAGAGAGCATTCTCTTTCCCTTCGTCGTTAACTTGAGCTAACAGGGCACCTAAAGACTCATCTAGAGCTGCGGTGTAGAGGATTAATGGCTTTCCCGGAATCGGAGCTGCCAAGACCGGTGGGTTAGAAAGGTATTGTTTGATATCGTCAAAAGCATTCTGACACTTCTCGCCCCATATGAATTTAGTATCCTTTTTCGCAAGGACAGAAAAGGGTTGACATCTCCCGGAGAGATTAGAAATAAACCTCCTTATATATGCCAATCTACCTTGTAGAGACCTTAACTGAGTAAGGCTCTTAGGGGATGGCATATCTAAGATGGCTTCAATTTTAGCAGGATCTATCTCGATTCCGCGGTGCCTCACTATGAATCCTAAGAATTTTCCCGAAGCGACGCCAAAGGCGCACTTCAAAGGGTTCATTTTCAAATCGTAGCGACGCAACCGTTCGAAAACAACTCTTAAGTCATACAAGTGAGCCTCTTTAACCTTGCTCTTGACAACTAAATCATCAATATAACATTCAACTTGATTATGAATTAAGTCGTCAAAGATACGGGTCATGGCCCGTTGGTAGGTTGCTCCGGCATTCTTTAAGCCGAATGGCATTACCTTATAACAAAAGATTCCAATAGGGGTTCTGAACGCCGTATTTCTCTCATCTTCAGGGGCCATCTTGATTTGATTATAACCCGACGAGCCATCCATGAATGAGAAAATAGCATGTGAGGAGGCAATGTCCACCATGAGTTCTGGTATTGGTAGAGGGAACTCATCGTTAGGGCATGCCTTATTCAGATCCCTATAGTCGACACAAATCCAAATTTGACCATTTTTCTTTCGAACTGGCACGACGCTGGCCACCCAAGAGGGGTATTGTTCCTCTCGAATGAATCTGGCTTCTGCCAATTTCTTAACTTCAGAAACGACTTATTGCTCAATCTCTAAGCGCATGCGTCGAGGAGCTTGTTTAACAGGGATGGCATCATGCCGAACTCCAAGTTTGTGAACTGCTACCTCAGCAGGCAAACCTGGCATTTCGTCATATGTCCAGGCAAAGCAATCCCTGAACTCGAATAACAACTGGATTAAGTCTTGGGTTTCACCCTCGCTTAACAAAGTACTTATGAAAATCGGACGGGGGTCATCATCGTTTCCCAGGTTAATTTCTCTCAACTCATCGACTGTCGACTTAATTTCCTCTTCAAATTCAGGGGGTGCATCCCGAACTTGAAGATCATCGGGATCGTCTAAAGTCTCCAAACAGAGTCTATCTAGAGGACAAGGAGGATCTGTAGGGACATTTGGAGAATCGAGATGGTAAGTTATCATTAGGCAATACTCATCATCATCGAATGAACTAACTGTTCCAAAGCCAATACCACTTGTTGGATTTTTATTTATTTTTGTTCGCCAAATATTCTCGTGGTATCTAGCTTGACCCTTAGTCCATCGGTATGGTATAGAACCTTTAGAAAAAGTATTTTTTACACACACAGGGAAGTAGCCGAAAGGTAATTCCATTAATTCATTAAAATCTGCCTCCTCAAGGGTTACATCACCTTCGTCCCTTGCGGAGGAGGAGCCAGGAAAGAATTTTTGGACTTTCTTAACTTCACCATCCAAGTTGGGGGCCACTTTGACTTCCAACCCTACAACCCTGCCTGCCGACAGTGGGGTCAGAGAAAGGGCCTCAATCCTTCTAGTGAGCTTTTCATACATTGTTAATTCGGGCTCGTCACTTTTAACTTTTGAAATATCTACCTCAGGGTCACTGTCCTAGTCTAAGGTGAGATCAAATTTTGGAGGAGTATTTATGTTTTGATAATCGAGAGAGAGGGCAGCACCTTGACTTTCTAGTTCACCATCGGAATCTGATTCCAAATCAATGAATACAGGTGCTGCTCTCCTGTCTAATGAAGCGCGGCCTCGACCTCGTGCCCTTAAAGCCATCCTCCCACCTCTTTGAGGTAATGTGCTTGGAGGTCTAAGGACAACGATATCAGAGTGGTCTTCACTACTCGATTGAATCATTTCTTGATTGATATCCTTATCTTTTTCTTTCTTTTGGTTGAATTTTTGTCCAACCATTTTCTCCTCAAATTTGATCTCTAATTTAGAACGGGACGAGGACCCTTTTGGTATGAAATATGCAGCATCTTCGTAGATCCCAATTTCTTGAATCGAGAATGGTTGCAAATCACCCTTAATCACATGTTTAATGCCGTCTCGTTGATACTTAATGCATTGGTGCAGGGTAGATGGAACCATTCTATATTCGTGAATCCAAGGTCTACCTAGAAGTGCGTTAAAGGACGTAGTCGAATCAATTATATGAAATTTAGCTTCAGTTTTTAAACCTCCTATTTCCAGGAGTAGAGTGATTGAACCTAAAGCTCTCTCGCCCTTCTCGTTGAACCCACGAAGCACCAACCTGTCGGTTGAAAGCTTGCTAGTATTAACTCTGAGATAAGCAAGGGTCTTTATGTTCATCACGTTGACCGATGCACCCGGATCAACAAGGACTCTTGATAACTTGAAATTTCCCACATCTATAGTGATGTAGAGGGGACGATTGTGGTCAGCAGTTCCCAAGAGTAAATCTTCATCTGAAAAGGTAACCCCAGGGACCTCTTTGAAGTAGAGAGCCTCACCTTCTGAAGTTGCAGCCAACTGTGTTAAGCAAATCTCGGGATCGAGAAGTGCTTTAATTAGAGACTCCCTCATTTCTTTGGAAAGAAAGAGGGCGTCATAAATACTTAATTTTGCTGGCAACTTCCTAAGGTGGGCTAGAACATTGTAATCAACCTTAGGAACGACAGACTCGAAACCCGGAGGAATTAAAGGGAATTCTGGTTGTTGAGGGGAATCTGGATTTAGATTTTCGAATGAGGATTGCTTGCCTTTATCCTGAGGGGGCAACCTAGGGGGTAAGACCTTACCGCCACGGAGTTGCACCTGCTCGACGTCTTCGGGCGGGCAAACTAGGGCAGTGTCTACACACACCATAGGTGTTGGATCATCATTTCCTGAAAGCGAGTCAGAATCTGAAAGTTCTATCAAGATAGGATTTCCTTGGAAATTGATTTGAGGGAAATCACTTTCTGATAAAGCTTCACATTCGACCTCTTCTTGAATAATCGATTCGGGGAGGTCGGTTTGATTAACCTCAATATTTGCTTCATTAGGAGTTTGATTCAAAACAGGAGAGTCATCAATTTGCATTTGAGATTCATGGTTAATCATCAAGACAGAAGTAGAAGGATGTTTTTTATTCATCTTTTGACCCTTCGCCTTTGATGGGGCAAAGTAAAAGTCAGATAACAAAAGAGGGGAAAGGGTTTTAACACCACCATCCGCCATTCTAATACATCTCTCATCTACACACTTCCTCTCTACAAAATCAAATTTTTCTTCTTTTACATTTTTCTCAGTAGTTCCTAAGACTACTGGAGAGGGAAGTGGCTCAACATCCTTCTGCGAAGCGTCCAGGTCAACCTTCCACACCGGGGCCTGGGCTATCATAGTCAGCTGTTGAGAAAGACGAAAAGACTTGTTAATCGACTTTTTAAGTGCCCGGGACAAAGCAATGTCCCAACCATCTTCAACAAAACAAGAAGAGTTAAGAGGATTACCTGAAATGGTCTTAATTGAAGCCTTTTCTAGATCAACCAAGTATTCCTTAGGTATTATAATGTTACCTTGGGTGTAGTTCCTCTCAAGCCAGTCTTTGAACACAACGCAGTCCTCAAGAGGGTGACTAAGCATCCTGTGGTACGGGCAATACTTGGGATCATCTTTCTTGCTCTCATCCTCAGGCCTTCTAGCCTCTGGCAACTGAAAATCTGGTTTCTTTAACAGACTTCTGAAGATCTTCTTAACTGACTCCCTTTTAAATGGATAAGGCTTTGCCAATCTCTCTCTAAAAGGGATGAAGGAGGGATCTCTAGTATGTTGAGGAACTATCTGAAAGGGCTGCTTCTGAGGCGGCTGTGGTGGAAGTGGAGTGCTAGGCTGACTAATCACTGGCCTCTTTCCTTTATCTACTGCTGAGACCACAGCTTTCTTTTCAAATGTCTTCACCAATTTTGGACCCTTCCTTTCTTCAGACTGCTCTCATAAGAATGGCATCCTAGGAGCCTCTTCCTGCAAATTGCTAGCCTTATTAAGAAGTTTCTCAAAAGTTTTAATAGTGAAACCCTTCAGGAGAAAAGCAACAGGACCGTGGATATTCTTCAAAAGAATCTCCACAGCATGTTGTTCTTGCAACTGGGGTTCACACTTCATCGAGAGGTTTCGCCACCTCAAGATGTACTCAACTAGAGACTCTCCCGGCTTTTGCTTTTCAACCACGAGATCGCCCACGGTGGTGCGTTGTTGCGCTCCAGAAAATCTCTTAAGAAAGAGGTTTTCTAGGTCGCTAAAGGTTTTTACTGAACCGTTGGGCAGATCGGCGTACCATTCAAAAACAATGCCGGATAGACTACTTACAAATTGGCGAAATAGTAGAGCATCTGACCCTCCTGCATTGCAACAGCTTGCTCGGAAGTGGGCCAGATGCTGTCTCGGATTTTCAATTCTAGTGAAAACTTTAAAAGTTGGTGGCACAAAGCCCTTTGGGTAAGTAACTAAGTCATATTCCTCGGGGTAGGGTCTACCCTTTGAAATAGACACAGTTCCTTGAGCATGGGCTAAGGCCTCCCTTACCTGGTCCTCAATTAACTGCTTGATATCCTTCTGAGGTGGGATTGAAGGAATGGAGGAGACTGCAGGGTGAACTGGAGGTGTCTCTACTGGACAAGGGAGAGTCATAAGTGGTGACTCGAGAGGTCTGGAATTAAGTTCTGCCCTTTTGGCCTTTTCTGTGAGCTCTCGAGCTGACTGGTGGATCATGAAAGACTCTTGCTGTGATTTGTCCAACTTCTCTTGCATTTCTCTAACTTGTGACATCATGCTAGCAAGCTGAGTCTCCAAGTTTTTTATATGTTCTTCATCTCTATCTTTCACAGACTCATCTGACTCTGACTCAACAGCATGCGGATCATCATCCTTAACAAATCGGCGCTTGCTGGGCTCAGCTTCTTTATTAGACCCTCTAGTCTCTACCACATGAATGCCCCCAACATAATCATCTTCATCTCCAAGGAGATCATCCATATCGGGGTCAAAAGAAGCCATTCCTTCTTTGTTCAACAAAATGTTTCTTATTTCCTGGACTACCTCCTCGACCGGTCTATCCCCAATTGACTTAGGATCAAAGGGTAAGTATCCTTTATACTCAGTCATATCAAACAACTCTTCAGAATCCATAAGGGCAATGATTTCTGTAAGTTTTGGATTAGGATCTGGTTGAGACTTTGTATCCGGTTTATCTTCCATTTCTAAATCCTGGTCAATTCTCTCCTCTTCGACTATCCCAGAGGTGGTAGTCAGAAGAGTGGCATCCTCTACAGGGAGAGGGACATATTCCTCAGGAGAAGTAGGAGCTTGTAAAGTGATAGTTCCCACATCTGGTAAGGTAAGGTCCTCAGACACCTGACTAAGGGGCCTAGGAATGACACTCGAATTTTGGGGATCATCAACTGGGGTAGCAGGAACGGTGACTATTGGATCTGGAGTCAGACTGGCTATGGCAGGACTATCAACTGTAACAACTGGAGTACTAGCCTGAACATCCATCAATTCAACTGAACTCGAAGTAGGGTTGGCTGAAACTCGTTGGAGCTGCAGAATGAACTTAGAAGTTCTAGGAGGTGGTGGCAGATTCTCCAACTTAGTTCTCTTTGGCACATATTTCCTTTCAGGAGATTTAGGTCTTTTTCCTTTAAGGTCCACAGACTTTTGAACTTCAACCCCCTTTGGTTTGACAATCACTGAGGCCAATCTTACAGGTTTATGTGGGGGTACCAGGGGTCTACCAGTAGGATGGCGGCCTCTCTCAGACCCAGTCAACACAATACCCTCTGTTTGAGAGGACAGAGGGCGTGGCACCCAGTGATATCCATCAACCAGTACTGAAGTAGCGGGCTGTCTAGCATACTTCTTATTTTTCCTAACGAATTGTGGGGTTAAATTCTTTGCTTCAGATACTTCTTCCTTCAACACTTCTTTTTGGAAGCGATGTGAGATCACTCCCTTCAATTGTTTCACGTATTCTTCTTTAGTCTGCCCAGTCTGTGCAGCGCAGGTATGAATTATATTTCTCAGAGTCCTTGTCTTTTGGAGATGTCTTTCTTTCTGAGTTTTCTTGGTCGAGTAGTCGACCGCGCATGGTGGAGAACGGGCTATCCTAGCTATCCTCTCCTCCCCTTGAGCTGAAGCCAGGGGGTAAAAGCGACTTCCCTTTAGGAGGGGAGAGGAAGCAGGAATATGTAGCTCCTCAACAGCCTCAGGTTCTACTTGAGCCAAGGTCTTAAAGGGTAGAACTCTCTTAGCCTTAGAGATTTTCTTTCTAAGTCTCCTCAAATAGTTCTTCTTCGTATTCTTAGTGGTGAATCTAAGTCCAGAACTAGACCCTTCTTCAAAAATAGGCTTAATTTCAGTGGGAGGCTCAACAACTGGTTCAGACTGTTTCTGATCATCACTGACTACTGGCAAGGTGGGTGCAGATCCCACAATTAACTCAACTACTGGGGGAGTTTCCTTACTGGCATCCAAGCTAACAATCTGGTGTCCATCCATGGAGAGCTCTAGAGTACTAAATCCCATTCCAAAAATAACAGTGCTCCCTTGGTCATTAACAGTCGAAGACAACTCTCGGTCAAAGGAGAAAATCAGTTGGCCAGCCATTTGAAATTTTCTGAAAGTTAAAGAAAATGATTGAAATTAAATCTTTTTGAAAAGAGTGATAAAAAAAAAAGATTTTATTGTTATTATTTTTTTGAAAGTATGGCATATGTTGGCCCACGAGGAAATCGTATGGGGTAACACATGACAACTTAGAGTTTAAGAAATTTTTTGAGGAAATTTTGAGAATTTGAAAGGGGTTTTCTTACAGGTTCCCAAAACACAACGGACAGAGTTTCCCCTTGCCCGAAGGCTTATGGAATTGTGAGAAAGCCCAAGTAAAAAGGAATAGTTTAACCCGCCCCACCCTTAGAAGTCAAAGGGGAAATGAGGGGGTTAAAACTAAAAAGGTTGGAATGAAATCAAAAATTTTGAATTCTTTTCAATTTTAAGGATTTATATGTTGAACGAGAAATTTATCGACCATAAATCCATAAAATTAAAAAGGATATCCAGAGATCTGATTTGACATTGTCGCCTCGCAGGCTATGCTGGGGCAGAAGGTCAAAATCAGAACGAAAATCTAAATAAAGCCAAATTTAGAGGTGGAACCTCTCTTTTAATATTTTGTTATTATTTTAGATGTTGGCCACACTCACCCAAGGAAGAAATGAGCAAAGGGACCAACGGAAGAAGTGATAGTTAAAACTACCGATGAAACAAAATTTTGCCATTATTAAAGATGGAGAGAGAGCTTAGTCCCACCGGGCGTGCCATTCTTTTGTTGGTGGAAATTTGAAAACATGTTTTGAAAGTATTGGTTTTCTTTGGGAGTTAAAGTCAAATTCTAATTCTAAAATTGAATCATCCTGTTAGAAAGAATATATCATCTCAAAAGATGAAAATAAAATTTCATAACGGCGTTCAGATTTAGAATTATGAAATTCATCTTGAATATTGTGAGCGGATACTAAAGAGAAATTCATATGATCCCGAAGGGTCAAAATGAGGTTCAACTGAATATCCAGCTATAATATTCAAGAAGTGTGATCGTTATGTTCACATCCAAAGCCTTATCAAAGAAAGATGTATCTCCTCGAAGGGAGAAAATATCATTCGATGATAATTCTTTGAATATGATAACAATGATCACTAGTATTTAAGTTTTCCCAAAGAAATCCAATTGAGTTTTGAAAAATCAATTTTTTAAAATCAGGTGCGTGTGTGGTTCTAAATCTCCTACGAGCGCAAGCCCTCGTAGTTAATTACATCGTAAGAAAACGAGGTCTCCTACGAAAACTCTCGATTAAAATAACGACAAAATTTTGTAAAATTTTCTAGGAGTGATATCAAAAAGAGAATTGAATTTTGGAAACTCAAAAGGGAATGGATCAAAATTGAGCAGTTATTAACGGAGTTAAAGGAGGAGAGGTAGGGGACACCTTGAGATTCTAGAACCATCCGGAAGTGTCCCAACTTAATCTAAGTGTTGGGCTTTATGTTTTGGACTTGAAATAATATTTAATTAGAGTTGAGCATTTTATTAGAAATTTGGGATTAGATTCCCGAAATTTGGGGTCTTATAATCAAAGATCTTCCCCAGATCCTAAATCTATTTTGGACACTGGACCACAGTCGTCCGATCCTAACTAATGCAGTGCAAGATCTGGACTTACCCCGGCCTGGATTGGGGAGCCAGCTAACCACCTAATCGATTTAAAATACATGAATCTGGTCTTTTATGAAAGAGTGGTAGGGACGTTATAATTAAAGTTTTGGTGAGGCGGGGCCGACATCTAGAGATTTTCCTAATTGGCCCATTTGACTTATGTTGGGTGCTAAAATGCTAAGGACTATGAAATTAAAATTTTGACTCTTTAATTTGTATCTAATGCAATGCGTGCTGGTTAACAAACTCAAATCAAATATGCTTGAAATTTTTAAAAACAGGCTTATAAAATAATTTTTTTTAGAAGACTGGACTTCCCCAGGTCCGGCACCTCGTCCTCATAGGTCAGACTATCCGGACTCTACCCTCAGGCGGGGAAGGGTCTAAAGCAAGGAAAGAGTAATGCAGAAATATGCATGCGACCCCGGGGTCGATCCCCGGCTAATTCCCTAGATTCGTTATCTTTCTATGTTATTTAGACTCACTAAAATTTTAGACTTTTAAAATTATGAGTAGAAAACTTTCACACCCTCACGAGCCTCACGTATCCAGGCGAAAACAAAGAGCGGCATGCAATCGCCAAAAAACTAGTAAAAACAAGTAATCCTAAAGGCAATCAATTCATCACATCAAATATTAATTAATTAATAAATGTCCATAGGCAAAGTTGCCTTGCTTATTACAAACCAGAATATTACAGAAAGTAAAGTGGCCGAGCACCACTGACAACAACCCGGATTCTAAACCTAGTAATGACGCAAGTTCTTTTGAGTGGGATACTCTCAATCTTCAAATCTTCAAGTCTTCAATTTCATTTTTCTTTGGGCTCCTTTTCTTCAATCTTCTTGGAATCTTCATAGTGGATTACCCAAATGGACAAGAGGGCACTTCCCTCTAAGGGGAAAGGCCACTCTTTCCTCTTTGGGTAAGGAGGAGGTATGATCCAAATTTGGATTTCCAAGTGGAAAAGGAGTGTTCCCTAAAGGGGCATCCTTTCCTCTTTGGAATCCAAGCTTTGGATCTATGTATCCCAACTCAAAATGAACTTTCACAACACTTGACACTTACACAAATTACATTGATATCAAAATAAAAAAAATCTAGACTCACCTGCAGGGTTATCCTAAGCAATTAATATAAATAAAGCAGTTATTCCCAAGCAGTTGTATATGAGCAGAAAAGAAAGTAAACACACTGGCCACGCTTTTTTTATTTGGGGGCATTAGCAGCTGAAGCACCTGTGCAAAGAGTTTATAATATTTATGCATTTTTTATTTGCCCCCTTTTTTATATTGCCCTGCATGAGCGTGGCCACCTGCAAAAAACTGTGTCAACATCCAGATCGTACCTAACCTAAGGGTAATCTAGTCGCCAAACACATCAATCCATCCACAGAGTACAGAAAAAGTAAGCAGACACAGCAAAGCAATTTCATCCACATCATGCAATGAAAACTACGAAAAATCCGGCACACAGCAGTAAAGTAAACACCGGCCTAACCTAGATCTAGAGTTGGTTGTCCTAGCACATCATCTAAAGTATGTGAGAAAGGTCGTGTGGCTGGGATAGATCCTAATGTAGGTGATTAATTAATGTTGTCTAAAAGTTTGGATTTGTTAAGGCTTAAAAGGGGATTTAAATTAAAATCTAAGTATTAATGAATTAAGAGTTTTAATTAGACATATTTTAAAAATTAAATGATTACTACCTTTGTTTCACACCGAGGCCGTGAAGTTTATTTCACCTTCCTTGGGGCTAAGCTAATAGCCTCGTAGGCCTAGGTTACCTAGTGACAATCGGGGTTGATTAAGTTGATTTAAATTGGTTAGAATTAAAAGAGTGGATTAATATTAAAATGAGTTAGTTACTGATTTTAAAAGCTTGATTAGTTTAAGTTTGCCATTAATTGATTCGTGGCGTTGTGCCACCAGGCTCGAGGAACCAGCCTCCTTAGGACACTTAGCCCCGCAGCCCGGAGTAGTCCAGCCGATAAACCAAATTAATGTAATTGAATTAGAGATTTTTAAAATGTTAAATAATTAAGAATTAATCCATTTTAAGGTTTGACACCCTTTAGAATTCATTCGTGGCGTTGTGCCACCAGGCTCGAGGAACCAGCCTTCTTAGGACACTTAGCCCCGCAGCCCGGAGTAGTCAAGCCAATAAACTTCAACTTTAGGGTGGTTGTTGTGTTTTAAAGGGTTTGTTAAGTGTTTTAAGCATTAAACCAATATTTTCTGAGCTTTAGGATGATTTGAGCTTTAAGAATATTTTAGAATATTTTAATCATTTAATTAAAGGGGTTGAAGGTTGGATTTTGATTAAGTTCAAATTCTGGAATGTTTGTATTTTATTAAAATATTAGACCTTACTACGATCAGTTAGAAGGTAAGTACGTTGAAATTGGATTTTTCTACATTTTATTACGAAGGTTTGAAGTTTTGAACTAGTTTTAACTACGGTTTGACCAATTTGTTGACCTTTTGACTTTGACCAGATTTTGGGGGTTTGACATTTTTAGAAAATACTATATTTTAATTAGAGTCATTAGCCACTGAGTTTGATTGATTTGGAATTTTTTATAATTAATGGTGAATTTTAAAAGTTTGGATATTTATGATAATTTTTAATTATTTCAATTAAAGGCTATTCTAGTGATTTGGGCCTAAATGGATCTCAAACTCCTTGAAATCTCTCCCAAAGATCAGAGGTGATCTAAGGGGAGATTATCAAGCATTAAATTAATTCTTGGGATTTTTTAATGATCATTAATTAATTAATATTAATTAAACATTAAAGTTTACTTAAAATTAAATTAAGGCTTAATTTGATGTCCAATCAAGGGGCTTCTAATTCTCACAGGTTAAGGGTTCAACACTGATTAATTTGAAATATTAAACTTAAATTTTGGATTTAAAATGGATTTATTGAGATTTAATTAAAGCTAAGGGGCAATTCTAGCAAGGGCAAGCTATGGCTCCTAATTGGTGAACCAAATGAACTCCAAATCTGATGAAATTTGGACCATGGGGTCACCTGATCCCAAGGCCTAAACACACCAAATTTGGGCTCAATTGGAATACTCTAAGGTGGCTAACTAAGCCACCTAAGGTGAACTCTAAGTCACCTTCAAAAAATCCTAGGGAGCTATCCTAAGGTTGGATTGGGGCAAAGTCAGTGGCCCTAAACTCCATATCCTAAGCATAATAAACACACAAAAAACTAGATCCTAATTCTCATTGGATAGGCTTAAATCCCAATTTGAATTTAAGGGTCAACCCATGACCCTTAAACTCAAAATTGGGGGAAAGTGCCCTTAGACTTTTAAAACACGGGAGACAAAATTTGGACATGTCAAAGACATGCCCAAATTCAATCTCCCAAAGTTCCATGCCCTGGAGACTTAACTACAAACAGTAATTGCATAAATTGAAATAACACCATTAATGAAATTAAGCTTAACACACATGCAATTAGGGCCTGGAACCATAGGGCTTTTGAAGGTCTCCCTGAGACCTTTCTAATGAGCCTAAGAACACCTAATTTGGTCAAGTGTGCAGGGAGATATGGATTTTTGAAGTTCCCTTGAATTTCTGGATTTAATAATCCAGCCATTACACAGTCAGCCGCTCTTTACACGCGGCGCGTCCCGATTGGCTGGGCAATCATTGGCGCTGACTGGGTAACGGTCGAATTAACCACAGCCGTTGGATGGCGGATCGAACGGCTGGGATTAAACGCGCTCCGGGACCGCGGGATCTAATCCGAGCCGTTGATCGAAATCAACGGCTGAGATTTCGTCTTCAACCTCCGCCTTCGCCCGAAGCCGTGAACTTTCTCCGGCGTGATCCGGTTGATCCCGCCGGCGAACTTCGACAAAATTTCACAGGGAGGATCAGGGGGGTGGAAACCTTCAATCCAACGGTGGAAATCCGTTGGGGTGAAGGTTTCCTTCACACTTGACCGGACTACCTAGCTAGGGAGCTCGGGATGAAGGAATTACCGCAGAGAAAGTCTCAACGAATGAGCTTCTCTATCTGGAAGCTTCAGGAGACGAAGGCGAGCAGGTTTCCTTCAGAGGCCACGATTGGAGGACGGCTGGAAGTATGACTTCGAGCGGGACGCCGAAGCCTTTCGCCGGAGTTCGCTCGAAGCGATAGAAGGGACGGTCTGGGAGCTCAAAGGAAGGTGCTGGGAGATCGAGGGAGCTCTGGGGAACCGTTCGAAAACTCTGGGATCGTCTAGCGAGCCTTGGGGAGCACCACCCTATTCAGCCTCCTCCCGCGAGCTCGGACGGCCAGGAATGAATCGGAGGAGGTCTCGGATTGATGCCAAGTGGAAAGGGGCACCATTCCAGAGAGCTCGTGAGCCTCAAGCCGGCGAGCCACAGCCTTTGGAAGGCTTTCGGTCTGGGGGGACCACCGGAACTTGCTCTCCATTGGTTCCGACCGCCGCCGGCCATGGTCTGGGTCGGATTGACCAGGGAAGGCCGATGGGGACATGCTGGAGCTAAATGTGGAGCCAATTTGGCCTGGGGAAGCTGGAGTCAATCTGGTGGCTCGGTTGGGCTCGAACCTGCTTGGTTCGAGTCGAAGTGAGCCCGATTCAGGTCAGACCAGACCCTGGGTTTGGTATGGGAAGCAGGTCTGGGTCTGGTGCACCCAATGCAAGTGGTAATTGGGTTGAATTCGATCTGGATTAAAAGATGGCTCAGGTTGATCCAAACCTGCTCGATTCGGGTCGATTTGGGCTCAACCCAGGTCAGGCCAGACCCTGGGCTTGAGATGGGAAGTGGGTCTGGGTCTGATGCACCCAATGCAAGTGGCAATTGGGTTTAATTTGATCTGGACAGGGAGATGGCTCGATCCCAAGTGTTTTTGGGCACTTTGGGCTAGCCTAACTCTTGACCCAAGCTAGCCCAAGGCATGGGCTGGCTGGAGAAGGTGCATTGAACCTAGGGCCACCTATGGGAGGTGTTGGTCAAGCTCAATTGGGCTTAGGTTGAGATTTGGCTCAATCCCAAGTGCTATTGGGCACTTTGGGCTAGCCTAACTCTTGACCCAAATGAGCCCAAGGGTTGGGCTGATCAAGGAAAGTGTATTGGGTCCATGGGAACTCAATGACACTTTGATTTGGATTCAATTTGAATAAGATCAAAAGATGACTCAAGGGAGACCTCTCTTGGGTCACTTGGGTCAAGCCATAAGGCTAACCCAAGTGAGCCCAAGGCTTGGGTGACCAAGAGGGGTCTCTTGGGTACCCAAGGGTTCATCCCATACATTCAAAGGACTTGGAATGGACTAGATTCAAAATTTTGAAAGGGAAGGGGTGTATGGGTTAATGGGTCAAACCTGGTTGACTTGGTCAACCAGGTTGACCCAAGGTCTGGATTTCTGGATTTGGAGTGAATTTTGAGCTCGAGTAATTAATATTGAAATATCCAAATCATTAACAATCATGTGGTGATTGTTAATGAATGGATAGGGTCAAAGCTAGGACAAGGGTAGGATCAAAGTCAAAGTTGAGGTTTGAATTCTCAATTGAACTGGGTCATGGTTTGAAGGGTTCTGGAGTTTGAATTGATTTGAATTTAAATTGAATGGAGTTTAGATTGACTTGAAGTTTAAGTTAGTCAAGGGTATGGATTGATTTGAATATGGATTGATCCTAGAATCTAGAGAGATTCTAAGATCAAGGATTTAGAAGGGTTCTAGGATTTGGAATCTAGAATGGTTCTAGGATTTAGAATCTAGAGTATGGAGGAATCCTAAGCTCTAGAGTAGATCCTAGGGTCTGGGGTCTGGAAGATTCCTAAGGTTTAGGATGGATCCTAGGGTCTAGGATTAGATCTGGATTCTGGAAGGGTCTTAGTGACCTCATACAAAAATGAGGTCAACATTAATGAGCTCCTTTGAAGCACTTCTATTTCAGAGCTCTTGTTCAACATTTTTAAACATCCTTGACTGCTGTCTTGACCTGAGAAAACCTAAAGGAGAGAGAGAGGGAGAGATAAAGAGGATCTTATGAGGGGGAGCTTGTGAGGGGATTCACAAGGGTTGCTCCAAGCATTGCTCCACTTATTCTTCCCTAGAGTCTCTTATCCTTGGAAGGGTTTGGAGAGGTAAGTTCCAGCAAGCAATTGAGGTTCTCTTCCTGCTTCAGGAGGAAGAGTCTCTGCCTTGCCGGGTGTGGCAAAAAGAGGTGTTTGTAAAGTCTTCTCCGCCTAGCTGTGGGGGCTAAAGGAGAGTCACGATTGTTATGCCATACCTAGAGAGTGCCTCCGAGGAGTGGACGTAGGTCAAGTTGACCGAACCACTATAAACCCTTATGTTCTTATTTTTTACTACTTCCACATTTATTATCTTTCGCACTTATTTTTGTGGTGATTTGGTTTGTATTCATGCTTTGCTTAGAGAATTTTTTTAAATACTAATTCACCCCCCTCTTGGTTAGCCTTGGGCCAGTTCTATAGGACTTAACATCCCTAACAAACTTTCATATATTTGATACAATTTAAATCCTCTAAAACATGCAAAGGCTAACAAAACTCTAATTGCTTCAATTCTAGCTACAGGGGCAAATGTCTTCTCAAAATTAATCCCTTCAATCTGATTATACCCCTTAGCCACCAATCTAGCCTTATTTCTAATGACTTCTCCTGAGTCATTCATTTTTTTCTTGAATACCCACTTAGTTCTAACTACATTTTGATCCTTTGGCCTCACAGTTAATTCTCAAACTTCATTTCTAACAAATTCATTTAATTCTTCTTGCATAGCCAAATCCAAAATTCATTCGAAAGTGCTTGTTCAATATTTGTGGGTTCTATCATTGAAATAAAGGTTGAACGATTGACTTCTTTGTTCAGTCCATGCCTAGTCCTAACACCCTCACTAGGTTCTCCTATAATCAATTCCTTTGGGTGATTTTTAGAAAATCTCAAATCTCTAGGCAATGGATTTTCTATCTCCAAATTTTCTTCCAAATTTATTTTCTCAGCCTTTTGGGAGTTAATCTCTACCTCATCCTCTTTAGTAATCGCTTCTTTCAAAATTCCAAATTCATCAAATATAACATGTGTGCTTTCTTCAATTACTAAAGTTCTTTTATTGAATACTCTATAAGATTTTCCAATATTTGTGTATCCTATAAAAATACCTTCATATGATTTTGGATTAAATTTTTCTAAGGCAGATTTTCCAATGTTATATATGAACACCTTACATCCAAAGATATGCAAATATGAAAAATTTGGTGTTCTTCTTTTTAGTAATTCATAGGGTGTATTATTTAAATTTGATCTAACATTCACCCTATTCAGAATATAACATGTTGTGCTAACCGCCTCAGCCCAAAAATATTTAAGAAGTGAATATTCTACCAACATGGCTCGAGCGATTTCTATTAATGTTCTTTTTTTTTTTTTGACTACCCTATTCTGTTGAGGGGTTCTAGGTGCAAAAAAATTGTGATCAATTACTTTCTCCTTACAAAAATTCTCAAATTTTTCATTTTCAAATTCTCCTCCATGATAACTTTGAATAGTCATAATCTCACATCCTAGTTTCATTTGAATTCAAGTCAAAAAGTTTCTAAATTCCTCAAATGATTCACTCTTATGAAATAGAAATTTAACCCATGTGAATCTTGAGAAATCATCCACAATCACAAATTCGTATACCTTCCCTCATAGACTTACAATTCCAACTTGTCCAAAAAGATCCATATGTAAAATCTCCAATGGTTTACTAGTTCTAAGATCCTTATTGGATTGAAAAGAGGACTCACCTATTTTCCTAATTGACATGCATCACAAAGGTGGTCCTTAATAAAGTCCAGTTTTGGTATACCTATCACTAAGTTCTTTTGGGTAATCCTCCTAAGGATTTTCATGCTAGAGTGACAAAGTCTCCTATGCTAAAGCCATGACTCATCAAAAATTGTTTTTAGACAAAAAATAGTATGAGTTTTAATGTAATTCAAGTCTAGCATATACACATTATTTACCCTTATACCATTCAAAATATCATTACCATTCAGGCTTAATATGTAGCTTGTGGGAAAAAAATTTACACAATAACCTTTATCACATAGCTGACTAATACTTAGAAGATTATGCTTCAAGCCTTTTACCAACAAAACATTTTCTATAAAAAAGTTTTTAAGATTTCCAGTCATACCTGACCCTACCACCTTCCTTGTGGTGTGATCTTTAAGTGTAACCTTGCCTCAATTTCTGGCTTCCAACGATATAAATTATGCAGTATCTCTAGTCATATACTTTGAGCAACCGCTGTCCAGGTACCATATACTCTCACGAGGCCTTATATGAGAGTGATCCTAGAAAAATATCAAACATTAGACCTGGAAACCCAAACAAGTTTGGGTTCACCTTTTTGCAAATTATAAACAGATGCATGTATGATATGTCTAGGTTTATGCATCTTAGGTTTTGACTCCAAATGAGTTTTCTTCTTCAATGTACATGTGTGCACTATATGTCTAATCAATCCATAATTATGACATTTGACTCCTAGAAAAGGGTTTCTTATTCTTCTAAAGTTCCTTTGTCTATTTATGGATTGTATAAATTTAGGATACAAGATAGGATCAGTGAAATCTTCAAGACTTAGTAGGATCCTATTATCCTCGAGAGCTTCTATTTTCAATTTATAAAATGAATTCATATTTTCTGAAATACAATTTTGTATAGTTTACTCGATACATCTTGCTCTCAAATTTAACATATTATTTTTTATTTCTTTTTGAAGTTCTGTATAGGATGATTTTAAACTTTCGTGGTTCTTATTCAAATCGTCAAACTCATCAAACAATTTTATGTGGTTGTTATCAATTAAAGTATGATCTTTCCTAAGGATCTCCTTTTCTCTTTGTAGTTCCTAAAATTCTAAGTTCAGACTAGCATGCATTTTCTTTAACTTTCTATATGCATCATGTATACTTTCAGAGACATCACAAAGTTCATTATAAGATAAGTCACATACCTCTTCTTGATCTGACTGATCAAGATTATCGGCCATTAAGCATAGATTAGTGACTTTCTCTTCCTTTTTAATCTCTGACGAGTCTGAATCTGAGTCCGCCTAGAAAGCTCTTTGGAATTTCTTCTTTCCCTTCTTTATAATTGGTTATTCCTCTACCTTCTCCTTGTTATGAGTGGCTTTGAGTTTTGGGAAATTTGACTTAATATGCCCAGGTTTCTTGCACTCATAACAAATAACATCATTTGAAACCTTGATATTTCTTTTAAATTTACCTCGATTCCATTGTTGGCGTCTCTTTTGCTTCTTCTTCAGAAAGCTTCTAAACTATCTAGTCATCAGTGTCATGTCATCTTCATCCTCAGGTTGTGAGGGTTCACTCTCTGACTCCTCCACTTTCAGTGCTATATTCTTCTCCCTTTGTGGTTCAACTGCATCAATCTTTCTTTGACTCACCCCTTGCTCGTAAGCAATAAGTGATCCAAGAAGATTGTCAATAGAGTAAATGTTTAAATCTTTAGACTCTGTAATCGCAATTTTTTTAGAATCATAAGTAGTAGGTAAACAACTAAGTATTTTATTAACCATTTTTGTGTTCGTTAGCTCTCTACCTAGTACATGTAAAGATGTGATCATTTGTGTGAATCTTGTGTACATATTAGAAATGGATTCATTGGGTTTTATGCAAAATAGTTCATAGTAATGCAACAAGATATTAAGTCTTGATTGTTTAACTTCATTATTCCCCTCATAAGTTATACAAAGTCTATCCCATATATCCTTTCCACTCTTGCAAGTAGAAACCTGCATATAGTCTTTAGAGTTAAGAGCACAAAAGAAATTATTCAAGTATTTGGCATTTAATTGTGCTAAGTCGCGTTCTTCTACTGTCCAGTCCGTAAAAGGTGTTTCAACTCTAACACCATCAACTAATCTAGTTGGTTTTGTATACCCTTCCTGAACTAAGATCTACATAGGGTAATCAAGTGACTGTAAAAATATAGATATTGGTGTTTTCCAAAAATCAAAAGGAATATTATTGAACAATGGAGGTCTAGTTATAGCATAACCCTCATGTATGTTTCGATTTCCAAATATAGCCTTGGTCATTAATCAAAAAGTGGTCTAAACTTATGATTTTTAAAAAAAGCTCTGATACCACTTGTTGAATTTTGTTAAATATGAATTAGGTTGTTAGACCTAAGCTTATGTCCTAGTGGCTAACCAGGAGGGGGGGTGAATTGGTAATTAAAACATTTTATCACCCTTTTATAATATTAGACTTATTCAAAACTTTTTAATGAAATTTTTCTAAAAATATTTTTCAACCACAGATCAAACAGAAACAGTAATATGAAAAGCAGCAGAAAAATAAAAAGATAAAAGATTTATAGTGGTTCGGTCAAACACGACTTACATCCACTACCTGAAGTCTTCCATTTCAAGTATTGCACTATTACCACTTAGTGTCTCTCCTTTTGCCCCCACATCAAGGCGGACAAGCCTTTACAAAAACTCTCTTCCACGACTACCTAATACGGCAGAAAATCTTCGTCCTTTTACACCCTCCAAGTGTAGGCAAAGTACCTCCTACTGTTCACACTCTCCAAGTGAAGGCAGAAACCTTCCTGTTGTTTACACTCTCCAAGTGTAGGCAGAGAACCCTTCATCCTTTCACACTTCTCCAAGTGTAGGTAGAGAACCCTTCACTTTTCACACTCGCCGAGTGTCGGTAGAGAACTAGATCTCCTTGATAAGATCTTCTTACGAGAAATCTAGAAGGACAAGAGAAAAGAGTGAAGTAATCACAATTCACAAACTATGATCCTTACCTTTGAGTACCAAGTGAACCCTTCATGCTCCAGTAGGAAGAAATCATCTTCAAACACTCTGTCACACTTCTCCTTAAATCTCTCTTTAGTTTGCATGAAGACCAGTGGACAAAAAGATTACAATACAATTTTAAGTTGACCTTTTATAAGAAAGACTCAAAAAACTATCCAAAAACTGTAATGTTTCAAATCTATGCATACTTATCATCCCGTATGATCAAAATTCGTACATACGAAAAGTGTAAAAATTATTACGTACGAACTCTATGTGCATTGGTATGAAATGACTTCGTACCCAATCATCATCTCGTACGAACATAGTTTGTCCGATATGAATGGTTATTTTAAAGCTTCATTGAAACATAACTGCAGACGGCCCATATGTTTAAGGAATAGAGAACATGTTGGGGACGTACAAGTTCATCTGGATGAACAATACGAAGCATGAATCCAGAGAACATCATCTGGGGACGAACAGGGTAAAATCGTTTGGACGAACAATATAAATTTGAAATCAGAGAACATCATCCAAAGACAAACAGGGTAAAATCCTCTAGACGAACAATATAACTGTGAAATCAGAGAACATCGTCCTGGGATGAATGGGGTAAAATCGTCTGGACGAATAGTATAAATGTGAAATCATAGAATATCGTCCAGGAATGAATGGGTAAATCGTCTAGACGAATAGTATAAATGTGAAATCAGAGAACATCATCCAGGGATAAATGGGGCAATTCTTCTGGAAGAACAGCATGAGTGAGAAATTAGAGGACATCGTCCAGGGACGAATAGGGTAAAATCATCTGGACGATCAAGACTTAGAAAATTTTTCTCACTTCCTGTTCATTCCATTGCTCTCCGAGGGGTATAACTAACTTGATCGTCCTGTACGAACTTACGATCAGTAGAAGTAATTTTGACTTTTAAAGATCTTCCCTATTGTGTGTGTGCTAAGTTACTCAATTAGAATCACACTCTCTCTGACTCAAAAATGAACACAATACAGACTCCAAATTATAAAATATTATAATCCGATCTTTACTTAAAGTCTTCAATAATCTGGAGTATGATTTTCCTGAAATGTTAGTACACACAAGAGCAAAAAATATTTCTTCCAAAATGTGTTAGGATAAATTACTAATCAATACAATAATATTTGGAATCATCAAAATAACAAGTTACAAGAATATAAAACATGCAAAAGCTAGTAGCAACTCTTCTAACAACATTCCGATGAAATCTACTATATAGTTAGATAAGGACCCAAATAGAAAGTTAGTGGATCATAAAAAATATAGAGGAATAATTAGATCACTTCTTTTCTTAACTGCTAGCAGTCCTCATATTATGTTTAATATTTATCTCTGTGCAAGATTTTAGGCTAACCCAAAAGATTCTCACTGGATTATTGTTAAAAGAATCCTTAGATATCTCTTAGGAACTAAAAACTTAGGAATTTGATATCCTAGGCGTAGCACTTCCTTTGAAACAAATAGATATTTTAATTCATACTTTTGAGGATATAGGGTTGATGGTAAAAGTACTTTTAGATCCTGCTAATTTAAATGACAATCTTTAATTTTCTAGTCCAATAGAAAATAACACTCTAGGGCCCTATCTACCACTGAAGTTGAATATATAGTTGTAGTGAGTTGTGTTGTACAAGTCTTATGGCTAAAACAATAAATGTTAGACCTTGGACTACCTATAGGCACCATTTAAATCATGTGTGATAATACTAGTACCATTTGCATATCAAAGAATCCTATCCAACATTCAAGAGCAAAAAACATAGACATTAGACAATATTTCATTAGAGACCATGTGACAAAAGGAGATATAGTGCTCTACTGAAAATCAATTAGTAGGTATATTACTAAACCTCTAGCCTTTGACACCTTTAGCACCTTGAGGATTAGATTATGTGTTATAGACATTCTTGCTTAAACTGAGGAAGAATCAAATAATTCTATCATTTGAAATCAAAATTTTGCCTGTATTACATTATATTTGTTGTTTTATTTTATGTTTTGTTGATTCATGTATTTTCATGTTTTTATTTAAAAAATTATTTCTTGATCATCACACACACATACACATACTTCAATAGATCCACAAAATTGAAAACCATAATTTTCTTAATGTACTATATAATCACCTTTTGTACTATACGATATGTTCACTTATTCACAAATCATAGTCATTATCCAAATTAAAAGTCTATACGAGTTTAATTATTGGTCATCGTACTATATGAAACACGTGTGAGAATCTTTTGGGATAAATTCAATATGGTTGGTACGATCATTATTGTATTTTATACTATATGAACCTCCCTTCGTACTATACAAAACACATATTAGAATCTATTAAGATGAATTCAATATGTTTAGTATGATCATAATTACTATTTCAACTTTATAAACTCTTATTCATATTGTACAATGAATTCAGTCAAAAGTCATTCATACAACTTCTCGGGATGAATGCAATTCCTTAAAATCTTCCTGTATGACACTAATCATTTTGTACAATTTGATCACCTTTTTTCTAACAAATTGTCTAGATGATTTAATTTGTCTAATCGTACTATACAATATCACATCATTCTATATGTTTTGAAGAAATCTATAAAACAGAGAATTTTTCAAAGGTTTCAAAAAATATATGGGTCAAAGACCATTCTCTTTCAAGAAGTACAGCCCTTATTAAAATTTACCATTCAAAATTAAATTAGAATTGAATAAAATGCCTAAATCTAGTTGGATAAACTTAAAGGTCTTAAGTAATGCCTCTTGCAAGCTTAAAAAAACTCTTTAATTATACAAATTATGGATGGTTCAAGTTCATGATAAATTAGTTCATCCTAGAACCTTCTAGGTAGGATTACTAGTCTTGGTTCTTAGAAGAGCTATTTTAGCACATCAAAGATTAGTGGAAAGTTAAAGGAAACCACCCAATGATTCTTATTAATGGTCGGTACCTCAAAAAATTATATGATTAATGTAAATTGAATCAAAATAATAAAACTCTTTAAATTTAATCCACCAAATTTAGAATTTCAAATTCATAATACTTTAAATTGAAATTATTATTTGAAATCAAAATCTCATAAAACCAAATCAATCACAATCACAATTCAAATTCAAACTTAGAATAATATCAAAATTTCCATGAGGAGTTAGTATATTTTAATAAAATATTTTTGTTAAGGATGCAAAAAATATCTTTAGTTTACAAATACCTACACTAATGTGTATTCCCCAATGGATATACTATTGTGTTGTGTAGATCTTTAGTTGAGGAACATAATCCAACATAAAATTATCTAATCTTTCAAGTATAGGTATGAGTTCCTGTACTTCCTTTCTTTAAGGTTTGGTTTGATATTGTTGGGGAAAACCCCCATGGAACCATCCTAGCATCAAAATTAAAAGAAATTATGGTCATTAAGGAATATGTGTGAGCCCCTAAGCTTCTTATCTCCTTGGACCTAGACTAGATAGTATTGGATTTAAACCTGTTAGGCCCCATCCTAGCTTATTAACCCTTTAGTATCTTAAGGTTATGTATGAGTCCCTATGCTTACTTTCCTTAAGTCTAGAGATAAATCAAAAGAAATTAAAAAAAAATTATGATCTTTGAGGAATAATTGTGAGTCCCTGAGCTTCGTATCTCCTTAGACCTAGACTAGCTAGTTTTGGATTTAAGCTTGTTGGGCTTCTTCATAACTGAGTCACTCTTTAGTATCTCATGATTGGATGTGAGTCTTCATGTTTCCTTTTCTTAGATCTAGAGGTAAATCAAATTCAAAAGAAAATTTTGTGTTAGGTTTAAGTCCTGTATTGCCATCTTTATCACCATAAATGACCATGATTCCAAGTGAATTTATTACCAGAGAAGCTAATGTAAATTAAATTACAATCCATAATCATATTTTTAAAATCCTCCATTGCATGATATATAGGACTAGAGACCCCAATATACACAGAGGGATTTGAAATAGTGTTGAAATCACCGCCCACAGGCCAGGGTAAATTATAGATACTATAAAAATTAGTCATTTGCTCCCAAAGCACTTTTATATATTACAAGAAGAGGCAACATAGATAAAGTGGCACAATAATTAAATTCAAGACTTCAATATTACAATGCATGACATGAAAAAAATCTCCAATAATATAAATCCGAACAGGATCCTTCCAAAATAGCCAAATTTTATTAATAGAATTCATAACAGAATGCTCAATGCATGTAAATTTAGTAGTACTAAATAATTTAGAGGCATTAGTAAGAGGTTAAAGTAAAATAAGATTAGAAACATCATAAATATGACATAAATATTTAACCATCAACCGAGAGGATGGGCTAGCAATGCCCCTAACATTCTAAATAATTAAAGTTTATAATTTTCAATTTATAATTTTTATGATTAGGATTTAGGTTTTTTTTATATAGTTTATGGTTTTGGATATACTATTTAGGGTTGAAGGTATAAGGATTAGCATTAAAGGTTAATGTTTTAGGATTTAGGTTGAGGTTTTTGGACTCAGGTTTATGGTTAAAGTTTAGGTCCAGGGTATATATTTCATAATTTGGAGTTTAGGGGTTAATCTTTAAGGTTTAGATTATTTTTGGTGATTTATTAATGGTCATTAGGGTTTAATGTTGACAATTTTTGGTTTATTTTTTGGTGATTAGTGTTTAGAGTTTGTTATTATGATTTTTGGATTATTATATAGGTTTTCAATCAAGAGTGTAGGATTTGTGTTTAGAGTTTAGGGTCTATTTTTGTATTTAAGTTTTAGGGTTTTGAATTAAGGTTTGGGTTTAT
Source organism: Dendrobium huoshanense (assembly GCA_016618105.1). Lineage (NCBI taxonomy): Eukaryota > Viridiplantae > Streptophyta > Magnoliopsida > Asparagales > Orchidaceae > Dendrobium > Dendrobium huoshanense. The sequence continues at coordinate 23,214,323 of CM028355.1, forward strand.
GATTTAGGTTTTAAATTTAAGGTTTAAGGTATGTGTTTAAGGTTCATATATTATTAACTTTAGTTTTATGTTTTTTAGTTTAAGGCATTAGTACTTAGGGTTTAGGGTTAATGGTTTAGAATTTTGATTTTTTTTTCTCATTCAAATAACATATGTTTATAATTTAGCATTTTGGGTTAGTATTTAGTTTATAAGTTTTAGGGTTTAGATTTTAAGTTTTAGGGATTTATGGTATAAAATTTAGGTTTTGGGTTTAGTGTTTAGGGTGTAGAGTTTAGAGTTTAAGGTTTAGTGGTTATGTTTTAGGGTTTAGGGTTTAATTTTAAGGGTTAGCTTTAGGTTTTGATTCTATAGTTAGTCATTCAAACTATCTCACGCTCTTCTCACACAACGGCTAGGTCTGCTCTGGCGATTCTGTGTGCAATCCTAATCCTCTTTTTTCCTTTTCATGATTTTCTATATTTCTTCCAATTCTTGAGCTTGATTTCAATTTTGTGGCCTTGATTATCTTCTTCTCAAGGTCTTGTGGCCTTAGGTCGTTCTCAGCTCCTGATTGAGGCGAGTCCGTCCTCCGCGATACCTAATTCTTAGGGTATTCTACCTTCGTCACTTACTTATCTTTCGAATGGTTTGTTGAATTCTGGTGAATATTGGACTAGGTCGCATTCTTTCCATGATGTATTGAAGGGTTCCTCATCCTCGAAGGATCCCACCTTGTCCTTCACTAAATCGGTGGTAAGAGGTGTTCCTGCGATTTTTATTTTGATGATGACTTTCTTAAACTTGCTAGTCCTTATCAGTTCACTCTTGTGGGTAAGTTTTTTGTTCATTGACTGAACATTGATGCGATACAAATTTTCTTTAGAAATTTGAAATTATATGGTAACTTCTCTATCAGTTTGCGTGATGCTAGACATGTTACTATCTAGTTATCTAATGGTCTTGATTATAGTAGGATTTTCTCTTGGAGAGCTTATTACATTCTTAACTGTCAAATGATATTACTCAAATAGACTCCATTTCTTGATGTTAAAGAAGAATTGCCTACTATTTTGATATGGATTTCATTTCCTAATTTACGTTTGAATTTTTTTAACTCGTAGTTTCTTCATGCTTTTGGTTCTATTTTTGTTAGGCCGCTTCAAATGGATCAAGCCACTACCTCTATTTCAAGACCCTCAATGGCTCGTATACTAGTGGACCTTGATATCACCAAGAAGCATCCTAAAGATGTTTGGCTTGGTTCAGAAAAGGCAGAATATTTATTAAAAGTTGAGTTTAAAAAGGTTCAAGATTTTTGTGTTTAATGTAAAATCCACGGACATTTGATTAATGATTTCTTTGTTGCTAATCCTCAACTCAAGAAGAATAATAAGATCTCCAAAATTGTGGTTGAACCAATTCATGGTGAACCAGTTGTACATGTAGGTCATAATATCCCAAATGGTAAGGATCATACCTTATATTTAGAAGATACTAAAGCTTGTAAACATGACATACGGATTTGTCTTCCATATACCTCTCTTATTAAGGAGAATTTGTTGGACAAGGCTATCAAAGACAATGAAGATAATATTAATAGTGAGAAGGAAGAGGAACAGAACACCGAGGATGTTGATGAGAATGATGTTGGGGACAAAAGTGATTATTGTGCATACTACTGTTTTGGTAGTGAATCAAAGGATGGAGGAAAGCATTGAAAATTCCCTTGGTCTTGAAAATTACAGTATTGAATGTGTTAATAACCAAGTTATTGAGGATAAATGTTGAAGTGAATGTGAACTCAATCAGAAAAACCATATGTTAAATGAGGAGGAAAATAAAGAGGGCTTGGAGGAAGGGGGAGTTGGGTCTCTTGAAATCCTATCTCCTAAGAGTGGTCTCAAGTAGGACATTATCAACTCTATGTCATCTCCCAAGGGGAAAGATAATATTCTTAATGAAGGAAATGCTTCCTCTTTTAAAAAGAAGGGTAAGAAAAAAAAAGCAATATGAGTAACACCCGTGGGTCACTAGAGCTTCTAATCAATCCATTAATGGTTAAAGCTCTAGTGTGGAATATTAGGGGGGTGGGTGATTCTCTCTCTAAGGACAGAGTGAAGAATGTTTGTAGGATTCATGATATTCACCTTCTTTTTTTGATTGAACCCTTTGATTGCTCCTAGTAAGTTGGATTCTGTTTGCATTAAAATTGGTTTTAATTTTACCTTTGGAAATTATACTAATAAAATTTGGATTTTTTTGAAATGCTTTATTACTTTAGATGTTATTATGGATTTTCCTCAAGTGATTCATACTAATATTATTTTCAATTAAGTCTCTTCCTATGCTTCTTTTGATTATGTTGTGTGTACTAGATTTTAGAGAAAGGTGCTTTGAGAGCAACTTGTTGATTTCTCCATATCTATTAATGCCCCTTAGTTTGTTGGTGGGGATTTCAACTGAATTAATAATGTAGCTGAAATAATTAGAGGTAGACCTCCTAATTTTCATACTCTAGAGGATTTTAATGATATGATTATGAACAATAATTTGCATGACATTGGTTTTTCTGGTAATTATTTCACATGGAACAAAGGTACTATGTGGCAAAGATTAGACCGTAGCCTCTTTAACAACTACTAGATTTCCTTTTTATGCATACTCACATTCAACATTTAACCTGTACTTTATTTGATCACTCCCCTCTTTTATTAAGCATTGATATGGCTAGTATCAATACTTTTCAACCTTTTCGATTTCAAAACATGTGGCTTCTTGATAATAATTTCTTACAAACTATCCAAAGTAATTGGGATGCTCATCTTTTCCTTCCTATAGTGTTTATGGCATGAACAAAATTTTGTTTCAACTTAAAAGTCTTAAGCAAAAACTTTGTTTGTGGAATAAATGCATCTTTAAGAATTATTTTCTAGTATCTTGCATGCCTTACAAGATGTGGATAATGCTGATATGGCTTATATGCAAATTTTGTGTGTTAATAATTTATCCATTTTAAATGAAGCCAAGAGGACTTTGTTCTTTTTTTTTTTTGAAGAAATGCAATTGCATTAAAAGCAAGAAAGAAATCTTTAATACAAACTATAAAGAAATTAAAACTAAGGGTCCCTTGATCCAACAAGGAAAGGAACCTTATTAAAGAGCATATTTGTTAAAATAAAACTATCATAATTTAAATGAGACCCACTACATCCTATTTTAAAACCCTTGGGGTGGAGGGGATACCAAATATTAAACAACCTAAAAGGATGGATAGCATCCCAGAATTCCCAGCCGGTTAAAAAATAAGAACTAGTACCGATCCCAATAACAATTAGAATAATTTTATAAAACTAATATAAAAAAAAAAGAAAAATTAAATAAATAAATTAGAAAGTAAATAAAAAAATCATCATACATCCGAGAAACACCTAAGAAATCTTCTAAAAAACATCTCTGAAATAAACTAATACCATCCAATAATTTCGTAGGAAAATATTTCCCATTCATTGAAATAGATATGTATAACTTTTAAATGCCGAGGATGTTGTTCATAGTAATAATTCTGAAATAGTTCTTGAGCAGAAGCTCAAACATCAAGTATCTCCAAAAAAACTCCATCCTACTGCTATCAACGGAAGAAAAAGCAAGCATATCAATAAGATAAAGGGGAAGAGCCCCCCTTAAAATTCTTTAATCTGAAATATGCATTCCTTCTTCTAGGTATATCTTCCAACCGACCCAATGAATGAAGTTCTTTAAACAGCTTATGTTTAGATTTGGAAGAGTTACCATCCTTATTAACATCAATATTATCCTTCTCAATCACATCCTTTTTTAAAATTTAAATTTAACTCAGGTGATGGAGTCACAACTTTCAGTTCAATGGCAGGAATTGCTCCACATAACCCTCCAAAATCCTTGAAAGATTCTTCAATTTCATCAATTTTTTTGGCAATAACTATTGGAGAAGTGTAGTTGGGATGTGAAGTGGGCTGGTCTGGTTAGGTAGGAGGTTTGGAATAAGTGATCCTGTTGGTATGAATTGTAGTCAAGACTTTGTTCAATTTGCAGAAAAATAGGAGGCTTTTCGGAGACAAAAGGCCTCTAAATTCGTTATGGAAGGTGACCATAATACTACCTATTATATAAACATTGCTAATCATAGTAAAGATAGTAGGCATATTCATAAAATAACTTCTTCTAATAGTAATGTTATTTAAAATCTTGATTTATTTTCTGCTTCAGGTATTGATTATTTTACTAAAGCTTTTATTTCTAACTTCATTCTAGATCTCAATACTAATTTTTCTTTCATGCATTCGATTATTACTGAGGAAGATAATTTGATGCTGACTAACATTCCTTCTAAACAGGAAATTTGGTGTATTTTAAAAGACATGAACTTTGTTTCTATTATTGGTCCCAATGGTTAAACCAACAAGTTCTTTCAGAAGACCTTGTACATCATTAAGAAGGATCTTGTCAATGTTATGGTGGATTTTTTTCAGAGTAATTCTATTCCTAAATTTTTTACTATGACTTTCATAGCCTTAATTCCTAAGTCTAATAACATCAAATTTTGGAATTATTTTTGCCCCATTAGTTTATGTATATTATTCAATAAACATGTTACTAAAATTTTGATGGGGAGGCTCGCTTTAATTCTTCCTAGCATTATTTCTTTGGAACAAATCAATTTTGTGAAAGGTAGATCTATATTTGACAATGTTTTACTTGCTCAAGAGTTAGTGCATAATTTGAATTCCCGAGTTGCTGGTGGTATTATCATCTTCAGTGGACATTACTAAAGCTTATGAAAACCTTAATTTTGAATTTAATTACACCATTTAAAGAATGTTCGGTTTTAATTTTCAATTCATTAATCTTATTAAAAAAATAGTACTAAGTTTTGATATTTTTTTTATTATTATTAATGGTAAGTCCTATGGCTTTTTCAAATCCTGTCATGGTTTAAGATAAGGATATTTGTTATCTGTTTCTTTATTATTGATGTGGAATTCTTATCTCATGGTATTAACAATCTTTTTAGACTTCACCCTACTTTGCATTATAAATCGGGTGGGATTTACCCATCACCCATTTGATCTTTACAGATGACTTCATTATTTTCTCTAATGGTTCTATTAAAATGTTGAACATTCTCTTAAAATTTCTTAGGTCCTTTCAGCATGCTAGTGGTTTAATTATTAATTATTCTAAGAGTTATTTTATTCTGGCTAGTTCCATTTCCCCTAATCGTATTAATAGCATTGTAAGAAACTTTGTTTTGTTTAAGAAACTTCTGCCATTAAAGTAATTGGGTATGCCTCTCTACAAGGGTAAGAAACTTTTTTCATTTATTTGATGATATTTTATCTACTATTCAAAAGAAGCTAGCTACTTGGGCTTTTAATTTTCTGTCTTATGGAGTTATGATCATTCTTATTAAACATGTTCTGTGTTATATTCATATATATTTTTTTCATACTTTGTGCCTGACTTTAAATGTTTATATTATGATGGAAATTTTATTTAATAAATTTCTTTGGGGTTCTAAAGCTTATTATCACTCTATTATTTGGGTCTCTTGGACGAATTGCTCGGGGGCTATGGAAGAGGGCAAATTAGGTTTTAAAAGATTCATGGATATGACCAAGGCCTTTTATCATAAATTATGGTATTATTTTAGAGCTAAAAGAGTTTATGGTTTTTAAGTATTGTGGTGGGAAGCATCCCTTAACTTGTGATTTTAGGAATGGTGATTCCTTCAACTAGAAAAGAATATATAAAATTAAGTGGGAAGCAAAAGAATTTACTCAATGGGGTCTTGGAGTTGGAAACATTTTCTTTTGGCAAGATAAATGGTGGGGTAAATTTTCTATTGATAACCTTTTTTTTTACTCACCTTACTTCTACTTGTAAAGTTAAAGATTTTATTTATAATGAGGGTTGGAATATAGATCTTCTTGCCAATCAGGTGCCTAATTGCATTATTAAATTAATTCTCAAGATTAAGATCCATTTGGAGGATGAGGATTGGATTTTGTTTAACCATTCCAATAATGGTAAATTTGATACTAAACTAGTTTGAAATTCTATCAGACATACTCTTCCCAAAAATTATATTTATTTATTTTTTTGGGATGCTAGTTTACCTTTCTCGTACTCCTTCCTTATATAGAGGATCTTGCATAATTATTTTCCTGTGGATTCTATTCTTTTAAAGAAAGGTTTTAATATTACATCCAAATTGCATTGCTGCTTTCACAATGAGAATATGAATCATGTGTTTTTTTTAGGGTCCTATTGTGTTGAAAGTTTTGCTTTATTTTAATTATATGTTTAATATTCTTACTACTACTCGCTTTAGCACAATTGGTGAGCTTGTTACAGAGTTATTTGTTCCTACTAAATGCCATATTAGGAATATCCTCCCCGACCTTTTTTATTTATTTTTATGGAGGAGTAGGAATGATTCAAAACATGATAATATTAAAATGGATGCTTCTACTGTCCTTTATAAAGTCAACAATAAAATTTTTTAGCTTTGTGGTGCTAAGCTTTTAAAGGCTCTCTTAATGTGTCATTTGAATTTGTTCAAGCTTTTACTCATAATACTATTAATGGTATTGACAATATTATTTACTTGAGAAAGCCTTTGGAGGGCTATTTTAAAACTAAACACTGATGGTGCCAGGTATAATTAAAATGCTGGTTGTGGTGGTACCATCAAAGATTCTAATGGTTTTTTTATTGTGTCTTTCGCAGGTCCGTCCAATGATATTAGTGCTATTCAAGAAAAAATTGGGAGTCTCCTTTTTGGGATTCAACTTTGCATTTCTCTTAGAACAATAAGTATATTGATTGAAGTTGATGCTATGCTCTTGATCCATTATGTCAAGGGCAACACCTTATCTAATCTTTCAAATTACTATATGCTTAGAGATATTAAGTACTGGATTTCTCTCATTACCTATAATATCTCTCATATTCTAAGAGAGGGGAATGTTGTTGATGACCCATTGGCTAAATTGGGTTGTATTTTACCTAATTTTACTGAAGTCTTTGAGGATACTCTCCCTAATAAGATTAAAGGTTTGGCTACACTTGATCAGTTGGGTCTTCCCTACATTCGTTCTAATTAGCTTTTTACTTATGTTGGTGTTTTGTTTTTTGTCGATGTTCTTGGGGCCTCTTTGTTGGGCGCTCAGATGTTTTTCTTTTGATGCCCAGCTCTATTTTTTTATGCCAGTCGCTCATTTCTCTTAGCCAATTGATGTCTGGACTTGAATCTTGGTCTCGTATTTGTTGTTTTTTTTTTTATGGTTAGTGGAGGAATAGCAATGATTGGAATTTTAATCATATTGAGTTAACCCCTTATTATTTCTCTCTTATCCGTAGTTACCTTATAGGAGATGTGGCTAGTGTTCCTTCTTACCTGATTTATATAGATTATTTTGGTTGCTCTAATAGTCTTGTGCTAGGAGGCTTCTCTATGGTTTTAATGAGCACTCATTATAGGGTTTTTAGTTTGGACAGCTGGGATATTTATTTCATATTTGGTAGTGGCTCGGGTGTTAAGTATCAAGCATTAACGTATCTTCATGTCTACTCGATTGCTGACTTCCTGGGCTGCCTTTGGTTTGTAGTTCCAGGGATTAGATTTGAGTTATGTCTGGGGTTACGTCATGATGATACTATTACTTATCACCTAAGCTATACTCCTATAATTGATCTTAGTGATCTGGCTTACATGTATCTTTTTACTAAGGTTATGAATTCTTGTTTGCTAATTATCAGAAACTGCTTTAGTTGTTCTTGTATGCTTAGGGATCTTTGGTATATGTTTGCTATTAATGTCAATATTTGTTGTTGTTTTACTATGAGTTTTATTAATTTCTACCTTAATTATGTTGTGATTATTCATTTAATATGTCCTTGCTTGGTATGTTATTTCTCTATTTTGCCGAGTATGCACAACTGGATTGTGAGCTGGGTTTGTTGTTATATTTTTATCAATTTTGGAAGGCTTGGGGGTGTTAAAGTCCATGCCATTACCATTAATTTTGGCTACTCGTATAATATTTTTCTGAGCTGTTGTTGGTTGTCAGTTTATGGGATTATATGTGACTGGAAGGTAAGGTTATATTATAACGATGATGGTACTACTAATGACTTTTGTTTTTTGGCTTACACATCCCTCATTACTAGTGCTATTAATTATGCCCTTTTGAGTAGCTTGATAGGTATCTAATGTGGTTGTAATCTTTAGGCTTTTTGCTCTATCAATTTGGGTCTATGTTGTTGTTATCATTGCCTGATTTATTGTATTGTCTTCAATTTTATTCTTCTTAACCATCTCTTGGGTGGGTTCACTAGTAAGCTGATGTTGCTTGGTGACATATTGGATATTATTTGCATGAACTTTAATGGCTATTCTTTACAGTTTCAAGGAAGTATCTTGATCGGTTTTTTAAAAATCTGGACCCTTATCTTGTTTGATTATTCATAACCCAACATATTACTTGCCATATTTCGGTATGTTTTGTAGTCTGACTTTCTTGCAAGTTAAAGAGATCGAGATTTTGGAGCTTTGCTGGTTTTTTGTTGGAAGATGGTGCCAAGAGTACTTTCTTTTTCTTCCTTTTTTGGGCCCTATTTATGGTAGGCCTAGAAAGTTATTAGGGCATTTTGTATTCTGCATAATAGGGAACGATTGGCTCATAGGATTTATTTTGTCTTTTTTGTAGTTCTTTTGAGCAGTAGGGAGCTTAAGATTCTCCTTTAGGACCATGTAATTTCCTTTCTTAATTAATGCGTCGGCCCCTTTATGGGTTTCTCCTAAAAAAATGGTTTATTATTTTGTGTTTAGTGTTTATGGTTTAGGTTGTCAATTTAGTGTTTAGGATTTAAGGTTAAAGATTAGGGTTTAAGGTTTAGGATTTATTATTTTAATTTGTATATTTAGGATTTAGACTTTATAATTTATGGTTTTTTAAATGAGGTTTTACGACTTTTGGATTAGGTTTTATGATTTATAGTTTTAAATTAATGTTTTTTATTTATTGTTTGATGTTTTCGATTTAATTTTATGGTTTTGGCTAGAGGATTTTGGTTTAGGACTTTTGTTAAAGGGCCTAAGATTTTAAGTTTAGATTTAGGGTTTAAGTTTTATAGTAATTTTTTTTTATTTAAAACCCACCAGGGGCCTACACATTAATTAAGGAAAAAATTACAGAGTCCTTAAAGGGGACCTTCAGCTATCTACGGCTGAAAAGAGCTACAAAAAAATCCTAAGAGCTGAAAGTCCCCTATACTAATGAATACAAAAAAAACCTAGTAACATTTTAGGGCTACAGGAAGACAACACCCAAAAAGGAAAGACAAACAAAGGGACAATGAGCAGAGGCTTTGTCCAAAAAATAGAGAAAATCCTCCACCATCATAAAAAGTCCTTCAACCTGCAATCATGATCAAGCACAAAAAGAAACCTATCGAAACAATTACCAAATCTAGAGAAAAAACTTATTAATACTAACACAGAACTATTTAATTCATAATTCCAACAAAAATTAGAGATACTCCCTTTAATAAGATAAAATAGATGATGAGGTTGCCAAATGATGACAAAAGAGCCAATAGAGTCGCTCCAAATAATCCAATTAGAAATTGGCCACCTAAAAAATGCAATAAAAGTCCAGCAAAAATCCTTAAAAAGAGAATGATATAGGGGTCCTAGAAATAGGTATCAGAAAATGGCCACCACCTTCATGATTAGTACCCCAAAGCCGCTCAATTCCAAACCCTTAAAAACACTCACAGTAGATATAATCAGAAAGAGGCAACCAATCCAACCTCACCAAAATGAAACTAACAGACCAAGCTATCCATAACACAAGATTCTTGAACACCCAACACTAACAAAAAGGCTATAGGCCCCCCAACAAGTAATCAACAAGGACACTGTATCTAAAAACCACTCATTTAGGAGATCTAACAGAACCATGAAAACAAAGCAGATGGGCCAGCCAAAACTACAACTAGAAATCAAGGACACCCCATCCAGCAGCCACCTAATGATAAATCTCGACACCTCCAGGATAACACAACTGTTGGGCCAGCCAAAAGGATACAACATTAGGTAAAACCTCCTCGACCATAATAATAAAATAAAAATGGAAATTGAAGAGAAACAAAGGGGTTATAATTCAGGTTCTTTAAAATACAATTATTTGCTCAACTCCCCAGCAAAAATACATAACAAGTGAAATAGGCAAAATGACAAAATGCATAAAGTCCAACAACACCACGACATCCAATAGAAGAGGTAGGCATAAAACAAAAATATCAACTACAACAAGCAAAAAAAAAACCATAGTACAAAAAGATAATAAGGACTAAAACAAAAAACAACCATGAGACAACAATAGCAGGAAACAAAACTTAACCACAGCACCAAACTGGACCACATAATGATCTAAAATAAAACAACAATCAGGACCAGAAGCCACCAAAAAATAATGTGGCAAACCTCCAACTATCCAGGGAACACACCTAGAAGAAATAAAAATAGAACAAAGACCTAGGGAGATAATAGCACCACCATAACCAGATCGACCATTAACACCATGAAAACAAAATACAGGGAACAACCAACCCTAATAATAGAACTAAAAACAAAAAAAAACCCAAATAATTAAGTTTTAACATAAGGGGTACCCATTATATCCATTCTAATATGCCTTTTAAACTAAGCAGGTAAGTTTTCAAAAACAAAATTAGTTAGGTGCTTTTACTTATAACCCAATGAGCTAGCCAAACCGCACAGGAATTTCCTTCCCTAAAAACACGAGAGAAGGAGTCATTAATAAGAGTCATGAACAATTTGATGTCTCTCAATAGATAAAAAGATTAGCATTGCAAACAGAGTCCTCTAAAACATTTAAATAATGAATAATATAGATAGAATCAACTTCAATAAAGATAGTGATAATATCCAAAGAAATACTCATTTTCATCACTTAGAGAATAGCTGAGAGATCAGTAAAATTCTTATTACACAACAATAAGGGGACAGCAAAAGCCATAATAATGTTACCATAATTATCCCTTAGCACCCCTCCACAACTTGAAATATGTTGATTACAAATACCCTTAACATTCAACTTATAAGTATTAACAGGAGGCAAAATCAAATAAACATTTCTCAAACCAGTGTGATGCATATCATTATTCAAATTAATACCTAATTCATCAGCCAAAAAGAAAAAAAAAATAAAAAATTATAAAAAAGTAGCTTAACAGAAAACAAACTCAAGATTTTATCTTTTACATTAATGATAATCCTATAATGGTTCATGCTACACCTTTAAAATAAAAAATTTTTTGTTTCAACCATGACAACTAAAGGGAAAGCGAAGCAATAATATTTCTAATATGCCCCTTCGATTTAACAAACTAAGAATTAAGATAAGCATTAATAGAAATCTTAGCATTAAAATAATTTAGTTTGAAAATATCATCAAAATAAGTCCAAGTTTTAATCGCTAAAGGACTAGAAAAGAAAACATGATGCATATTCTTCACATGATAATAATAATGGCATTTGTAAGGTATAATAAAACCCGTTTTAAATAAGTTATCTTTAGTAGGAATGAACTTATGCAAAATTCTCCAAATAAAGATAGCAATAGTTGAAGGAATGCTCTTATGCCAAATCCTAGCCCAAATAAAGGAGCTATCCTTCTTGGTTATAAAAGCATTCTAAGCATCCTTAAGTTTAAAAGTACTTTATTTGGACAAATTACATAAGAGTAAATCATCAGAATCAGTGTTCAAGGGAAGATTAAAAATTTAATGAATAATCAAACTGGTAATCACATTCGTATGTTTATCATAATCCCAATAGTTATCAGTAATGAAAAATCTTAACCGTCACAATGGAAGTTGTATTAGTGATGGAATTAATAGACTGCTGACCTAACCAATGATCTTACCAAATAAAAATATTACCACCACAAATCCCCCAGGAGGCGGTTTAACCATCTATTTGACCTTACAAAGCCTCTTCCTTTTTTTTTGTGCTGTTGTTTTTTTTTTTTTGTATTTTATTATTATTTTTCTACTTCTATTTTTTTTATTAATCACAGCTAGAATGAAATGTTTTCCCTTGTTTTTATTTTTTAAAACTTATAATCAATGATTGACATCCCTAAATCAGTTAAAGGGAGAAACCCGATTGATTCTTTCCCTTCCTCTAACTCTTTTTAAGTGTGTAATTTTTTTTTTTTTTTAAAAAAACCTATCTCAAATTAATAAATGGACTTTGCAATTATGAACTTTTCAGTCTTCTTATAGTAATCTAACTCATATAGATAATGTTTAAAGTCATTAATTCACTTTCAAGCTTTCTTGATCATGTTCTTGTATTTATCATATAAATATGATTCTACATTGTGGTTTACTCCTTATATTAGAGAGAGTTTTTCTTCTCTATTATCTGCAAGATATTATCACAACTAAAAGTATTTAAAAGTTTGAAAGGGAGCAAGCTTGAAAAAATGATAAGAGGCATAAAATGAGGGTAAAAAGAAAAATTGAAAAGATGTGCAATGATTGCCAAAAAAAATGGAAGGTACAGAAAGTGTATAAAAATCAAAAGCTAAGTAATTAATAAGAGGCACGAAATGAGCCCACAAGAAATTAAGCTTCCTTCTCTTTCAAACCTTTAAATCTTAGAGTAATTCATGTGTTACTTGATATTTTCAAAGGCATGATTTCAAAATTCATGATTATGACTAATTACTTTGATATATTATAAGATATTTTTCTAGAATAAAGTTTTGAATGTATCACTTTTCTTATTGGATTATTTTTTTGAGTTATATCTTTTTTTTTCAAAAGATGGTTTGCCCTGTAAGATGTCCGAGCTGGGGTTAACATGAGTGATTATTCTACCTTTTTTTTATTTTGATGAGGTTAATTAATTTTTTTGCTAATTTTTATTTCAATCACAATCAAAATTTATCATTGGCTAGCATTAATTATTTTGTTTTTTTTTGTTTTTTGATATTTTTAGTTATGTTATTTTCTGTTTGATGTTTAGTTTTGTATTTTTCTATTTCCTCCTTTTTGTGATATTAAAAAGGGGATTAGTTGTTATTGTTGTGTCATTAAGTGTTATTATTTTTATTGTTGTATCATTTTTTTTAGTAAAATTTATAATGCATTGTTTAAATTATTCTTCTTTATTTTATGTTTCATTTTCTTTTAATCTATTTAATTTGAATTTGTCTAACAAATGTTTGCAATCATAAAAAAAGCAGAGATTGTTGCAAATCTAGATTCAAGAATTATAATTTTGATGATAACAAATAATGTTGGCATTCATGTTTCTCTAACACTAATTACTACTACACATCTATTTTGGTTGCCTTGCCTGCTAACTTTTCAGGTCCACAAGGTCAATTACAATTCAAGCAAATACAAGATTGGGTAGAAAAGGACTGAGTCATTCTAAAACTATTCCAATAATTTTTACTCTTTTTTAGTCAAATGTAATAAGGTTTTCCTAATGCTAACTAATCATATACACACACACTTAGGAGGAAGAATTCTGTAAGTTTAAGAATTTTTTTTTAATTTTTGATCATATCGTACAGGGTGATCAAAAATCATTTTGGATAATCAGTTGAAAATAGAAACCCTAATTAAAACATCTTTGTCTAGCCAGACAGATTAAGAAAATCATTCTAGACAATATTAACATTGTCCTAGGCTCAAATAAAAAAGACTTAGCTACCAAACGCTTTTTGGTATGATATTATTTTAAAAAAATGTACAGGATGATACCATATCATCCTAGACAATTCATTAAAATCATGCCTAAATTAGTAAGGTGATTATGGAAAGTAATTAAGATTAGATTGATCATTTATATCATCTTAAATGATCATAGGATCATCCTGGATGATCTATAAGAAAAACCTTAATCTTTTCCTTAAATCAGCTGGATGTTTCAAAAAATCTACTGGACGATCAGTTATAATTTTTCATCATCAAGATCTGTTTGATGGACAACCAAAAATATGTGATGGATGATAATCATTGATTTTGAACTAACCATATGGGACAATCCAAGCATCATCCATGATGATCAATTATGTTTCTTTAGATCTATTGGTTAACCAAAACTATGTGAAGGACGATATATAAGATTTTAAACTAATCATGTAGGAAGATGTCCTCATCATCCTGGATGTTCAGAACAAATAATATATTTTAATCATCCAAGACACCAAGATTGTCCTGGCTGGAAGGGCTAAAATACACTGATCATATAGGATGATTTGTAAATCATCCTAGATAATTTTTAATGGCATGTTGCAAATTAGGCCAACTTTAAAGGCCATCATTTTAATATCTCTTGATTATTATTAAGAGGATCTTTTATTATTATCTTGACCTGAGAGAGCTTATAGAAGGAGAGGGAGAGCTTGGGAGAAAGAGAGAAAATGTTCTGAGGGGTAGTTTGTGAGGTGTTCACAAAGATTACTCCCAACACAAATTTGAGTCATCTTCTCCATTCATCGTCCTAGCCTCCATGGTGGCTCTAGAAAGGTGTTCTTTAGCAATCGATTAAGGTTCTCTTTTTGCTTTCAGAGGAGGCAAAAGGATTTCAGGTTCACTGCCTCACTGGGATCAGTGAAATGCAGCTTTAAATGGCTTTTCTGCCTTACTGTGGGAGCAAAAGGAGAGTCACTTTGTTTCAGTGCAATACCTAGAGGAGTTGCTCTTGGGAGTGGACGTAGGTTAAGTTTACCGAACCACTATAAAATTTGGTGTGTTCTTTCATTATTTTTCCTGAACTTTATTTTTCTGCATACTAATTTCTTTGGTTGATTGAGTTTGTTTTAGAATATTCAAAAAGGTTTAAAAAAGTTTTTTACTTCATGTTTAAGTATTTTTTTTAAAACTTCCAATCACCCCCCACCCCTCTTGGTTAGCCTTAGGCTAGTTCATAAGGGCTTAACAACCCTTTTTTTTAGTGGAAACCCACATCGGGGCCTACGTGATAATACAGAAAAAAAAACTTAAATGATCCTTAAAGGGACCTCAAGCTCACAACTTCTCAAACGAGCTATAAAAGGAAAGCAAAAAAATCCTAAGAGCACGGGTGTTGGTGGAATTATGGAAAACAAGTTTTGAAAAATATTAGTTTTCTTTGGGGATTCTAAGATTAAGGTTGAGTTCTAATTCTAAGGTCGAATCAACTCGTTAGAAAGAGTATATCACCCGAAGGACGAAAATAAACTTTCATAACGGTGTTCAGACTTAGAATAAACTCATCTTGAATGCTATGATCGGGTTCTAAGGAGAACTTTATATGGCCCCGAGGGAACAAAGTATAGTTCAACTAAATAACCAATTACAATATTCAAGAAGCATGATCGTCGCATTCGCCTCCAAAGCCTTATCGAAGAAGGATGTATCTCCCCGAAGGGAAATGACACCATTCTACGATAATTCTTCTAATGCAACTACGACAATCATTATTTAACTTTTCCCAAAGAAATCTAGTAAAGTTTTAGAAAATTAATTTTTTTAAAAAAAAAAAAATTCAGGTGTGTGGGGTTCCAAATCTCCTACGAGCGCAAGCCCTCGTAGTTAATTACATCGTAGGAAGATAAAATCTCCTACGAAAACTCCCGATTAAAATGGTGACAAAATTTTGTAAGATTTTCTAGGAGTGATATCAAAAAAGGAGACGAATTTTAGAAACTCAAAAGGGAATGGATCAAAATTGAGTAGTTATTAACGGGGTTAAAGAAGGAGAGGTAGGGGACACTTAGAGATTCCAGAACCATCCAGAAGTGTCCCAACTTAATCTAAGTGTTGGGCTTTATGTTTTAGGATTGAAATGAAGCTTTAATTAGAGTTAAGTATTTTATTAGAAATTTGGGACTATATTTCCGAAGTTTGGGGTCTTATAATCAAAGATCTGCCCCGGATCCTAAATCTATTTTGGACACTGGACCACAGTCGTCCGATCCTAACTAATGCAGTGCAAGATCTGGACTTACCCCGGCCTGGATTAGGGAGCCAGCTAACCACCTAGTCGATTTAAAAGAGATGAGTCCGGTCTTTTATGAAAGAGTGGTAGGGACGTTATATTTAAAGTTTTGGAGAGTTGGGGCCGACATCTAGAGATTCTCCTATTTGGCCCCTTTGACTTATGTTGGGTGCTAAAATACTAAAACTGATGAAATTAAAATTTTGACTCTTTTAATTCATTTCTAATGCAATGCATGCTAGTTAACAATTCCCAAATCAAGTATGCTTGAAACCTTAAAAACAGGCTTAGAAAATAATTTTTTTTAAAAGACTGGACTTCCCCAGGTCCGGCACCTCGTCCTCAAAGGTCACACTATCCAGACTCTACCCGCAGGCGGGGAAGGGTCTAAAGCAAGGAAAGAGTAATGCAAAAATATGCATGCGACCCCGGGGTCGATCCCCGGCTAATTCCCTAGATTCGTTATCTTTCTATGTTATTTAGACTCACTAAAATTTTAGACATTTAAGGTTATGAGTAGAAAACTTTCACACCCTCACGAGTCTCACGTATCCAGACGAAAACAAAAAAGCGGCATACAATCCCCAAAAAAACTAGTAAAAGCAAGTAATCCAAAAGGCAATCAGATCATCACATCAAATATAAATTAATTAATAAATGTCCATAGGCAGAATTTCCTTGCTTATTACAAACCAAAGTTTTGCAGAAAGTAAAGTGGCCGGGCACCACTGACAACAACCCGGATTTCAAGACTAATAATGACGCAAGTTATTTTGAGTGGGATACTCTCAATCTTCAAATCTTCAAATCCTCAATCTCGTTCTTCTTTGGACTCCTTTTCTTCAATCTTCTTGGAATCTTCGTAGTGGATTACCCAAATGGAGAAGAGGGCACTTCCCTCTAAGGGGGAAGGCCACTCTTTTCTCTTTGGGTAAGGAGGAGGTATGATCCAAATTTGGATTTCCAAATGGAAAAGGAGTGTTCCCTAAAGGGGTATCCTTTCCTCTTTGGAATCCAAGCTTTGGATCTATGTATCCCAACTCAAAATCAACTTTCACAACACTTGACACTTACACAAATTACATTAATAACAAAATAAAAATCTAGACTCACCTGCAGGGTTATCCTAAGCAATTAATATATAAAAAGCAGTTATTCCCAAGCAGTTGTATATGAGCAGAAAAGAAAGTAAACACACTGGCCACGCTCTTTTTATGATTTGGGGGCTTTAGCAGCTGAAGCACCTGTGCAAAGAGTTTATAATATTTATGCATTTTTTTTATTTGCCCCCTTTTTATATTGCCCTGCATGAGCGTGGACACCTGCAGTAAACTGTGTCAACATCCAGATCGTACCTAACCTAAGGGTAATCTAGTCGCCAAACACATCAATCCATCCACAGAGTACAGAAAAAGTAAGCAGACACAGCAAAGCAATTTCATTCACAACATGCAGTAAAAACTACGAAAAATCCGGCACACAGCAGTAAAGTAAACACCGGCCTAACCTAGATCTATAGTTGGTTGTCCTAGCACATCATCTAAAGTGTGTGAGAAAGGTCGTGTGGCTGGGGTAAATCCTAAAGTGGGTTATTAGTTGAAGTTGTCTAAAAGTCTGGGTTTGTTAAGGCTTAAAAGGGGATTTTGATTAAAATTTAAGTATTAATGAATTAAGAATTTTAATTAAACATATTTTAAAAGTTAATTGATTGCTACCTTTGCTTCACACCGAGGCCGTGAAGTTTGTTTCACCTTCCTTGAGGCTAAGCTAATAGCCTCGTAGGCCTGGGTTACCCAGTAGCAATCGGGGTTGATTAAGTTATTTAAATTGGTTAGAATTAAAAGAGTGGATTAATATAAAAAATGTGTTAGTTACTGATTTTTAAAGTTTGATTAATTTAAGTTTTCCATTACTTGATTCGTGGCGTTGCGCCACCAGGCTCGAGGAACTAGCCTCCTTAAGACACTTAGCCCCGCAGCACGGAGTAGTCCAGCCGATAAACCAAATTAATGTAATTAAATTAGAGATTTTAAAATGTTAAATAATTAAAGGTTAATTTATTTTAAGATTTAACACCCCTTAGAATCCATTCGTGGCGTTGTGCCACCAGGCTCGAGGAACCAGCCTCCTTAGGACACTTAGCCCCGCAGCCCTGAGTAGTCCAGCCAAAAAACTTCATCTTTAGGGTGGTTGTTGTGTTTTAAAGGATTTGTTAAGTGTTTTAAGCATTAAACCAATATTTTCTGGAGTTTTAGAGCGATTTTGAGCTTTATGAATTTTGAATATTTTAATCATTTAATTAGAGGGTCAAAAGTTGAATTTTTTATTAAGCTCAAATTCTGGAACATTTATATTTTATTAAAATACTAGACCTTACTACGATCAGTTAGAAGATAAGTACGTTGAAATCAGATTTTTCTACATTTTATTACGAAGGTTTGAAATTCTGAACTAGATTTTAACCATGGTTTGACCAATTTGTTGACTTTTTGAAATATTATAGATTTCTTGAATTTAATATTTTTAATAAATATTAGACCTTATTAGGAGTTGAATGCAAGTGAGTTTGAGTGATTTGGATTTTTTTTGAATTAGTTATGAAGGTTTGAAATTTTGGGCATTTTAATGAATTTGGAAATTGTTTAATTAATGGCCCTTTTTATGGTTTTGCTTCGAGCAAATTCCCAACTTCTTGAAAACACCTCCAAAGGTCAGAAATGACCTAAGGAGGGATCCCCAAGTGTTTGGGAAATTTTGGGATTTTTTAATTATTATTAATTAATTATATTGATTAAAAGTGGGTTTTTAGTTAAAATTAAATTAATTACAGAATTCCTGTCAAATTTGGGGGATTTTAATTTTCATTGATTAAGGGCTTGATTCTGGTCAGTTAGAGGGTTTATATGTATTTTTTTGGATTTAAATTGGATTTATTACATTTTTTAAAGGTTTGAAGTCTTAATTAGGGGTTGAACCTTAAGAAAATTAATTAGGGAACCTAATGACCTCAAAAATCTGTGAAAATTTCTCTAGGGGCTGAGGATGTTACTAAGTTCAAATGTTCAAAGTTTCAACTCAAGGGGAAGTGAATCCTAATTATTGAAATTTTTCTAAGTTTTCTATACATGAGTCCTTAATTATTGTCCTTAATTATGTCACTAATTTAATGGACTTGAATCAATGTTTGAACTAACCCTCATACTCAATACATAAGGCATGCATGAATCACATAAACACATTCAACACCTAAATCTAGGAGAGCCTTAGACTAAGTGGTGTGTGATCCCTAAACATGCAAGGACTAATTAACATAATTAAGGTAAAATTAGTGAATAATCAAGAAATGATTATCCACTAATCATCCCCTTTATTTCTATTCAAATATGCTCAATCTACATTTAAGATTTCAAGTGACCTCTCAAATATTTAAAGATTTAAATATGTATAGCCTCAAAATAGATTTCAAAATATATAAATATAAATGCATATATATATATATATATTATAAAATAATTGAAAATATTATTAAAGTACATTTTGAGGGGTTGAAAGACCCACTAATCTCCAAAGAAATTTGATAATAAATTTTTTTAATTTTCAAAATATTCAATATTTAGTTAAATATTAATAAACTATTAAAATACTCAAATAATTCTAATTAATATCAAAATTTACTTAAATAATTTTGAAAATTTTCCTGGAGGTCAGTCCTACACTCAAAGAGATTCATGCCAAGTTTCAGATAAAAATAATTTATATATATTTAATTAAAAATAAAATATAATTTTCTGTATTTCTTAAATTACTAATAAGATAATAACCAAAACAGTTTGATTTTATTTTTAATATAAACTAGATGAAATTTTGAACAATTTGATATATTATACTTATTTTTTTTATTTATATTTAATTTATTATGATTTTTTGAAGTTCTGTTAATAAAATAGGATTTAAAATGATTTTTTTATTAAAAGGCGGCGCGGCAGGACAGATGGCGCGCTCGGATTCGTGGGATCGAAACCGCGTGACGGCAGGGACACGCGTCAGCCGCGGGCCGCTTCACGTGGTTTTCACTTAACCACGTCAGCGGCTCGCGGCAGCCGTTGGATTGACCGCGGGTTCGATCTAACGGCTGAGATCGCATTCCGCTGTTTGATCTCAGCAGAGGAAGATCAAACGGCGGAGGTTTTATCCCGCTGTTCCGAACGGACGGCCCTGATCTCGCCGGTCGATCGATCGAATGCTAAACTGAATACACGGGTGAACCAAGGCGCGGAGCGGCGAGATCTAGACCGTTGATCGTGTGATCAACGGTCTAGAAAACGTACATCTACAGCGAACTGCGAATGACGCCCTAGAATATGTTTTTTGGTTCGTTCTTTCGATCGGATAGACCAAATCGCTTGAAATTTTAAACTTAAGAAGTATACATGAACAGAAATATTGGGGAAATATTCGTTTTAGCTAAAGCATTCAATACATAAAGCTATTTAAATCCATCTAATGTGAGCTAGATCTAAGGTTTTGAGAGATTATACCGTTGGATCTTTGAAATTTCTGGATGGATGAGCTTGTAGACTGTCCAAGTGAAGATCCCTAGCACGAAACCGAGCTCGAACACGCCTGGATCGACTGCTACAAGCCTGGGACGGACTAGGTGGTGGACTCACCGGAGAACTCACCGCCGGTGACGTGCAACCACTTGGATTTTGTAGTGGGAAAATAGAGGAGGCTCTGAGGATCTAAAACGAACAAAGAACTCTCTCTGGGAGGCCAAGGTGAGTGAGAGAAGCTACCTTGATCCAATGGGCTCAAAAGCCACCTTTTCCCCTATTCAAACGGCCTGGGCTGGATTGGATGGCTGGGATTGATGCATGAGCTCCCTAGATGGTGCCACATGTCCCTGGAACAGCTAGAAGGCTGCCTCAAAGGCTGGACAAGCCTTGCCTCCATTGGGTGGACTTGGGACAAGTGGGGGGGGGGGCACTGCTGTTTAAGGCTAAACTAAGGGCTGAGCTTGGTTAAGGAGCCTATTAGAGAGCTTTAGAACATTAAAGGGTCGGCCTAAAGCAGCCTAAATCAAGGGAAAGTGGCTAAAAGCTGATTATGACATTTTGGAAAAGTTTAAGCCCTTGGTTTGACTTTGTTGACCAGTCAAAAGGTCAAGGAATGCTGAGGTGGAATGAGGGGAAGTAGGAGCAGTCAATGGGAGAGCTCCCAAGCCTAATCTCACACTCTTTGAGGTCAAATAGGAGGTTTGACCAATTCAAAGAGGGATTTAAGGCTTTGTTGACTTGATTTGACTAGTCAACCAGGTCAAAATTGGTGATGTGGCACTTGAGAAGGTAGAGGGATATTTGGAATGGTTTAATCAAGGATCAAAAGTCCAAAGTTAAGGCTAGAAGGAATGGGAGCAAATGCCATCACAAATTTGACCAAGGATTGAGGGTTGACTCAGTCAAACCAAGTTGGGTTGAGCTCAAAATGGGTTTAGAAATGTTCAAGGCTTTGAATAGAATGATTTTAAGGGTTTGAAGATATTGACGTGGTTAAACGGGTTGAAATGGTTCATTTGAAACCTTAAGGGTTCATTGGGTCAAACCATGTTGACTGGGTCAACTAGGTTGACCCAATGGGTGGGTTTGGCTGGATAAATTTGAAATGATATTTGGAGACCATTGGAGGTGGTCCCTAGGTCTGGGGAGGTCAAATTGTTCAAAATCCCTATTTGAGCCCCTAAGGGCCTGTTTGGTCAACCTGGGTTGACTTGGTCAACCAGGTTGACCCAGGGTCTGGGTTTGGGCTCAATAGGTTTGAAATGATATTTTAAGACCAATGGAAGTGGTTGCATGGCCTAGAGAGGTCATTTGGGTCAAAACACCTATTTGGACCCTTAAAGGGCCCCTTGGGTCAAACATGTTGACTTGGTCAACCAGGTTGACCCAGGGGTTGGGAATAGGTTCAAAAGATTTGAAATGACATTTGAAACTTATTGGAGGTGGTTGCATTCAATTTGGAGTTCATTTGGTTTGAAATCCCTATTTGAGCCCCATAGGGGTATTTTAGTCAATTTTGACCTATTGGTCAACTATGGTCAAAAATGGGTCTGGAAAATGCAGTTTACTGCTCAATGGGTTAAAATCAAGAGTCTGGAAGTGATTGGAGGCTTTGATAAGGGTTCCAAGGTCAAGATCTCAAAGGGGTTAGGTTCAGTGGCATAGGCTGTAAATATTTGAAGGTTTTACAGCCTTTATATTTTAATTCCGATTCTGGGGTTAGAGACCTCAGAATGAGCTCAAAGTTGGAGGGTAACCTCTTGAGACATGTATTATCACTTTTCAAGTGATAGACCCTGAATCAGAGACCATTTGGCTGGGTTTTGAAATGTCTGAAAATTCTTTGAAAAGGGTCTTTAGGACAAGACCTTAAGACTTTGAATTTGAGTTTGGATTTCTGGATTTGGAATGGATTTTAAGTTTGAATGATTAGTATTGAAGTATCCAAATCATTTACAATCATGTGGTGATTGTTAATGAATGGATGAGGTAAAAGCTAGATTGAAGTTTGGATCAAGGTCTAAGTTGAAGGTTGAATTGTCAAATTGATTGGATCAAAGTTTGGATATGTTTGAAACTTGAATTAATTTGAATTTGAGTTGAATGAAGTTTGAGATTTAATTTGATCAAAGGTAGGAATCAAATTGAAGTTGGAGTTGATCAAATGTAGGAATTTATTTGAGGTTGAGGTTGATCAAGGGTGGGGATTGATTTGAAGTTGGAGTGGTCCTAAGATCTAGAAGAGTTCTAAGGTCTAGGATCAAAGGGAATCCTAGGCTCTAGAGTAGGCCCTAAAGTCTGGCTCTAGGAAAGAATCATAAGGTCTAGAATGGATCCTAGGATCTAGAATTAATCTGGAATTTGGAAGGGCCTTAGTGACCTCATACAAAAATGAGGTCAACAACGGGGTCCCAGCTAAGCACAATTATAAAACACCCTATGTACAATCTACAGTGCACAAGAAAAAGCAACAAAAAATAAAGAGAGAACAAAAATATAGCACCCTTCTCCATATTCCCAACAAAAAGAAATTTAGTACAAGCACCTGCAAAAATAAAAATCTATAAAAATATATTAAACCCATGATAAGTAAAATAATAATTAAAGCAAAATGTAGAGAAAACATCCCAGCAGTTTGTGTTGGTGGAATTTTGAAAAACATGTTTTGAAAATATTGGTTTTCTTTGTGGATTTTAAGATTAAGGTTGAGTTCTAATTCTAAGGTCGAATTAACTCGTTAGAAAGAGTATATCACCCCGAAAGACGAAAATAAACTTTCATAACGGTATTCAGGCTTAAAATTATGTAAACTCATCTTGAATACTATGATTGGGTTCTAAGGAGAACTTTATATTGTCCCGAGGGAACAAAGTACAGTTCAACTAAATACCCAATTATAATATTCAAGAAACATGATCGTCGTATTCACATCCAAAGCCTTATCGAAGAAGGATGTATCTCCCCAAAGGGAAATGACACCATTCTACGATAATTCTTCTAATGCAACTACGATGATCATTATTTAACTTTTCCTAAAGAAAACTAATAAAGTTTTAGAAATTAAATTTTTTTAAAAAAATCAGGTGTGTGGGGTTCCAAATCTCCTACGAGCGCAAGCCCTCGTAGTTAATTACATCGTAGGGAGATAAAATCTCCTAAGAAAACTCCCGATTAAAATGGTGGCAGAATTTTGTTAGATTTTCTAGGAGTGATATCAAAAAAAGAGACGAATTTTAGAAACTAAAAAGGGAATGGATCAAAATTGAGCAGTTATTAACGGAGTTAAAGGATGAGAGGTAGGGGACACTTTGAGATTCCAGAACCATCCGGAAGTGTCTCAACTTAATCTAAGTGTTGGGCTTTATGTTTTAGGATTGAAATGAAGCTTTAATTAGAGTTAAGTATTTTATTAGAAATTTGGGACTATATTCCCGAAGTTTGGGGTCTTATAATCAAAGATCTGCCCCGGAATCTAAATCTATTTTAGACACTGGACCACAATCGTCCGATCCTAACTAATGCAGTGCAAGATCTGGACTTACCCCGGCCTGGATTGGGGAGCCAGCTAACCATCTAATCGATTTAAAATATATGAATCCGGTCTTTTATGAAAGAGTGGTAGGAACGTTATATTTAAAGTTTTGGAGAGTCGGGGCCGACATCTAGAGATTCTCCTAATTGGCCCCTTCAACTTATGTTGGGTGCTAAAATGCTAAATTGATGCAATTAAAATTTTGACTTTTTAAGTTTGTATCTAATGCAATGCATGCTGGTTTATAACTTCCAATCAAGTATGCTTGAAATTTTTAAAAACAGGCTTAGAAAATAATAATTTTTTAGAAGACTAGACTTCCCCAGGTCCGACACCTCGTCCTCATAGGTCAGACTATCCGGACTCTACCCGCTGGCGGGGAAGGGTCTAAAACAAGGAAAGAAGAAGTGCAGAAATATGCATGCGACCCCGGGGTTGATCCCCGGCTAATTCCCTAGATTCGTTATCTTTCTAAGTTATTTAGACTCACTAAAATTTTGGACTTTTAAGGTTATGAGTAGAAAACTTTCACACCCTCACGAGTCTCACGTATCCAGGCGAAAACAAAAAGCGGCATACAATCGCCAAAAAACTAGTAAAAACAAGTAATCCTAAAGGCAATCAAATCATCACATCAAATATAAATTAATTAATAAATGTTCATAGGCAGAATTGCCTTGCTTATTACAAACCAGAGTTTTGCAGAAAGTAAAGTGGCCGGGCACCACTGACAACAACCCGGATTTCAAGACTAATAATGACGCTAGCTATTTTGAGTGGGATACTCTCAATCTTCAAATCCTCAAATCTTCAATCTCGTTCTTCTTTGGACTCCTTTTCTTCAATCTTCTTGGAATCTTCGTAGTGAATTACCCAAATGGATAAGAGGGCACTTCCTTTAAGGGGAATGCCACTCTTTCCTCTTTGGGTAAGGAAAAGGTATGATCCAAATTTGGATTTCCAAATGGAAAAGGAGTGTTCCCTAAAGGGGTATCCTTTCCTCTTTGGAATCCAAACTTTGGATCTATGTATCCCAACTCAAAATCATCTTTCACAACACTTGACACTTACACTAATTACATTGATATCAGAATAAGAAAAATCTAGACTCACCTGCAAGGTTATCCTAAGCAATCAATATATAAAAAGCAGTTATTCCCAAGCAGTTGTATATGAGCAGATAAGAAAGTAAACACACTGGCCACGCTCTTTTTATGATTTGGGGGCTTTGGCAGCTGAAGCACCTGTGCAAAGATTTTATAATATTTATGCATTTTTTGATTTGCCCCCTTTTTATATTGCCCTGCATGAGCGTGGCCACCTGCAGAAAATTGTGTTAACATCCAGATCGTACCTAACCTAAGGATAATCTAGTCGCCAAACACATCAATCCATCCACAGAGTACAGAAAAAGTAAGCAGACACAGCAAAGCAATTTCATCCACAACATGCAGTGAAAACTACAAAAAATCCGGCACACAGCAGTAAAGTAAACACCGGCCTAACCTAGATCTAGAGTTGGTTGTCCTAGCACATCATCTAAAGTGTGTGAGAAAGGTCGTGTGGCTGGGGTAGATCCTAAAGTGGGTTATTAGTTGAAGTTGTCTAAAAGTCTGGGTTTGTTAAGGCTTAAAAGGGGATTTAGATTAAAATTTAAGTATTAATAAATTAAGAATTTTAAACAGGACTATTTTAAAAGTTAATTGATTGCCACCTTTGTTTCACACCGAGGCCGTGAAGTTTATTTCACCTTCCTTGGGGCTAAGCTAATAGCCTCGTAGGCCTGGGTTACCCAGTAGCAATCAGAGTTGATTAAGTTATTTAAATTGGTTGGAATTAAAAGAGTGGATTAATATAAAAATGAGTTAGTTACTGATTTTTAAAGTTTTATTAATTTAAGTTTGCCATTACTTGATTCGTGGCGTTGTGCCACCAGGCTCGAGGAACCAGCCTCCTTAGGACACTTAGCCCCGCAGCCCGGAGTAGTCCAGCCGATAAACCAAATTAATGTAATTGAATTAGAGATTTTAAAATGTTAAATAATTAAAGGTTAATTTATTTTAAGATTTAACACCCCTTAGAATCCATTCGTGGCGTTGTGCCACCAGGCTCGAGGAACCAGCCTCCTTAGGACAATTAGCCCCGCAGCCCGGAGTAGTCCAGCCGATAAACTTCATCTTTAAGGTGGTTGTTGTGTTTTAAAGGATTTGTTAAGTGTTTTAAGCATTAAACCAATATTTTTTGGAGTTTTAGAGCGATTTTGAGCTTTATGAATTTTTTTAATATTTTAATCATTTAATTAAAGGGTCAAAAGTTGAATTTTTGATTAAGCTCAAATTCTGGAATGTTTATATTTTATTAAAATACTAAACCTTATTTTGAGTTGTTAGACAGGTGGTACATTCAATTTGGAGTTTTATATCAAAAGTTATGATTTTTAGAAGTTTTGACCCGGTTTTGACCTACAATTGACCAAAATGTTGACTTTTTGACTTTGACCAGATTTTGGGGGTTTGAAATTTTTGGAAAATACTAGATTTTAATTAGAGTCATTAGCCACTGAGTTTGATTGATTTGAAATTTTCTATAATTAGTTATAAATTTTGGAAGTTTTGGTATTTATTAGAATTATTAAATTGTTTCAATTAAGGGTCATTTTAGTGATTTGATCCCAAATGAGTCCCAAACTTCTTGAAATCAACTCCAAAGATCAGAAGTGATCTAAGGAGAGATCAGCAAGTGTTTAAAGATTTTTTGGGATTTTAAATAATTTTTAATTAATAAAAATTGATTAAATATTGATTTTGATTAAAATTAAATTAAAGTGGATTTTAGTGTCAAATTAAAGTGATTTCAATTTTCACTGATTAAGAGATAAATTTAAGTTAGTTGAGGGTATTATAAGGAATTTTAAGAATTAAATCAAATTTATTAGAATTTTATTAAGGCTAAAGGGTTATTTCTAAGGGGGGTTATTATGGTTCCTACTTGGGAAACCAAATGGACTCTAAATTTGATGAAATTTGGACCACAGGATCACCTGATCCTAAGGACTAAACCCACCAAATTTGAGCTCAAATGGAGTACTCTAAGGTGGTTAACTAAACCACCTAAGGTGAGCTCTAAGTCACCTTCAAACCACTATAGGGGTGTATCCTAAGCTTGGATTGGGGCAAAATCAGTGGCTCTACACTCCTTATCCTACACATCAGCAGCACACAAAAAATCACATCATAAATCCCATTGGATAGGTCTATACCACATTTTTGAATTTAAGGGTCAAACCATGACCCTTAAATTTGAAATTTGGGAAAAATGCCCTTGAACACTTTAAAAAGGGTGGATAAAATTTGGACATGTCAAAAACATGTTCAAATTCAATCTCCCAAAATTCCATGCCTGGTGGACTTATATTTAAAGAATAATTAAAGAAATTAATAAAATGCTCAAACTTAAATTAAACCTAACACTGACCTAACCAGGGCATGGAACCATAGGGCTTTTGTAGGTCTCCCTGAGACCTTTCCAATGAGCCTAAGAACACCTATTTTGGACAAGTGTGCAGGGAGATATGAATTTCCAAAGTTCCCTTGAATTTCTGGAATTATTAATTCGGCCATTACACAGTCAACGCTCCCTTTACACGCGCCGCGCGCTGATTGGCTGGGCAATCATTGGCGCCAACTGTAAACGGTCGGATTAACCACAGCCGTCGGATGGCGGATCGGACGGCTGGGATCAGACGCGCTCCGAAACAGCGGGATCTAATCCGAGCCGTTGATCGGAATAACCGGCTGAGATTTCGTCTTCAACCTCCACTCTTATCCGAGGCCGTGAACCTTCTCCGGCGTGATCTGATTGATCCCGCCGGCGAACTTCGATGAAATTTCACAGGGAGGATCAGGGCGGTGGAAACCTTCAATCCAACGGTGGAAATCCGTTTGGGTAAAGGTTTCCTTCACACTTGACCGGACTACCTAGCTAGGGAGCTCGAGATGAAGGAATTACCACAGAGAAAGTCTCAACGGATGAGCTTCTCTATCTGGAAGCTTCAGGGGATGAAGGCGAGCAGGTTTCCTTCAGAGACCGCGACTAGAGGATGGCCAGAGGTAGGACTTTGAGCGGGACGCCGAAGCCTTTCATCGTAGTTTGCTCGAAGTAATGAAAGGAGAGGTCTAGGAGCTCGAGGGGAGATGCTGGGAGATTGAGGGAACTCTGGGGAGTCGTTTCGAAGTGCTGGGATTGATCCCCGAGCTCTGTGGAGCACCAGCCTATTCAGCCTCCTCCCGCGAGCTCGGACGGCCAGGATTGAATCGGAGGGGTCTCGAATTGATGCCAAGTGGAAAGGGGCACCGTTCCAGAGAGCTCATGAGCGTCAAGCCGGCGAGCCACAGCCTTTGGAAGGCTTTCGGTCAGGATCGGCCTGAGGGGACCACCGGAACTTTCTCTCCATTGGTTTCGACCGCCGCCGGCCATGATCTGGGTCGGGTTGACCAGGGAAGGTCGATGGGGACACACTGGAGCTGGGAGTGGAGTCAAATTGGTCTGGGGAAGCCGGGATCGATCTGGTGGCTCGATTGGGCTCAAACCTGCTTGGTTTGAGTCGAATTGAGCTCGATCCAGGTCATGTCAGACCCTGGGCTAGATATGGGAGATAGGTCTGGGTCTGGTGCACCCAATGCAAGTGGCAATTGGGTCCAATTTGGTCTGTGTCAAAAGTTGGCTCGGGTTGATCCAAATCTGCTCGATTCGGGTCGATTTGGGCTCAACCTAGGTCAGGCCAAACCCTGGGCTTGAGGTGGGAAGTGGGTCTGGGTCTGGTGCTCCCAATGCTAGTGACAATTGGGTCCAATTTGATCTGAGCTGGAAAATGGCTCGGGTCCAACTGTTTTTGGCTACTTTGGGTTAGCCTAACTATTGACCCAAGCTACCCAAGGCATGGGCTGGCTGGTGGGGGTGTATTGGACCTAGGGCCACCTATGGGAGGTGTTGATCAGGTTCAATTGGGCTTAGGTTGAGAGTTGGCTCAATCCCAAGTGCTTTTGGGCACTTTGGGTTAGCCTAACTCTTGACCCAAGTGAGCCCAAGGATTGGGTTGATCAAGGAAGGTGTATTGGGTCAATGGGAACTCAATAGCACCTTGATTTGGATTCAATTTGATTAAGATAAAAAGATGGCTCAAGGGAGATCTCTCTTTGGTCACTTGGGTCAAGCCATATGGCTAACCCAAGTGAGCCCAAGGCTTGGGTCACCAAGAGGGGTCTCTTGGGTACCCAAGGGTTCATCCCATACATTCAAAGGACTTGGAATGGACTAGATTCAAAATTTTGAAAGAGGAGGGTGTATGAGTCCATGGGTCAAACTTTGTTGACTTGGTCAACTAGGTTGACCCAAGGTCTGGGTTTGAGTTCAACAAGTTGGGTTTGATATTTGATATTCATTGAAAGTGGTTTCAAAGAGTTTGGAATTGATTTGAGTTGAAATGGCTATTTGAAATCCCATAAGGGTATTTTGGTCAATTTTGACCTATTGGTCAACTATTGGTCAAAAATGGGTCTGAAAAATGCAGTTTACTGCTCAATGGGTTAAAATCAAGAGTCTGGAAGTGATTGGAGGCTTTGATAAGGGTTCCAAGGTCAAGATCTCAAAGGGGTTAGGTTCAGTGGCATAGGCTGTAAATATTTGAAGGTTTTACAGCCTTTGGATTTTAATTCAGATTCTAGAGTTAGAGACCTCAGAAAGAGCTCAAAGTTGGAGGGTAACCTCTAGAGACATGTCTTATCACTTTGCAAGTGATAGACCCTGAATCAGAGACCATTTGACTGGGTTTTGAAATGTTTGAAAATTCTTTAAAAAGAGTCTTTAGGACAAGACCTTAAGACTTTGAATTTAAGTTTGGATTTCTGGATTTGGAATGGATTTTAAGTTTGAATGATTAGTATTGAAGTATCCAAATCATTTACAATCATGTGGTGATTGTTAATGAATGGATGAGGTAAAAGCTAGATTGAAGTTTGGATCAAAGTCTAAGTTGAAGGTTGAATTGTCAAATTGATTGGATCAAAGTTTGGACATGTTTGAAACTTGAATTAATTTGAGTTTGAGTTGAATGAAGTTTGAGATTTAAATTGATCAAAGGTAGGAATCAAATTGAAGTTGGAGTTGATCAAATGTAGGAATTGATTTGAGGTTGAGGTTGATCAAGGGTGGGGATTGATTTGAAGTTGGAGTGGTCCTAAGATCTAGAAGAGTTCTAAGATCTAGGATCTAAGGGAATCCTAGGCTCTAGAATGGGCCCTAAGGTCTGGCTCTAGGAAAGAATCCTAAGTTCTAGAGTGGATCCTAGGATCTAGAATTAATTTGGAGTTTGGAAGGGCCTTAGTGACCTCATACAAAAATGAGGTCAACAAATGGCCTCTCTACGACCCAGTCAACACAATACCCTCTGTTTGGGAGGATGGAGAGCATGGCACCCAGTGATATCCATCAACCAGTACTGAAGTAGCGGGCTGTCTAACATACTTCTTATTCTTTCTGACGAGTTGTGGGGTCAAATTCTTTGCTTCAGACACTTCTTCCTTCAACACTTCTTTTTGGAAGCGATGTGAGATCACTCCCTTAAATTGTTTTACATATTCCTCCTTAGTCTGTCCAGACTGTGCAGCGCAGGTATGAATTATGTTTCTCAAAGTCCTTGTCTTCTGGAGATGTTTTTCTTTCTGAGTCTTCTTAGTCGAGTAGTCGACCGGGCATGGTGGAGAACGGGCTATCCTAGCTGCCCTCTCCTCCCCTTGAGCTGAAGCCAGGGGGTAAAAGCGACTCCCCTTTAGGAGGGGAGAGGAAGCAGGAATAGGTAGCTACTCAGCAGCCTCAGGTTCTACTTGAGCTAAGGTCTTAAAAGGTAGAACTCTCTTAGCCTTAGAGATCTTCTTTCTAAGTCTCCTTAAATAGTTCTTCTTCTGATTCTTAGTGGCAAAGCTAAGTCCAGAACTAGACCCCTCCTCAAAAATAGATTTGACTTCAATGGGAGGCTCAACAACTGGTTCAGACTATTTCTGATCGTCACTAACTACTGGCAAGGTGGGTGCAGATCCCACAATCAACTCAACCACTGAGGGAATTTCCTTACTGACATCCAAACTAACAATCTGGTGTCCATCCATAGAGAGCTCAAGAGTACTAAATCCCATTCCAAAAATGATAGTGCTCCCTTGGTCATTAACAGTCGAGGACAACTCTCGGTCAAAAGAGAAAATCAATTGGCCAGCCATTTGGGATTTTCTGAAAGTTAAAGAAACGATTGAAATTAGATTTACTTTAGAAGGGTGGTGAAAAAATATATTATTTTTTTTGAAAATTGAGGCTTGTAAGAATATCTCAACCCCCCCCCCCCCCAAACATGTGTCGAGCAGTGAAGGATATTGCTTAACACATGTTAAAAGGGTGAAGAGACTAAGCACATGCCCAGAAAGTTTTCTAAAAAAAAACTTGACATATGTTAGCCCACAAGGAGAACGTATGGGGTAACATATGATAATTTTGAATTTAAGAGAATTTTGAAGAAATTTTGAGTCTTGGAGGGTTTAAGGGAGGTTTTCTCACAAACTCCAAAACACAACGGACAGAGTTTCCCCTTGCCCGAAGGCTTATAGAATTGTGAGAGAACCGAAGTAAAAGGAATGGCCTAGCCCTCCCACCCCTGGAGATCAAAGGGGAAATGAGGGGGGTTAAAACTAAAGTAATTTGGGATGTCCGAAATCAAAAAAATTTGAATTTTTTTCAATTTTAAGGATTTATATGTTTGAATGAGAAATTTATCGACCATAAATCCATAAGATTGAAAAGGATATCCAAAGATCTGATTTTAAGCTGTCGCCTCAAAGGCTATGCCGGGGCAGAAGGTCAAAATCAGAACAAAAATCTAGATAAGGCCAATTTTGGAGGTGCAACCTCTCTTTTAATATTTATTTTTTTTAGATGTTGGCCACACTCACCCAAGGAAGAAATGGGTAAAGGGACCAACGGAATAAATGATAGTTGAAACTACCGATGAAACAAAATTCTGCCACTATTAAAGATGGGAAGAGAGATTTAGTCCCACCGGGCGTGCCATTTGTGTTGGTGGAATTTTGAAAAATATGTTTTGAAAATATTGGTTTTCTTTGTGGATTTTAAGATTAAGGTTGAGTTCTAATTCTAAGGTCGAATCAACTCGTTAGAAAGAATATATCACCCCGAAGGACGAAAATAAACTTTCATAACGGTGTTCAGGCTTAAAATTATGTAAACTCATCTTGAATACTATGATTGGGTTCTAAGGAGAACTTCATATGGTCCCGAGGGAACAAAGTACAGTTCAACTAAATACCCAATTACAATATTCAAGAAACATGATCGTCGTATTCACATCCAAAGCCTTATCGAAGAAGGATGTATCTCCCCAAAGGAAAATGACACCATTCTACGATAATTCTTCTAATGCAACTACGATGATCATTATTTAACTTTTCCCAAAGAAAACTAATAAAGTTTTAGAAATTTAATTTTTTTAAAAAAAATCAGGTGTGTGGGGTTCCTAATCTCCTACGAGCGCAAGCCCTCGTAGTTAATTACATCGTAGGGAGATAAAATCTCCTACGAAAACTCCCGATTAAAATGGTGGTAGAATTTTGTAAGATTTTCTAGGAGTGATATCAAAAAAAGAGACGAATTTTAGAAACTCAAAAGGGAATGGATCAAAATTAAGCAGTTATTAACGGAGTTAAAGGATGAGAGGTAGGGGACACTTTGAGATTCCAGAATCATCCGGAAGTGTCTCAACTTAATCTAAGTGTTGGGCTTTATGTTTTAGGATTGAAATGAAGCTTTAATTAGAGTTAAGTATTTTATTAGAAATTTGGGACTATATTCCCGAAGTTTGGGGTCTTATAATCAAAGATCTACCCCGGAACCTAAATCTATTTTGGACACTGGACCACAGTCGTCCGATCCTAACTAATGCAGTGCAATATCTGGACTTACCCCGGCCTGGATTGGGGAGCCAGCTAACCACCTAATCGATTTAAAATATATGAATCCGGTCTTTTATGAAAGAGTGGTAGGAACGTTATATTTAAAGTTTTGGAGAGTCGGGGCCGACATCTAGAGATTCTCCTAATTGGCCCCTTCAACTTATGTTGGGTGCTAAAATGCTAAATTGATGCAATTAAAATTTTGACTCTTTAAGTTTGTATCTAATGCAATGCATGCTGGTTAATAACTTCCAATCAAGTATGCTTGAAATTTTTAAAAATAGGCTTAGAAAATAATAATTTTTTAGAAGACTAGACTTCCCCAGGTCCGGCACCTCGTCCTCATAGGTCAGACTATCCGGACTCTACCCGCAAGCGGGAAAGGGTCTAAAACAAGGAAAGAAGAAGTGCAGAAATATGCATGCGACTCCGGGGTCGATCCCCGGCTAATTCCCTAGATTCGTTATCTTTCTATGTTATTTAGACTCACTAAAATTTTGGACTTTTAAGGTTATGAGTAGAAAACTTTCACACCCTCATGAGTCTCACGTATCCAGGCGAAAACAAAAAGCGGCATATAATCGCCAAAAAACTAGTAAAAACAAGTAATCCTAAAGGCAATCAAATCATCACATCAAATATAAATTAATTAATAAATGTCCATAGGCAGAATTGCCTTGCTTATTACAAACCAGAGTTTTGCATAAAGTAAAGTGGCCGGGCACCACTGACAACAACCCGGATTTCAAGACTAATAATGACGCAAGCTATTTTGAGTGGGATACTCTCAATCTTCAAATCCTCAAATCTTCAATCTCGTTCTTCTTTGGACTCCTTTTCTTCAATCTTCTTGGAATCTTCGTAGTGAATTACCCAAATGGATAAGAGGGCACTTCCTTTAAGGGGAAGGCCACTCTTTCCTCTTTGGGTAAGGAAAAGGTATGATCCAAATTTGGATTTCCAAATGGAAAAGGAGTGTTCCCTAAAGGGGTATCCTTTTCTCTTTGGAATCCAAGCTTTGGATCTATGTATCCCAACTCAAAATCAACTTTCACAACACTTGACACTTACACAAATTACATTGATATCAGAATAAGAAAAATCTAGACTCACCTGCAAGGTTATCCTAAGCAATCAATATATAAAAAGCAGTTATTCCCAAGCAGTTGTATATGAGCAGATAAGAAAGTAAACACACTGGCCACGCTCTTTTTATGATTTGTGGGCTTTGGCAGCTGAAGCACCTGTGCAAAGAGTTTATAATATTTATGCATTTTCTGATTTTCCCCCTTTTTATATTGCCCTGCATGAGCGTGGCCACCTGCAGAAAACTGTGTCAACATCCAGATCGTACCTAACCTAAGGATAATCTAGTCGCCAAACACATCAATCCATCCTCAGAGTACAGAAAAAGTAAGCAGACACAGCAAAGCAATTTCATCCACAACATGCAGAGAAAACTACGAAAAATCTGACACACAGCAGTAAAGTAAACACCGGCCTAACCTAGATCTAGAGTTGGTTGTCCTAGCACATCATCTAAAGTGTGTGAGAAAGGTCGTGTGGCTGGGATAGATCCTAAAGTGGGTTATTAGTTGAAGTTGTCTAAAAGTCTGGGTTTGTTAAGTCTTAAAAGGGTATTTAGATTAAAATTGAAGTATTAATAAATTAAGAATTTTAATCAGACATATTTTAAAAGTTAATTGATTGCCATCTTTGTTTCACACCGAGGCCGTGAAGTTTATTTCACCTTCCTTGAGGCTAAGCTAATAGCCTCGTAGGCCTGGATTACCAGTAGCAATAAGGGTTGATTAAGTTATTTAAATTGGTTGGAATTAAAAGAGTGGATTAATATAAAAATGAGTTAGTTACTAATTTTTAAAGTTTTATTAATTTAAGTTTGTCATTACTTGATTCGTGGCGTTGTGCAACCAGGCTCGAGGAACCAGCCTCCATAGGACACTTAGCCCCGCAGCCCGGAGTAGTCCATCCGATAAACCAAATTAATGTAATTGAATTAGAGATTTTAAAATGTTAAATAATTAAAGGTTAATTTATTTTAAGATTTAACACCCCTTAGAATCCATTCGTGGCGTTGTGCAACCAGGCTCGAGGAACCAGCCTCCTTAGGACACTTAGCCCCGCAGCCCGGAGTAGTCCAGCCGATAAACTTCATCTTTAAGGTGGTTTTTGTGTTTTAAAGGATTTTGAGCTTTATGAATTTTTTGAATATTTTAATAATTTAATTAAAGGGTCAAAAGTTGAATTTTTGATTAAGCTCAAATTCTGGAATGTTTATATTTTATTAAAATACTAGACCTTATTATGAGTTGTTAGACAGGTGGTACATTCAATTTGGAGTTTTCTATCAAAAGTTATGATTTTTAGAAGTTTTGACTCGGTTTTGACCTAGAGTTGACCAAAATGTTGACTTTTTGACTTTGACCAGATTTTGAGGGTTTGAAATTTTTGGAAAATACTAGATTTTAATTAGAGTCATTAGCCACTGAGTTTGATTGATTTTAAATTTTCTATAATTAGTTATAAATTTTGGAAGTTTTGGTATTTATTAGAATTATTAAATTGTTTCAATTAAGGGTCATTTTAGTGATTTGATCTCAAATGAGTCCCAAACTTCTTGAAATCAACTCCAAAGATCAGAAGTGATCTAAGGAGAGATCAGCAAGTGTTTAAAGATTTTTTGGGATTTTAAATAATTTTTAATTAATAAAAATTGATTAAATATTGATTTTGATTAAAATTAAATTAAAGTGGATTTTAGTGTCAAATTAAAGTGATTTCAATTTTCACTGATTAAGAGATAAATTTAAGTTAGTTGAGGGTATTATAAGGAATTTTAAGAATTAAATCAAATTTATTAGAATTTTATTAAGGCTAAAGGGTTATTTCTAAGGGGGGTTATTATGGTTCCTACTTGGGAAACCAAATGGACTCTAAATTTGATGAAATTTGGACCACAGAATCACCTGATCCTAAGGACTAAACCCACCAAATTTGAGCTCAAATGGAGTACTCTAAGGTGCTTAACTAAACCACCTAAGGTGAGCTCTAAGTCACCTTCAAACCACTATAGGGGTGTATCCTAAGCTTGGATTGGGGCAAAATCAGTGGCTCTACACTCCTTATCCTACACATCAGCAGCACACAAAAAATCACACCCTAAATCCCATTGGATTGGTCTATACCCCATTTTTGAATTTAAGGGTCAAACCATGACCCTTAAATTTGAAATTTGGGAAAAATGACCTTGAACACCTTAAAAAGGGGGGATAAAATTGGACATGTCAAAAACATGTTCAAATTCAATCTCCCAAAATTCCATGCCTGGTGGACTTATATTTAAAGAATAATTAAAGAAATTAACAAAATGCTCAAACTTAAATTAAACCTAACACTGACCTAACCAGGGCATGGAACCATAAAGCTTTTGTAGGTCTCCCTGAGACCTTTCCAATGAGCCTAAGAACACCTATTTTGGACAAGTGTGCAGGGAGATATGAATTTCCAAAGTTCCCTTGAATTTCTGGAATTATTAATTCGGCCATTACACAGTCAGCGCTCCCTTTACACGCGCCGCGCGCTGATTGGCTGGGCAATCATTGGTGCCAACTGTTAACGGTCAGATTAACCACAACCGTCGGATGGCGGTTCGGACGGCTGGGATCAGACGCGCTCCGAAACAGCGGGATCTAATCCGAGCCGTTGATCGGAATCAACGGCTGAGATTTCGTCTTTAACCCGCTCTTATCCGAAGCCGTGAACCTTCTCCGGCGTGATCCGATTGATCCCGCCGGCAAACTTCGATGAAATTTCACAGGGAGGATCAGGGGGGTGGAAACCTTCAATCCAACAGTGGAAATCCGTTGGGGTAAAGGTTTCCTTCACACTTGACCGGACTACCTAGCTAGGGAGCTCGGGATGAAGGAATTACCACAGAGAAAGTCTCAACGGATGAGCTTCTCTATTTGGAAGCTTCAGGGGACGAAGGCGAGCAGGTTTCCTTCAGAGACCGCGACTGGAGGATGGCCGGAGGTAGGACTTTGAGCGGGACGCCGAAGCCTTTCGCCGGAGTTCGCTCGAAGTAATGAAAGGAGAGGTCTGGGAGCTCGAGGGGAGATGCTGGGAGATTGAGGGAACTCTGGGGAGTCGTTTCAAAGTGCTGGGATTGATCCCCGAGCTCTGTGGAGCACCAGCCTATTCAGCCTCCTCCCGCGAGCTCGGACGGCCAGGATTGAATCGGAGGGGGTCTCGGATTGATGCCAAGTGGAAAGGGGCACCATTCCAGAGAGCTCGTGAGCCTCAAGCCGGCGAGCCACAGCCTTTGGAAGGCTTTCGGTCAGGATCGGCCTGGGGGGACCACCGAAACTTGCTCTCCATTGGTTCCGACCGTCGCCGGCCATGATCTGGGTCGGGTTGACCAGGGAAGGTCGATGGGGACACACTGGAGCTGGGAGTGGAGTCAAATTGGTCTGGGGAAGCCGGGATCGATCCGGTGGCTCGGTTGGGCTCAGACCTGCTTGGTTTGAGTCAAATTGAGCTCGATCCAGGTCAGGTCAGACCCTGGGCTAGATATGGGAGATAGGTCTAGGTCTGGTGCACCCAATGCAAGTGGCAATTGGGTCCAATTTGGTCTGTGTCAAAAGTTGGCTCGGGTTGATCCAAATCTGCTCGGTTCGAGTCGATTTGGGCTCAACCCATGTCAGGCCAGACCATGAGCTTGTGGTGGGAAGTGGGTCTGGGTCTGGCGCACCCAATATAAGTGGCAATTGGGTCCAATTTGATCTGAGCTGGAAAATGGCTCGGGTCCAAGTGTTTTTGGCTACTTTGGGTTAGCCTAACTATTGACCCAAGCTAGCCCAAGGCATGGGCTGGCTGGTGGGGGTGTATTGGACCTAGGGCCACCTATGGGAGGTGTTGATCATGTTCAATTGGGCTTAGGTTGAGAGTTGGCTCAATCCCAAGTGCTTTTGGGCACTTTGGGTTAGCCTAACTCTAGACCCAAGTGAGCCCAAGGATTGGGCTGATCAAGGAAGGTGTATTGGGTCAATGGAAACTCAGTAGCACCTTGATTTGGATTCAATTTGATTAAGATTAAAAGATGGCTCAAGGGAGACCTCTCTTTGGTCACTTGGGTCAAGCCATATGGCTAACCCAAGTGAGCCCAAGGCTTGGGTCACCAAGAGGGGTCTCGAATGGACTAGATTCAAAAATTTGAAAGAGGAGGGTGTATGGGTCCATGGGTCAAACTTGGTTGACTTGGTCAACTAGGTTGACCCAAGGTCTGGGTTTGAGTTCAAGAAGTTGGGTTTGATATTTGATATTCATTGAAAGTGGTTTCAAAGAGTTTGGAATTGATTTTAGTTGAAATGGCCATTTGAAATCCCATAAGGGTATTTTGGTCAATTGTGACCTATTGGTCAACTATTGGTCAAAAATGGGTCTGAAAAATGCAGTTTACTGCTCAATGGGTTAAGATCAAGAGTCTGGAAGTGATTGGAGGCTTTGATAAGGGTTCCAAGGTCAAGATCTCAAAGGGGTTAGGTTCAGTGGCATAGGCTGTAAATATTTAAAGGTTTTACAGCCTTTGGATTTTAATTCAGATTCTGGGGTTAGAGACCTCAGAATGAGCTCAACGTTGGAGGGTAACCTCTAGAGACATGTCTTATCACTTTGCAAGTGATAGACCCTGAATCAGGGAACATTTGACTGGGTTTTGAAATGTTTGAAAATTCTTTAAAAAGGGACTTTAGGACAAGACCTTAAGACTTTGAATTTGAGTTTGGATTTCTGGATTTGGAATGGATTTTAAGTTTGAATGATTAGTATTGAAGTATCCAAATCATTTACAATCATGTGGTGATTGTTAATGAATGGATGAGGTAAAAGCTAGATTGAAGTTTGGATCAAAGTCTAAGTTGAAGGTTGAATTGTCAAATTGATTGGATCAAAGTTTGGACATGTTTGAAACTTGAATTAATTTGAATTTGAGTTGAATGAAGTTTGAGATTTAAATTGATCAAAGGTAGGAATCAAATTGAAGTTGGAGTTGATCAAATGTAGGAATTGATTTGAGGTTGAGGTTGATCAAGGGTGGGGATTGATTTGAAGTTGGAGTGGTCCTAAGATCTAGAAGAGTTCTAAGATCTAGGATCTATGGGAATCCTAGGCTCTAGAATTGGCCCTAAGGTCTGGCTCTAGGAAAGAATCCTAAGTTCTTGAGTGGATCCTATGATCTAGAATTAATTTGGAGTTTGGAAGGGCCTTAGTGACCTCATACAAAAATGAGGTCAACACAGTTATCCACAATATAAGTTTTAATAGAACTAATGCATCTATTACCATTCTCCAAATTGCTATCCACCAAACATTTGCTATACCACACCCTCCAAGCAGAATAACAGGAAAAAGAATATGAACACATAACAAATTAGTAAAATCCAAATTACCAATAATGGTACCACAGATACAACCACATGAGAAGTGAGGGGCAAAACAAAGCTAAAAATAGTTGGACTATTAATACCGATATCCATCCTAGAGTGAAAACCAACCAACACAAATAGAACCACTCCATGGCATAAATAGTAGAAAGCTAAATTGCCCTAAAAACATATTCCAGCCAAGAAGATCAAACAAGAAGCCCTCATCATATGCCCAACAAAACTCATCCAGGAGATGCAATTAATCACAAAGGACATCTAGCACACAAAAGGATTAGCAATGATCCAAAAACTAACAGCAAAACAAAAAATACCAAAGCAGTGAAAGAAAGGGTGCGGGAAAAAACGAGCTTAGGATAAAATAGAAATATTGGATCCAGCAAACATCATTAGGATAAGGCCAATGCCTCTCAATACAACCATCCATCCAAGTCCACCACCCCAAAGTAATCAGCTCCAACAAGCACTAAAAAAAGACATTAAAAAAAGCAGCCACCTACACCCAGGAAGAGACAAACCTGAAAAGAAAACCACAAAAACACAACATGAGGTACATGGACCTTCCTAGTACAACCTATACGGCCTCCAGAGAAATAACAACTACTGTAATAGAACACCCCCAACAACACCAGCTCAACTAAAATTCAGAGACACCCGAGGCAACCCAATAATTCACCAAAAAATAACCAACCCTCCCAAAACTAAAGAAAACCAACATAGCAACCAAAACCCCCCTAGGACCTACCAGAACTCCCATAAAAACCCACCACCAAAAGGGTCAGGCACCGCTAATTTCCAACAAAGTAATTAGAGGAAGGAGAGCAAAAATTGGGATAACCTTCAAAAAAGAAACCAGTGCAATCACAACTTAGTCCCAAAAACCCAAAATAATTAACCAAGACATCCAGCACCACATCTAAAATATGAAAAAGAGCATGCCCATAAAG
Source organism: Dendrobium huoshanense (assembly GCA_016618105.1). NCBI lineage: Eukaryota > Viridiplantae > Streptophyta > Magnoliopsida > Asparagales > Orchidaceae > Dendrobium > Dendrobium huoshanense. Next base: position 23,254,884 of record CM028355.1, read on the forward strand.
AAAAGCACCAGTAAAACACCAACACCAGGAAAAAAGGCCAAATAAGCCATACCACCAGAAGGACAACAATAGAAGGGAGAGCCTCACAAAATTTAAATAAGCCGAATAACACAAAATTACCTCCTAACATAAGGCAAATAAAATTTATCCAATCTTAAGAACACTTTTAAGGGAACATGTAAATTAGCCTCCAAAAAATCAAAGCAACTGTTAATCCCAATTCCAAAATGGGCAAGCCAATTGGCATAGGCATTACCTTTCTTAAACACTTGAGAAAAGGGCACATTAACAAAAATCATCAATTGTTTAATATCCCTAACAAGATAAAAAACTTTAGAATTGCAAACTGAATCATCTGTATTGTTAATGCATTGAATACTACGAATAGACTCAACCTCAATCCCAATACAAATAATGTCAAGAGACATACAAATTCTAAGCCCATAAAGGATAGCATTTTGAAGAGCCAAATAAGAGTTACCATTATTAAATGACCCACCTAGGCATCAGTAGCATTCCCTTAGTAGTCTCTTACAATCCCACCACACCCCAAGCTCACCCAACCTAATGCCTAAATCAGAAGCAACATAAGAATAATTCTTAAAACTCTTGATAGATAGTAAATCATTTTAAAATAGGCACAATAGTTTGTCATTAACATTTTTTATAATCCTCTGAAAGTCCATTCTAATACCATTAAAAAGAGAGTTACTCCTTTCCATCCATAAATTCCACATTTATAATATGACCTTTATAATTAACAAACACGAAGCTAAGTAAAGCATTATAGATAAATTCACATTAGAGTAATTAATTTGAAAATATCATCATAAAAACACCAATTTTTTATAACTAAAGGGCCCGAGACAAAACTATGATGCATATTTTCCGCATGATAACAACATTGGCATTTAGATGGAAGGATAAAACCTCCTTTTATAAAGTTATCGTCAGTAGGAATAAATATATGTAAAATTCTACAAAAAAATGTAGAAGGAATGCTTTTGTGCCAAATCATAGAGAAAATAATATTAACAACATTCTTGGTTCTAAACATTTTCTAAGCATCTTTTAATCTAAAAACCTAATCTTGAACCAACTTATATAATAAAACATCTTCCAACTCCATGTTCAAAGGGACGTTCAGGATTTTTTGAATAATATAGTTAGGAATCACATTAGCAATTTTATCATAATCCCAACATTTATTAGTAATGAGAAAATTTACCTTAATCATAGTATTAGAAGAAGTATTAATGATCGAATCAAAGGATTTATCAACCAACCATTGATCCTGCCAGGAGAACATGATGCCACCACCAAGCCCACAAGAAAGATGAGATTCCACGACCCATTTAACTTTGCAAAGCCTTTGCAAAACTTTAGAATCCTTAATATTAAAGGAACAAATAGTTGGATACTTCCCCACACAATATTTGGAATACATGAACTTAGCCCACAGGGTCATTTTAGCACGAAAAGTAAACTATAACTAGATGGAAAAAGCATAGGCCAAATCAGACATGATCTTACACTACAAGCCACCCTCCTTCAAAACCCCACAACACTTGTCCCAAGAAGACCAAGCAATTTCAGAGTTGGTGTTAGTTCATTTCAAAAAAAAAATTATTATGGATTTTATCAATTCTATTAAACACCATTTTAGTGGGCAAAAGAGTTTAGAAAGAGTAAACATGGAGAGAATAAATAACACTTCTAATGAGAGTAAGCCAACCCCCAAAACCCAACAAAATTCAAATCCAAAGACATAAGTTTATTCTATATCGAAGTTATTAAATCATCAAACAAAAAAGTTTTCTTTTTACCTTTAGAAAGATGGATTCCAAGATACTTAATAGGTAAATGGCCTTACACAAAACTAGTGAGATCTAACTGAGATACAAGCATTAGGTACCTTATTAAAGATAATGAAACAACATTTATAATTGATCAAAGAGAGCCCACTAACAGTTAGAATGTTATGAAAGAGATTAAGGAGTTTATTAATCCTATTACAAGAAGCATTCATAAAAATGATAAAATTATTAGTAAAATATAAGTGAGATATAGGGAAACTCCCTAAGGTCCTAAAGTAAGGGTGAGGGTGAATTTCAAGGAGGCTTGCTCGGCTTTTAGAAAGATAATCAATCGCAATATTGAAAAGGGCTAGAGACATAAGATCTCCCTATCTTAAGCCATGAGAAGATTTAAAAAAATAGAACTCTTGTCATTAATAATAAAAGAAAAATAAGAACCTTCAATATAATTTCTAATAAGGTTAATGAAATCCAAGTTAAAACCAAATAAATTTAGAATATTATAAAGAAACTACCAATTAATATTATCATAGGCCTTGAGGTTAGGTCCTCATACTTCTTTTCCTGAAAATTAAGTAAATAATATCAACAATTTTAGTCTCTAAAGGTTAGGTGTCAGTCCCCATGCTTCCTTTCCTTACTACTATAATTACTAGTATTGGATAACGCCTTCTGGGCCCCTTTCCTAGTGATTTTATAAATTTGTTCTTAAAAAAAAAAAATTTCTTCTTGAAAAATGACATGAAAGAAATCCTTTACTCCTCAGTAGGATATGGGCAACCTATTATGGCCATTTATAAAAGAGAAGTAAAAGAAATTTTTAAAAGTGAAGTCTTTTAGGATCTAATTGGTCATTTCAGTTAATGCTAACATGTGCGATTCATTTTTTCAAGTTCATCACACCAGTTGGGGGTCCATTTGTTGACCTCATTTTTGTGTGAGGTCAAAACTCTAAATAAAAAATTGTAATCTTGGTTTTCAATTCATTGAACTCCATTTTCAAACTTCAAATCATATTCTACTAGGATCTAGCATTGTAATCCAATCATTAAACTTTAAATCATTAATTTAACAATCGCCTTTGATTATCATTTGGTTGCCTACTCAGTCACTAACAATCTCCCAAATGATTGTCAATGAAAGGAGTATTCTAAAATCATAAATACTTCATAGATAACTTCAATCTTAAATCAAATCAAAATTCAAATCCAACTCAAAATCTAAAAAATTTAAAGTACAAAGTTCAAATTCAAACCTAAACCTTTTGGACTTTCCCTATTTTAGGGGAATTGTTTATTGATCCAAAACCCTGTCAAAAGACTTTTTAATGGTATTTTGTTAGTTGTATTTTGATTAGTCATGTCTTTAGAGTCTTACAAGTCATTTTAGAGGCATTTGTAACCTTCTAAATCTTAAAACTCAAAGCATATTCCAAACATACAAAACTTTTAAATATTTATAGCTCATATCACTTTACTTAGTATCTTATAGAAAACTACCTTGAAAAACTTTTTAAAAAATTTAAACATGTATATAATCATTTTCATATTTATTTAAACCTCACTGAACTCTTAGTAGACCATGGTTGACAAAGAAATCAATAAATCCTAAATCACCTAAAAAAAATCCTTGCATAAATTTCAACATGTCTATTTTATGTCAACCTTTGAGACCTCTTCCAACAAACTCCACATGTTATTTGGAGTGGGTTGGGTCTAAACGCAAGCTTTAGTCCAGCTTGGCTGACCAAATCAATCATGGTTGAGCAAATTAAGCCATAAATCCCAAATATATATTTCATACAAGGAGACCTCACCATTGCATGAGGCCTCTTCCAATAAGTTCTAAATGTGATTTAGAAGGAGTTGAACCTAACCCCATCCCTTGGTCAAACTAGTTTACAGACCCAAATCTAAACCATTTTAAACCAAAATTCAATACTCCAAGCCTTAACAAACCAACCAGACTCTTTGGTCCATTGAGTCCCTAAGGATCTACCTAAGTGACCCAACCTTAGGTGTACTTGGGTTAGCCATATGGAATGACCCAAGTGACCAATACAAGTTCATATTGAATCCTCATCACTCATAAGCTAAGTTGGTCAAAACAATGTTTTCTTAGGTTCCTTATGATTTTTTGCACCTACCCTAACCAATCCAACCTCTTTGCTGACTAGGGTCAACCAATTGGGTTGACCCAAAGTCATAAAAACACCTATATTGAATCATATTGCATACATATGCTTTTCCAAGTCAAATTAACCTATATACTGGACCAAAGAACATTCCAGACACCTTTCAACCTCATCCCATGTCTCTAGCTAAAATTTAATAAATCATTAACAAATTCTATGAGATCGACTCTAATTGCTTGGCAATCTGTTCACATAAGCCCAAAGACTCTAAAAATTCCCCTAACACCTCATTCGACCATCCTCAATAATTAGTACGGCTAAGTGTGGACTAAATTCTCTCTGAAAGTGCTCTGATGGAACTAGAAAGTTTGTTAGGGATGTTAGGCCCCTTATGAACTGACCCAAGGCTAATTAACAGAGAGGTGAATCAGTAATTAAAACAAACACAATCTTAAAACCAGAATCAAGATTCACCACCATGAAAACCAAAGTGTAAAAATTAAATATGGAAAAATAAAGGAAAGAACACACCAGATTTATAGTGGTTCGGTCAAACCTTGGCATACGTCCATTCCTCAGAAGCACCCTCCAAGTATTGTACTAAACTAAGTGTCTCTCATTTAGGCCCCACAGCTAGGCGGAGAAGCCCTTAAAAAATCACCTTCCCTGGTGTGGCGGAGTAACTGGGTCATTTGACACTAAAGAGATCTTCTCCTTTGGTGAACTTCCCACAAGACAAGCCTTGAATCTGACGGTACTAAAGTGCAAGCTCGTCGGAGCAACCGTATGGAACCCCCTCTAAGGATCTTCTCCCTCTCTCAAACTCCACCCTTTTCTCTCTCCCTTTCAAGCTCTCTCTTCAAGATTCCCTCGAAAGAACGAAGCTACAATGGCTACCAAAGACACTTACAAAAGTGTCTTATCAAAATCTTAAATAGAAGATCTCAAAACGAGCTCATTAATGCAACTTGTCAACTTTATCATCCAGGCTGATAGGCATATCGTCCTCACTAATTAGTACAAATTAAGCTCAGTCAGCCTGGGACAATTTGGGATGATCAGAAGAAATTTGGTTACATCGTCAAGGCCGGTGCAATATTGTCTTGGCTGATTAGTTTAAAACCAATTACAATCATCCTAATTATCGCCTGGAATAGATGCTGGCCGATATCAATCATCCAGGCCATCATCGCGGTCAACCCTACGATCATCTCAGATGATGTGATCGAATCAATCAGCCTTTAATGCTTTCTAAAGATACCAGATTAATTTAGGCATAATTGAGTTAGATCGTTCAGGATGGTGTGGATATCATCCTGGCCGATTTCCTAAAATAATGAATACCTAAATTGATCATGGAGGCTGATTCTTTCTTAATTGAGCCTATCGTCCTAGCAGATACAAGTATTGTCTAGGCCGATCGGCTTAATGATGGCTTCCTTAATGAGGATGCCCTAATTAGGGTTTATGCTTTTGAACCGATCGTCCAGGCTGATATAAATATCATCTCGGACAATGTTATCAAAAATAGTAAACTTTAAGAAACTATCAGAAAATCTCCCAAGATGTGTGTGTGCAAAATTATATAGCATTAGGAGCCGCACCAATTATGAAAGACTCAAGAAATGAAAAAGGTTACAAACTTACTTAGACCTAATCTACCTAATCTTGAGCTGATTCTAAATTGCAATCTAATCTTGTGGACCTGAAATGTCAGTAGATAAGGTAGCCGTAGAGAAATAAGAGTGTTTGCTATCATCAAAATCATAAACCATGAAAACAGATTTGCAACAATCTCCCCCTTTTTGATGATGGCAAATATTACTATTTGAATTTACAAACATGAAACATTTTCTACTAATCTCCCCCTCACTAAAATAAATCTTTAAAAATATGGGATATAAAAATTTTTTGTTGTTTTAATTTTTTTTGAAAGAAAAAGATACAAAAACATACAAATTCAATAGTACGAAAAACATACAAATTCAACAGTACGTTCTCCCCCTTTGACATTACAAAAAATAGAAAGGGCACAAACAATTAAACAAAAATGATTAAAAGACAAAAATGATCCCTGATATAGTGAACAAAATAAATTTTCTTAAAATGAGAAAGTTACCTCTTAGTTTTAATCAAAAACTTAAAAGAATTGTATTGACAATGCATAGCCCAAAAATGGTTAGAAATTTAGAATTTGATAATCCAAACTCTAGTTCTTTTAAAGGATAAAAAACTTTTTAATTCAATATCTAAATCATGAAATAAATTAAAGAAAGAAAAAGTCAATTTTCAAAACTCTTTCCATAAAATATATCTAATAGAAGCTTAATGCACGAATTGTTGAATCAGGAATCATTATTTTCAAACTCAAGTATCAAAAGTATCAAGGATTTTCTTAAGCTTTAAGAAGTACAAGAATGGTAAGCATTAAATTTTGTGTGCTCATTTTATAACTCTTGACAATTGATTGGCGCACTGCGCATCTTTTGATTTTGATACACATTGTGTATTCCTTTTTTTTCAATTTGGCGTCTTTGTACATCTTTTATTTTTGGCATCATTGGTCAATTTTTTGAATATGCTACCTTCTAAAATCTTAAAAACAAAAGTAAACCCATCCTATTGATAAAGCAAATTTCTTGATTAAGAAAATTATGAGTTAGATTCAACAACTTGCAAAATGATCCCTATGCGATAAATAAAATATAGGGAGATAAAAAATTTTAGTTTCAAAAACTAATTTAAAATATGAAAAAAGATTTTAAATCAAAAGTAGAATAACCTTTTTTAGAAAACAGAGATTAAGAGTCAAAAATATGAATTTCCTTCATTTGACTGTTTTTTAGAGAAGTTAAACACAATTTTCATAAGAATTCGAACAAAAAAATAGGAGGTGGGTTTTTCATTTTTAGAAAGGTGAATGTTTGTGTTAGATCATAAAAGACACATAAAAAATTTAATGAAAAAAGAAAAGAAAGGAAAAATAAAAAAAGAAAATCACACAAATAAAAGAACAAACAAAACATGCAAACATAAACATGAAAACAAAGGTTTAAGCATCATCTTGCTCCTAATTAGATGATTCAGAAGCAAGGTCTGCCCAAGAAATTTTTTGCTTTTCATTATTTTCCCAATTTATAATTTGCTTTGCTTTACCCTTTTCTCTTACAGGAAGATTTCTCAAATTAGGGCACTGATTTTTGATATGTTCAAGCTTCCTACATCCAAAGCAAATAATGTCAGAAGAATTATTAACATTCTTACCATTTTTACCTTTATTCCACTTTTGTTGATACTTATGCTTTAGTGAGCTTTTTAATTTGCTTGACCAGTTATTGCTTTCGTTACCAACTAAGCTACCTCTTTATGTATCTTAAGTTTTTAGCACTATCATTTCACCTGCATCCAAAAGTCTTTGTCCCAAACTTTGCTCGTAGGCAATGAGTGAGCCAATCAAATTATCAAAAGAATATTCATTCAAATATTTTGATTCATAAATAGCAATAACTTTACCATCAAATTTATCCAGTAGATAACGAAGAAATTTATTTACTTTTTCAAAGTTTGAAAGTTCTTTTCCTAAGGCATGCAATGATGTTACAATTTGAATAAACTTAGTACACATGTCTAAGATCATTTCATAAGGTTTAATGGAAAACATTTCATAATCATGCATTAACATATTCAACTTGCATTGCTTGATTTCACTAGTGCCTTTATATATGGTGTGTAGTTTATCCCAAATTTCCTTCCCAGTAGTGCACGTGGATACTAATATAAAATCTTCATAATTTAAAGCACAGAAAAAATAGTTTAAAGATTTCACATTCAATTAAGCATTTGTTTGTTCTTCTCTACTCCATTGATTAAAAGGAATATTAGTTTTAACTTCATCTAAATCCCATGACGGTAATGAATAACCAGTTAAAATCATATGCCACATACGAAAATCAATCGATTGTAAGAAAGTAGACATGTAAATTTTCCAAAAATTAAATATAATATTTTCAAATAAAGATGGTATGGTGATTGAATAACCTTCCGTAATATTACAATTAGAAAAATTAGCCATTGATCCAAATTCAAAAAAATTTCCAACTTATTTATGAATACGGCTCTGATATCACTTGAAAGTGCTCTGATGGCACTAAAAAGTTTGTTAGGGATGTTAGGCCGCTTATGAACTGGCCCAAGGCTAATTAAGAGAGAGGTGAATTAGTAATTAAAACAAACACAATCTTAAAACCAGAATCAAGATTCACCACTATAAAACCCAAAGTGCGAAAATTAAATATGGAAGAATAAAGGAAATAACACACTAGATTTATAGTGGTTCGGTCAAACCTTGACTTACATCCGCTCCTCGGAGGCACCCTCCAAGTATTGCACTAAATTAAGTGTCTATCCTTTAGCCCCCATAGCTAGGCGGAGAAGGCGTTACAAAATCACTTCCACCTTCCCCGATGAGGTGGAGTAGCTGGGTTCTTTGACACCAAAGAGATCTTCTTCTTTGGTGAACTTCCCTCAAGATAAGCCTTGAATCTGATGGTATGAAGGTGGGAGCTCTTCGGAGCAACCGTGTGGAACCCCCTCCACACTCCATCAAAACCTCCTCCATGGATCTTCTCCCTCTCTCAAACTCCACCCTTTCCTCTCTCTCCCTTTCAAGCTCTCTCTTCAAGTTTCCTCCAAAAGAATGAAGCAATAATGGCTGTCAAAGACACTTACAAAATTGCCTTGTCAAAAGCTTAAATAGAAGATCTCAAAATAAGCTCATTAATGCAACTTGTCGAATTTATCGTCCTGGCCGATTAGTATAAATTAAGCTCAATTAGCCCGAGACAATTTGGGATGATTAGAAGAAAATTGGTTACATCATTCAGGCCGATGCAATATCTTCCTGGCTGGTTAGTTTAAAATTGATTATAATCATCCTGATCATTGCCCGAAATAGATGCTGGCCGATATCAATCGTCCAGGCCATCGTCCTGGCCAATCCTACGATCGTCCTGGACGATGTGATCGAATCAATTAGCCTTTAATGCTTTCCAAAGATACTAGATTAATTTAGGCATAATTGAGTTAGATTGTCTAAGATGGTGTGGATATCATCCTGGCTGATTTCCTAAAAAAAATACCTAAACTGATCATGGCGGTTGATTCTTTCTTAATTGAGCCTATTATCCTGGCCAATACAAGTTTCGTCCAGGCTGATCGGCTTAATGACTGTTGCCTTAATCAGGATGCCCTAATTAGGGTTTCTGCTTTTAAACTGATTGTCCATGCTGATATAAATATCATTCTGGACGATGTTACCAAAAATAGTACTCTAGGGAACTGTCAAAAAATCTTCCAAGATGTGTGTGTGCAAAATTACATAGCATCAGGAGCCGCACCAATTACAAAAGACTCAAGAAAGGAAAAAGGTTACAAACTGACTCAGATCTAGTGTACCCAATCTTGAGTTGATTCTAAATTGCATTCTGATCTTATGGACCTGAAATATCAGTAGATATGGCAGTCGTAGAGAAATAAGTGTCTTTGCTATCATCAAAATCATAAACCATGAAAACAGATCCGCAACACTCTCCAAATCCATTTCAAAACTTCCTATAAATACCCAGATTTGTCTCAAGAAGGGTTAAACTTCTTTCAATCTAAACATTTCTATGTATGCAAACTTTCATTCCCTATTTTCTTAATTTGACCTATAGTGGCCTCTAGCAAGTTTAAGCTAGCTCAGATGATCCCATCCTAAGTAAAGTTTTAAATCCCACCTAGTCTTCCTCTAGTCCTGCAACCTAAAGTAAAATTATTCCCTTGAGTGATCAGTCGATCACAACCTAATCCAATCTTGATCTAACAGATCAAATCTTAAGATAAAAGGTCAAACCAAAGCTCCCTAGTGATATGTTCTATTGATGTGTGAAGAGAACCTTCAAACCAATGGGATTTGACTGTTGGATTAAAGGTTCTTGTCTAGATGATTCTTTATGATCAGCTTGAATAAGATTCATCCACCATATTTTCTATATCTTACCCAAAATCCCATATAGTTATGAAAGACTATGGGAGGTAGAAGACAAAATTAGGGCTATTTATTTAAGACAACAGCCTATTGCAACTTGAGCTAATGAGTTTATATTTTTTATGATAAAAAATATTGTGTCTCACATCATAATGTTTAATTGTATTTACATTATATATTTTTATTTGTGTGTGTACTAATAAATCAGAAATTCCATGAACTATCCAACAAAGATTCAATGCTTAAGATTGGGTAAAATAGGTTATACTATAAAGATTTTTGTAATATTCATTAATGTATTTTTATTTCTTGAGTCAAGTCATGTAAGGGTGTATGCTAGCTTGGTGATCATGCATACACATACTCAGGGGGGAGATTGAGTCAAAACTAGAAGTTCAATTTTTGAATGAATTGTACTATATAATTTATATTGTACTAGATTATCAACTCATCAAACTAATGATACTGAATGACTTAGATCATCCAGGATAATCAATTATGATCATGAAAAATAACTACTAATCAAAATTTAGGAAAGATTTAAAATTTCAAATTTTGTTCTCATCATCTAGGATGATGTCCATCATACTGAATGATATGTGAAAATCATGCCTAAATTAATCCTATGATTAGTTAATTGAATTTGCTTAATTTTGAAATTTTGATCATATTGTATGATTTGGATCATACTGTATCATCAACATAGACAATTTTGATCGTCCCATGTTTCTCCTTAGATGAATTGTAATTTAATTGAACTAATTATCCCGGACAATCTCAAGATTATATTGGATGGTCTATGTCAATACTTAAACTAATCGTACAGGACAATGCTGATCGTATTGGCTAAACGAGCTATTTTATTCTAATTGTATAGGAAGATCTCAAAATAGTACTGGATGATCTTTATAGATAGAATTGATTTTTAGAGTTTTTCAAAGCCTTTTATTTAAGCTTTGTAAAGTCACTTCGTAAGTGTCTTTGGAAACCATTATGTCTTCGTTCTTCTAGAGAAAACATGGAGAGAGAACTTGAAAGGGAGAGAGGAAAGGGTGGAGTTTGAGAGGAAGAATATCCTTGGATTTCAAGGGAGTGTGAAGGGGGTTTCACACGGTTGCTTTGACAAGCTTGCATCTTAGTAACATCAAATTTAAGGTTCATTTTAAGGGAAGTTTTGGGAAGAAGAAGATCTCTTTGGTGTCAAAGGACCTGGCTACTCCACCGCAACGGGGAAGGTAGAAGTGATTTTGTAAGGGATTCTCCGCCTAGATGTGAGGGCTAAAGGAGAGTTACTAAAGGTTTAGTGCAATTCTTGGAGGGTGCCTCCAAGGAGTGGACATAGGATAGGTTAGACCAAACCACTATAAATATGGTGTGTTCTTTTCTTTATTATTTCAATATTTATTTTTCTTGTGGTTAATTGCATGGGTGAAGATGTTGACTTATCATTTTATTGAGAATATAATTCGCTTCTGCATCAAGTTATGAAAATATTTATTTTTGTTAAAGAATATTTTAAATATCCAATTCACCCTCTCTCTTAGTTAGCCTCGGGACTACTTCTATAGGGTTTCACAACCCTCACGAACTTTCACGACCCTGGTCGCATTGTATTATAAATTATCAAACCTACTAATGGTTTTTCTCTGATTAATCAAGATCATCCAATCTTCAATTGAATGGTTATGGTTAATGTTATGTGAAACATCAGCATGCTTCAGTGATCACATGGACAATCAAAGCGCATAATGCGGAAAGCACAGTTGATTGTGTAAATAGGATTATAAAATTTGAAAATATTATACAAATCTTAAAAAATTCATTACTCTTCACACACTTAGCCAAATTTGGTGTTATTAGGCTCACTAATTTGTATTAATGCGAAGAACAAAATCTATGATATAAAGTTACAACTATTAATAAATTTAAAGTAAGATCATGAATACTCTATGGGGTATTCTTGGAATTATGCACAAAAATGATTCATCTTGATTAGTAATCTGTAGGGAATAATCTTGGCCCTATCTTAATGTATTAAAAATTATTCAATTCTGTTTAAGATATTTAAGAGCCATCATTTATAAGAGTCATCCCTGACCTCTGGTAAAGATTTTAAGAAATTTGGAGTTGATTTAGTGTATGAACCAAAAAAACTATAATTAAGTAATTAATTAATTCAATTTGATGTTTATTGCTACTCAAATTTTTTGTAGCTACCCATTCTTATGCAAGGATATTATTAAAGGGGGTAAAAAAAATTAAAATTTAAACTAATCAAATTCTCTATGGTACATCCGTTGCTTGGCCCCTTTAACTATTAAAAGAAGGGATAAGAACACAAGTTGCTCAAAGATGAGCAAATGATTGTACTATGTGATGTGTTTTGAGATTCCTATACAAATTGCTTTACTAACTTGTAGGGAGTATAAAGTCATTTTGTTTTAAAAATATAATATTATAAGAGTTATGAATGTCTAAAAATGAGGAATTTTCTCAAGAAAAGGGTTAGGGTGCCAAAAAGGAAAGAATTTCCTTCATTGGAATATTCTTTTCATTTGGAATCCCTATTGGAGGAATGGAGAATCAAGCTTGAAGAGAAGAATTTAAGATTAGAAAATGCCTCATTTTTATAAAACTTTTGACATTTCATAGGAGTAGAATTCAGGTTATTTTTAGTTTAGCCTAACCACCTTTTACTTTCTATAGACCATGGGTTGTATTAAGTGGCACTAGCTACATGGACTTTGGACTTTACTTTGTTTCATTATTTTATCAGTGTTGGTGAATGCTAGTTTATATTAATTCTACACAAGAAAACCATATTTTTTTAGGTTTGTTTCTTGCATGTGCCTTTGCCTGAATATTCATTTGGCTCTTAGGGAATAAAAATTTGCATGCTCATAATTAATATTTTTTTTGGAGAATATAGAAAGATAACCAGATTAGAAAGTAAGCAAGAGATTATTTGCAGTTGCATAAATCTTATTATTTCTTCTTTTCTTCTTAGGCACCTCTCTACTTGCTAGTAGAAGCAAACCACTTGATATATGAGGGTGTAATTCTAACTCAGGGGAGTTTAAGGATAAAATGTATTCTGTAAGCCTTTTTAAAAGTTCATATATTTATTATTACATAAGATTCAACTAGCATAAATTACATTGAAAATAAGTAACAAAATTAATTAAATTGTAGTTGTATTTAGCTTTAGAATCATAATTACCCCAAATAATTACAGGGCCACTTAGTAATGTTAATAGATGTTAGCATTATATTCAAAATACTTATAATAATAACCAACCCATCTGGCATTTGCATAAGACTGAAATCATGTTTTTTAATGGATTAGGTGGAATTTTAGCTGGCATTTCTATGCCCTGTGAGAATGTAAGTCTAGAAGTATCAAACTTTCTAAAACTCTTTTACGGAGTAAAAGATAAAATTCCCTCCTCACTGAGTTTGCACTCCATTAGACTAGAATTGAGTTCATTACCCTATAGTGACTAAACTTGGATCTAGGTTTTGAGGAAGACCCTAAATCGTAAGTCCTCACCCTCCTAGAATATAATTCAAATTATCTACTAAATTGTGAACTCAAATATAAAATTTTTCCTAAAATCTTAAAGCCTAACATATGATAGACTAGAGTACTTATGGGTTGTCTCAAAATCCTAGTGCTCCTTCCTTTTGTTCTTTTTGCCTTTAGAAAGAACTATTTAACATTGAACCAATCTCCTTAAAATATTCCAAAATTTCTTACCCTTGACTTAAACTTTGAAATCTAAGAAATATTTTTCACTACTTTAATCAACAGTATTTTTGGGAGATTCACATCTCCTTGGAAGTAATCCCAGATTAAAATAAACCCAAACTTATTCAAATATCTTTACAGAATATCATGTTCATCTGTCAGGATGATAAGAAATTCTCTTAGTTGTATTTGATTATAGAAATGATAATTTTCCAAAACTTTTTTTAAAATACTATTCTAGAATGGCATATCTATTTTTTGAGACAAATTGTAATTGCTTTTATTATATTTGAATACAATTTTATTAAACACTAATTTGTCTTTAAATCAAATGTACAATATTATGTCCATCCCTTGAGATAGTACATTAGTCTCAGTGTTGTATTCGATCACAAGAATATGAGCACCTCAAATTACATGGTATATTTTATTTTCCCACAACATTAGGTTAAGTTAGTGGTACTTAAATATTAAAATATATAAATTGATTTCAATTAAACCCTTACCCCATCCATCCCTCTCTTATTTTGTTGCTTTGGCGGGAGACAAAGAGGAGAGAATGGGAGAGAGAGAGAGAGAGAGAGAGAGAGAGAGAGAGAGAGAGAGAGAGAGAGAGAGAGAGAGAGAGAGAGAGAGAGAGAGAGAGAGAGAGAGAGAGAGAGAGAGAGAGAGAGAGAGAGAGAGAGAGAGAGTTAGAGTGAGAAAAGTTGTGCGAAAAAATTATGTCACCACGCAGATTTTGATTTCTCATATTTTGTAATCAAATACTGCATTAAGAATAAAGTACAATCTCGAGAGACTGACACAATATTCTATAATGGATTCAATATCAAAATAGGGTTTTGAAAATTGATATTTCTATGATTAAACACGATTCAAAGAATAACATATTATTTCAAAAGATAAACATGAAATTCTTAAGCATGTGTTTAGAAATAGAAATAAACTTTTTGAAAAATTTATTCATTCTTTTATTTAGATATAGTAAAGAGAATATTATATCATCATGAAAGACGAACATAACATTCTTCAAAACATCCAAAAACAAGAATGAGTTTTATAAAATTCATCATTTCTAAAGTTAAATATATTAAGTAGGAAATTATATTATTTGAAAAGGCAAAAATAACATCCTACAAACATATTTAAGATTAGAAATAAGGTTTTTTTAAAGATATCTGCATTTCCATAGATTCTTCCCTTATTTTATATGAATAAAACAAGGTTTATTTTAGTCTGGGGTTCTCAAATCCCTATAAGAGCAAGCTCATATAGTTAATTACATCCTAGGAGGGATACTCCTAAGAAAACTCTCGATTAAAGCAGTGATTTCATACCCTTTTGACTACAATGTAGAAGACAAGGAACAGAAGTAAGGATTTTCCAAGGAGAAAGCTCAATGTTGAAAATTTATTAGTGAGTCAATGGAGGAAAAGTAGGAGGTGTCGGATTCTAAGAAGCTCAAAGACAACCTCAGTCTATCCTATGTTGGGCTTTACATTTTAAGAGAAAATTTTATGTTTAAGTTGACATTTTATTAGAAATTTAGGATTATATTCCCGGAGGGCGATGACTTAAGATCTAAAAAGAATCTGCCTCAGAACCTAAATCTAATTTGGGTACTACAAAGTAGCGACCCGAACCTAACTAATGAAGTGCAAATCTGGACTTACCCCGGCCTGGATTGGGGAGCCAGCTAACCACCTAGGCACTTTAAAAACATGTATCCAGTCTCTTATGAAAGATGGGTAGGGATGTTGTTTAGGTTTTAATGAATTAGGGGCCAACATCTAAGAAAGATCCTTATTGGCCCCTCAACTTATGTAGGGTGAGAAATGTCCAAAAATGCAATTAATATTTTAGACTATTTTTTAATTTGTATCTAATGCAATGCATGCTAATTGACTTAAATGTATAAAATGAATATGAAGAAGTTTTAAAATTAGGCTTAGAAAATAGGTTTTTCCCTAGAGATTGCACAACTTCCCCTTGACAGAATTGCACCCACATAGGTCAAGTGGTCTGCCAGAATCCGCAAGCGGGGAGGTGCCTAACAAGGAAGAGAAAGTAATAATATGCTTATGCTGACTCTCGGCGGTCCCGAGCTTACTTCTTAGATCATTAGAGTTATTATGTGAGCCTAAAAATTTTTATTTAAAATTACAAGTAGAAGAATTTTATACGTACCCTTACGAAAAAATCTCTCCGATTCGAATCCAGGCTAAAAAATGCAAGGGCCCTAAAAAAAGCTACTGCACAAACAATGTAAACAATCAATTTAAATAATCCAAAATTATAATGTCTAATGTCCATATTACACCCAAAATTTACAGAAAAGTAAAGTGGCCGGGCACCACTGACAACAAACCCGGATTCTAATCCTAAGAATGACGCAAGTGAGTTTTGAACTGGGATATACTGTTCCTTGAATCTTTATTTCTTCGTCTTCTTTCTTCAATCTTCTCGTTCTGTATTTTCTTCTTCTACGAGCTTCTCAGGTTCTAGATATCCAAATGAAAAGAAACTCATCCCTAAGAGGGGTATTTTCTTTTCTATTTGGATATTGAATCATCCTAATTTGGCTTTCCAAATAAAAGAAAATAATCTTTTAAGGTATATTCTCCTTTCTTTGGATTCCAAATTGGATGTAATATCCCACTTTCAAAATCACTTTCACATTTATGATAATTTTCAAATACATTTACATTTACATTACATTTCACAGAAAAAGAAAGAAAATCTAGACCACCTGCAGGGTTATCCTAAGCAAAAATTATCCCAAGCAGTTATATATATGCATTTAAATTGAATCAATTAGCCACACTCCTTATTTGGGGGCTAAGCAGCTGTAGTACCTGTAGCATTTATATAAAATTTTTGATTAATTAGGCCCCCTTTTTCTGCCCTGCACGAGTGTGGCCACCTGTAGAAAATCATTTTAACAATCCAGATCGCTCCTAGCCTATGGGTAATCTAATCGTCAATCAAACCAACATCACAGAGTGCAGTAAAAGTAAGAAAACACACAAATATTTTTACAACCAGCATGCAGTGAAAATCGAGAAAAATCCCGTCACACAGCAGTAAGAAAATAAACACCAGCCTAACCTAAAACTAGAGTCGGTTGTCCTAACAAACAAATCTAAGTATGTGCAGTAGGCTGTGAGGTTTTGAAATGTCCTAAGTCAATTATTGGCTAAAGTTTTCTAATTGATTGAATTCTAATTTAAAGATGTTTACTAATTCTAAAGTGAGATGTCACTAAATTTTATATGTTATAAGTTTCTATCCTAAATTGTGCATGCATCCTAACTCTAGATTTTCTAAGACTCGGTCCTTAATTTTTATCCTTAAGTGTCACTACTGTTATATAGGATAAAAAATTTTTTTATTACTAACCCTTAGGACTTTGCGTGCGTGTAAAGATTTAAGGATCTAAAATAAAACAAAAGTAATCCTAATAAAATTGAAGTTGCTACAAGGACCTAAAAGGGAAGGGTTCGCACAAACCACATCAAGGGGCCCCTAAAGGTTTTATATGTTTAGAATACTTACAGTCACCGGGGGCTACGACCCGATGGTTCCGCCCGTAGCACCTCTACCCGGTTGGATAGAGGCGACTGACATCATTAGCTCCTTGTCCTTTTGTTCCCTCGACCGGTACCATTCCTCGCAATTTATGCAAATAAAATAAAGAAACACGGAAAACAGGGATTAGAAGCACTTTTAATAAATAATAATAAAATAATGGAAATTTACTAAAAATAAAGACGTACCTTTCTTCGGGCTTGAACACTAGCTTTGTTGATTTTGCTTTTGAACATTCCACCTTTAAACTCATATTGTATACCTTTCCAATTTTTATCCCGAGGCACAAGAAAGGGAAAGAAGAAGAAGGAGGTAGAGAGAGAAAGAGATTTCTTATTTTTCAACACTTTCACTTTCTAATAGATATTTAGCTAATACTCTCTCTAATATACATATACTTTCTTTTCCAAAATTCACACACTTCACCCTTAAAATAATACAACTTTCACTTTTCAAAATCATACATTTATGCCTTTTTATATACACCTTTAAACTTTCAAAATACACACACTTTTCCTTTAAAATCCTCACAATTCTCTCTTCCAAATTATACACAAGTTCAAGTGAATCTCTACCTTTACACACAAGTTCAAATATAACTTCACCTTTACACATCACTTTTTAGTACATGCACAAACTCTACATCTCCAAAACTTCCCAAAGATGCACACATTACCTTACTTTTCACATATACAACTTTCACCTAATTTTTATTTTTCAACCCAACATACACATTTTACTCTTCTTTTCCAAAATACACAATTCAACTTTCCCAAACTCACACAAGTTCTAACACACTTCCACCTTTCTAAGAGACATATAATTTTCATCATTCCAAAACATATACAATTTCCACTTTTCAAATCACACATACACATGTCATGTTTCAAAACACATATAGATTACTTTTCAAAGATCTCTTTCAAAATACACATGTTCTACTTCCAAAAATTTACACATCTCACCCTTTCAAAGTTCACACTTATATTTTTCAACAATACTTTTTCAATTTTACACATTTCTCTTCACTATTCACATGTACATTTTGGCTATTCAAAGCATTCGTATTTTTCAAAACAAACACAAGTTCCATTTTTTTTTTAGAACATACACAATTTTCACCTTTACAAAAAAAAACTCCACGTCTCTACCTTTCAAATCGATATTTATGCTAAATATAACTCAAAGAAAGAATTAAAACCAACTTTATTCTCTTCCAAAACCAATGAAGCTTTTCAACTATACCAAAAACATCATTGTATTGAATCTATGATTGCTTACAATTAAATACATAGAGCACATGGATATATAGAAAAAAAAAAATAACTACTGTCAAATGTTTTAAGTGAATACAACTTTTCAAATTCATGAAACTAAGCTCCAACAAGAACATATATTACATCCTGCTATCATTATAATATTCTTATTTTTGTTGACATCTCCAATAAAACAAAGATTGATAAATGACTAACATAACGGAGAAGAGAGATACAGCCAAATAAATAGATATATCCACTTGCTTACCAAGATTAATTTCATGCGTTTATTTACATTCCAACAAATATTCAAGATTTCTTTTATTGTCAACTTTGTCATTTTTAAAAGATAGAAGGAAATTAAAACTTGTTTCAAATTTTTCTCTAAATAATCATGGCAAAAGACAATCTCTAATAAGATTTATCAAACACTTTGAATAAGAAGAAATAGATTTCTGGATGAAAATCATTAAGTGGACTCATATCAACAATGGAAGAGACTAACAATTCTTTTAAGGGCTCTAGTTCATCATTATCACCATTAAAACAAACAATTTGAACTCACATATGCTGGAAAAAGAGAGAATAAAACTTTAAACTTTCAAGGTTTTCATTAATGGCAAAGGTCATTTGGGGTGTTCTAAATTCTAACTTGGATGAAAGGCAAGTGATTACAGTTCTAGAAAGTAATTTAAATACTACCATATTATATTAGAATTACATCTTTCCATCTAATATTGAACTGTATAGGATTGATAGATCTCTACAGATCTGTTTATTGTTATATATATATATATATATATATATATATATATATATATATATATATATATATATATATATATATATATATATATATATATATATATATATATATATATATATATTCACAAAATCGTGTGTTTAATGAAGACGATTTAACCCGAACATGGATTACATTGGTTTTCATCAAGCCATCTCCTATTCCAAACAAAACTATGGCGGGTATAGGAAGTTAGAAGAAGCAGTTACCTAGATCTTGATGTCCGAATCCAGAGGAGATGGGGAGATTTTCGCTTGGGTTTCTTCTCACGCCTGGAGAGGAAGGGGTCATGCGAATTACTCTAGGACGACGTCGGCTAGGGGTTCGGTCGGCTGGGACAAATATGCGAGGCTTCTGGGCTTTCAGATCAAGGCGTTGAAGGGGAAGAGGGGGACATCCTGCCTTGGTGTCGCACAGAGCAGAGAGAGCGAGAGAGAAGGGATTTCTCTCAGAGTCAGAGAGGCGAACCTGTAGGGGTTTCGCCTAGGCTTCTTACGCGATCCAGAGAGGGAAGATGGGGGTTGTCCGCCTGGATTTCTCACGTGAATTGAGAGAGAGAGGTTTCTTTCTGTGAGTGTGAATCAGAGAGAGTAGCAGGGCTGAGGCTTTTTGAATGGGAGGGAAAATTCCGAACCAGGGAGATCCGGAGTTGCTGTGTATGTGCGAATGAGAGTGAGGGAGAGATCGTGAGAGTGGGGAGGCAGTTCGTGCGAATGAAAGAGAGAGGCGAGCCTTTCGGTTTTCCGAAATTGAGAGAGGGTGTGGGCTTCGTGAGAGAATCCAGAGAAAGAGCGAGCAATGCCCATCTGAGAGAGTGTGGGTGATTAGGCTGATTTAAATAAATCTAAAACTCTCTCTCAATTCAAATTAGTAGCTAGGATTTTAGGGATTGATTAAAAATAATTTGAGTTGATTATCATGATAGATCTTAAAAAAAATAATGACATTTTATTTTTAAAATATAGGTAATTTATTTTAATAAAAAATAATATATTTAAACTAAACAAAGTTAGCGAATATTTTAAATTAAACTAATTTGCATTCATTTATTTAATTAACTAATGACATTAGCTCGCGATGAGTAAAACCAGACTAAACAGGGCCATTGAAATCAAATTCGACTTGAGTTAAAATTGATTTGATTTTGCTTCGATTGGTGTAGTAAATTTTGGTTCAAAAGAGTTAATTTGTGTTTGTTTGAAGTTGAATCAAAATCTGGATTGAATCGATTTTGATTCGAATTGAATGATAGGTTCGAGTCGATGCTACGTTAGTGGGTGTCCACCTAAGGGAAATCCTATGGGCGACGTCTACACTAGGCTACGAAGACCTAGGTGCTAGAGTTGATTCTGGGGAAATTGACCTCAAATAATGAGGTCAACAAAAAGTATTCAAATCAGGGTAGGAAATTTGAATCATATTTCTATTTTTAGTAATTTTGATTTCTCAGATTTTATCTCTTTTAAATTTGTTTAAAATGTAATATCTCTCATTCTAGTAATTTTCTATCATATAACTTTTGATGTGTAAATTATATCATCATCCTAAGCATTTTATGGTGACATATATGTTGGTGATTTTTTTGTATTACAATTAAATTGAAATGGGTTGTGTAGTGCTGAATATAAAATGATCAAGAGGTAATGTACTACATTTACATATAGAATACTGATATGCACATGCTTACTATTCATTTAATGTAATATTAATTTTTGACGTAGTACAAGTATACTGATAAGTATATTGGAAATTGAATTGATTATATTTGATATTGGTTACTATAGTATATATGATATGAAAGATGTATAAAAATAAGAAAGGCTACCTAGAAATGATTGACTAATTCAAGTTAACTAGAGACATGTTACCATATATAGAAGGGTAGATTGATGAGATTTTCTTTAAATAAAATTTAAGGTGTAATCATAAGTTATATTAAAAGGGGGGTATAAGGGGACTTACTAATATAACTTTCTGATGGATAGGAAGTGATGAATTCTTACATGAAATTAAGCCACCTGACTAATGACTTATATTATGTGATATGAGATTGATTCATGACAACATGACTGATATGATTGCGACTGATTCTTATAGGGTTAGCCTACAAGTCTGGATATAAAAAAAATGTTGTAGGTAGTCAGATGTCTTACCTTGCTTACATTGCCTATAAATGTATATGATATTGGCATACATGATTTGTATAAGTAAATTATATGACTAATAAGATCGATATAATGACACATAATGAGCATGAACTATATGACATACATAATACGTATTATATATAATATTGAGATTATAAGACATGCATATATATGAAACACTACATATAAGACTGATATGATTAAGAAGACTAATTCCTGAAATAAAGCATTTGATAGGAATATGATATACATGCATAACATAGAAGTTATACAACATGCATATGATAAATACAAGTGTATTAATTTCATAAAGACAAATATAAACTATCTTGTAATTGATATTCATTGGAACAATAAAACATATTGGTCTTTTGCACAGTTATTGATCACTTCCCATAAGATATATACAAATGGACTAATTTTATTCCTCATATGATATAATATTATTCACATTGACTCCTACCTACCTTTATAGTTATATACTCATACTAATATTAATTGAATAATTATATGCATATTGTTTCCCTACTTTGCATTGAATGTAGTTGTAGGTTCTAGAGACCTACTGAGTTGTTAGCTCACTATGTAATTTTTGCAAGTTTTTAGGAAGGGATAAGACCTAGTGGAGTGAGATAGATCAGGATTTCATATGTTTCTTTTTATTTGAATTTTAGTTTCTCTTTTTAATAGTCTGAAGTTAAGAATAATAGACTAATATATTGATTGACATCCTAATTATTATTTATGAATTCTGGGAAATGAATAAAATTATAAATTAAAGATAAGAATTTGGAGTTAGCTTCTACTATTGTTTATTTATTGAAATGAGATTAGTGGATCTAGTAGATTAATTAGAAAATACATAGACAATTCTTTTAAAATTAGATCATGAGGCATTACAGAAGATCTCAATGAGCCACAACTATATGTCCTCAATGAGCCACAACTATATGTCACAATCCTGTACTAACCATTAAGTTTCAAAAAATATATTTTGGCTTATAATAGTAAAAATTTATTTTAAAAGTTATTATGAGTCTAAATTATAAATCATCTTTTCCATAACATAGATATTATTGTGCTTTAGTTTCAGTAATTGTTTCCTATTTTTTGGGCTTTTGAGCAAATTTTTAAGAAATTGATATTTATCAGTATAAGTGGTATTTTTGGGATAGTTATGTATCCATTTTATAAATTAATTTTATTAGAGTGTTTTGTACGTGCTTAGCTAATTAATAAAAAATTTTGTATAATTTTTTTATCCCAGATTTGAAGATGTTAAAGGATTTTGGGTTTAAAATTGAATAATTAAAATAATTACCATTATACCCTTAGCTTATTTCAATATACTATCTAAATCCACTTAACTAAATATATTAAATGGCATTTTTACCACGATTTCCCTGGAAATTTTGTTTAACAGAGTAAAAAAAGATAAAAAAGAGAGAGAATAAGAGGGAAAAGAAAATAAAGCAAGGTTTTTGAGGCAATAAATCTATTTTTGTTTGTCGACCAAGTTGAGAAATTTGTTCTTCTAGAGGTAGGTCACAATATGTTAATCTCAATTTTAAAAAATACACAATTTTTATCAAAATTTTTTTTTATTTTTTTTTGTTACAAAAAATGGTTTTACTTTGTTCTGGTAAAACTTTCATCACTTCTCTTTTTATATATTATAGAAATTGAGATTTTAAACTCTTTGAATATTTTTTTAAAAAAATTTAATACTATAGATTTTGAAAATTTTATAGTTTTTATTGAATAAAAATAATTCAAACTCTAAAAATTAAAGTTGTATTATAATGAAAGTATTTTAATAGTGTTTTACATGATATATGGTAATTTAATTATTTGCTAAAAATGTGCATTTTTACTTAGTAGGATTTTTTATTGTGTATCGTTATAAAAAATTGTGATATTATAAAATGTGATCAATTATGTTTTTATATGATTGAATCAAGTGATACAAAAATCTTTAATATAAATAATATATGTTGGGAGATACAAGGGGCTAGAATTTTTTGAGATTCTATCTAGAATCTGGAAAATTCTTTTGCCTATAAGACATATTCTAGAGATAAATATGTCATGTTCTGGTATCTATGGGCATGGTATGATGTTATAAGCACAATTGGAGTAATAAGGGTATAAAATCCTTTGAGATTTTGTCTAAGATGAAAAAAATCTTATTGGAACTATTATGTGATAAGAATTTCAATTTTATTTATCTACTCAGTACAATTATTTGAATCTAGATAACTACTATGCTTTTAATACTTTACTCAATAAAATAATTTATTATACTACATTGAGCTATTTTTAAATATTCTAAAAGTGTCTAATAAAATAATAATTTAAAATTTTATGTTGGTATTTGTGGCCTACTGAGCAGTTCTAGCACACTATGGTTTCTCTTCTGGTTTCTAGGATATGGAAAAGGAAAGGAGCTTGTTGATTAACAATTGAGGATTTGATCTCGGATTATATGTATTTCTCTGTTTTAATTTTTATACAATCATGACTAGCTTAGATGTTTTTCTCTATTTTTAGTTTTTTATCTATGTACTATAGTGTAGATCATGTGTATACATTTTGATGATATGAATGAGATTTTTTGGATGAGTTTAATTTCAGTACTCTAAATTTTTTTAGTAACTATACAGTATGTATTTATTTTAAAGTTTAAATTAGAAAAAAAATTGTAGCATTTTTCAAAACTAAATCTTGAGATTTCTCTATCATAGCTCAACATGATAGGACTTGTTCTGGTCGGGTTAGGTTGTGACAAGCTATTGTGGTATTAGAATTTTGAAAAAATTAATCATAAAATAGAGCTATAAGAATGGAACTGTATGTTAAATTTGGTAGTTTTATGTCTGTTTGGGTGTTTAATATTATTTATTTTAAAGTGTATGCATGTTCAGTTATGTATTTTTATATAATATTGATTTGTCAAACCCAAATAAGATATATGGGCAGAGTGCTAGTCAAGCAGCTCATGTACATAATATGGCTATGACAATTAATTCTAATACAGTTTGTCAGTTTGCTAGTTTGATAGCCTAGATGATAGTTGAGACATAGAGCAGAGTTAACGTTGCTAGATATGATGATATAGACAAATATTTGTATATATTTTTGAGATTGAAGCCTATAAGATTTGAAGGCATTATTGATCCCATGGTAGCAGAGCACTGGTTGAGAAGGCTAGTGAAGACATTTGATAATATGTAGTGTTCGCTTAAGAGGAAAGTATTATTGGACGTCTTTCTGCTAGATGGTGAAGTAGTCATTGTGGATGGGCCAGCATGAGAAGAAATTTTAAGGGAGATTGAACTCTTTGATTTGCAGGGAGGAGTTCTCTAATGTATTTAGAGCTTGATTTTTATCACCTTCTGCAAGTCAGTAGATGTAAGAGACTTTTGTTTAGACTAGTTTAGGGGAGCAAGACAGTTATGCAGTATGAGGCAAAGTTTACCTCATTGGCTTGGTTAGCATTCCCATAGAAAATTGCTAAAGGTTTTTTATAGGAATTCAATATAGTGTGAGATAACTTCTAGCACCATTTCATATTTTTAATTTCTCTAAGCATGTGGAGAGAGCCCGATTGATTTAGAATGATTTGATAGCTATTAAGGAGACGTGGGTTGCTAGTAGAAAGAGATTTATTGTCATGATATCTAGTAGTAGGTTCTCTAGGAAGAAAAGTAGATTTGTACTTATATAGTCCAGAAAGGGTGTATATTTTGTGTCTATATGATCTTTGAGCAGAGAAAGTATAACTAGTTCTTGGAGTTTTATTAGTGGGGCATATGTGTACAAGAGTTATGGTAGGTGATATTCTGGCCAATGCTATGATATGATGGGACAGTGCTTCAGGTGCGGGCAAGTAGAGCACCAGGTAGTCGTGTGTCCTCAGGCAAGATTTGATTAACGATATGAGAATTCTATCTAACTGGCGAGGAGACTTACAGTAGTTTCACTTCATACATTTTTTTGATGGATCATCTGGTAGAGGCAGTGGTTCTAGTTTTATGATAGGAAGGCCATGTGCTAGTAATAAAAGAGAGCTTAGTGGTTATGTCACTCCAATATTAGTTCATCCATGTGTATACAGTTTGACTAAGTAGGAGGCTCGTGAAGGTGTAAATGTTATAATAGATATGACTTATATTTTTACTCAGTGATGTTGGGGTTTGTTTAATTCTATAACTAGTCATTTACTTATTTTTAAGCATTTCTTTGATTTACTGCATTTTCCTTCAATTTTACTACCCTCATTTCTTTTTGTTACAATACCAATTAGAGAAGATATGATAGCCAATAGGGTCTGTTTTTGTGACATTGAAATTTTTGATATGAAGCAGAACTATAGTTTAATTTTATTACCTATTTTTAATTTGATATTATTTTGGATATAGATTGGTTGAGTCGGTATACAACAACAACATCTACGAGGGGTCAGCTATATTAATCTTTTTTCTCCATTGTATTATATTAAAAGTTAAATTCTTGTGTAATGATAATAAAGAAAGATCATTTCTAATATTTTCTAACAAAGGCTTTTTTAGGTCTACCTCTATCTATTTTAACATAAGTCAAATCTAACACCTTTACTTTCCTAACCGAGTCAGCGAAAGGATGTTGTTTTATATGACCAAACCATCTAAGGAGACTCTCTCTAATCTTATCTTTCACTAGATCTACTCCAACCTTTTAACATATATGCTCATTTCATATCCTATCTCTAAGTGTAAATCCCATCATCCATTTGAGTATCCTCATCTCTGTAACACTTAATTTAGTATTATGCTTCTCTTTTAATTGCCAACATTCAGCACCATAAAGCATTGCAGGTCTCACCACCATCTTATAGAATTTTCCCTTAGTTTGAGGGAGACTTTTCTATCACACAATAAGCCTGATGCATTCCTCCACTTAAACCATCCAACTTGAATTTTGCTAATAATATCCTTATCTAGTTCACTAGCACTCTGAACAATAGATCCAAGATATCTAAAACATGCACTCTTATTAATGACTTGATCTCCCAAAGTAACAATCCCCTCACTACGTCTATTACTACTAAAATTACACTCTATATATTCAATTTTAGATCTACTCAAGTGAAAACCTTTAGACTCTAAGGTTGACCTCCATAATTCAAGTTTACCTTCAAATCCCTCTCCAGTATTATCAACAAGAAGAATATCATTGGCAAAAGGCATGTCCCAAGGTACATCCTCTTACAAATGTCTAGTGAGAACATCTATTACTAAAGCAAAAAGATATAGGCTTAAGGATGATCCTTGATGTAATCCAACCAAAATAGGAAAATACTTAGTCAAACCGCCTTGTGTTTGAACACAGGTAATAGATCTTACATACATATCTTTAATGATTTGAATATAAGTGTTATTAACTCCTTTATTTTCAAGAAAACTCCATAGCACTTTTCTTAGAACTTTATCATATAATCTCTCTAAATTAATAAATATCATATGTAGATTCTCCTTATTCTTTCTATATTTCTCCATCAAATCTCTCAATTAGGGGTGCAAACAAGTTGAGTCGAACTTGAGCCAGGGGTGTTCGAGTCGAGCTCGACTTTCAAATATCGAGCTCAAGCTCGACTCATCTCATGAAACGAGTCGAGTCGAGCGGCTGCCTCATATGCGAATCCCTCTCCCCCTCTCGTTCGCTATCCCTCTCCTGCTCGTTGTCCTGCTCCCGCTGACCCTCCCGCAATCATGCTCCTACTCCAACACCCGCTCTCGAAGACGCGACCCACTCCCGCACTCGTGCTCGCTCCTGCTTCCGCTCGCTGTCCAGCTCCCGCAGACGCGACCCGCTCCAGCTCTCATGAATCCTGTGAGCTACTCGACGAGCCACCGAGTTGACCAACACAGTGTTTGAGATCAAGCTCGTTTAGCATTCGAGCTCGAACTTGTGTTTGAGCTCGACTCGTAAGCTCGATAAGCTCGACTTGTTGAGCCCATTAACAAGTCAAGCGCGAGCTGGATCATGAGCTGGCTTGACTCGGTTGCACCCCTACTCTCAATATATGTATTGCTATCATAGTAGACCTACCCGAAATGAATCCAATTTGATTTTGAGAAACATTCGTATCATGACGCAACATATGCTCTATAACTCGCTCTCATAGCTTTAAAGTATGATTTGGGTAGTGAGAGTTATGTATTTTAGGGAGTTAAAATAGTTTTATAATAGGTTATTTCTATTGTGAAAGTAGATAGATTGTGAAAGAAAGGCTGCATTGTATTTTTTTGCATCTATCTGGGATAGGAGTATAAATTATATTTATCTTTCTAATGTCTTGGTAGTGCAAGAAATTTTTAATGTGGATTCCGAGTAAGCCAATTTGCCTCTAGAAAACAACATAGAGTTCTGTATTGATGTATTTCTAGGTATGGCCCCAATTTCTAAAGCTTTGTATAGAATGGAACATAAAGAGCTTAAGGAGTTAAAGGTTCAACTTTAGAAGTTAGATGATCGAGGATTTATTCGTCATAGTGTCTCTATGGGGAGTACCTATTCTATTTGTGAAAAAGAATGATGGTGCAATGCACATGTACATCAATTACATTGAGTTAAATAAAGCCACTATTAAGAATAAGTATCCTATGCTATAGATTGATGATCTATTTTATTAGCTTGTTGGATCTTCCATATTTTCCAACATTAATTTGTGATCTAACTATCATTATGTGAAAGTGAGAGAGCTTGATGTGATGAAAATAACTTTCAATAATCTATACGAACATTATGAGTTATTAGTCATGCCTCTTGAGGTGACTAATGCACTGGCTTTCTTTATGGGTGTTCAGAAATTATCTGGATCAATTTTTTTCTATTTTCATAGATGATATTTTGAATTATTTAGCTTCTTAGGAATATCATGTAAGATATTTGAGGATTATTTTGCAGACTTTAAGTTACTATCAATTATATACAAAATTCTTCAAATATGAGTTTATAATGAGAAATATTTTTTTTCTGGGGCACGTGGTGAGAAGTGTAGCTATTTTTGTTGATCTCCAGAAAATTTAGGTAGTTAATGAGTGGAGAAGGCCTCCTACTGTATTTGAGGTATGTAGTTTTTTTGGATATGAATGGTCACTCACCGACTACGGTCCCTTCGACCATCGTCACCCATGGGCTACGATCTCTTCCACACCATCGCAGGCCGACTACAATCCCTCCGACTTTCTTCGCCTACCAACTACGACCCTTCTAACCACCGTCGCTACCAACTACGATCATACTAATCAAATAAATATTTCAACAATCTCTTAAGAAATACTGCCATGTAATACACTTTATACAAATGTGTATTTACTACATTGAGCTAGCACCTCCTCCTAAGAACAATATAATTTGTAATCAACCATCAATAATAATTGATTCATTTAAACTTGGACAAGCCTCATGATTCTTCACTTTTCATAAATTTCAATGTAAAAAATTGATGTCTCTTATAAATATTGTACCATGCACTTTTATCTATTTGTGTGATAAATCTTTTTATAAAATTTGGATGCTAAACTTTATATTTCTCTATCAACGTAGATATTCTATAACACAACAAGCTAACTTCTAATGAGTCCTTAATATGAGATAATGAAAAAATTAGAGTTTGAGGTTATTTCTTTCACTGATTTGAATTATGGTATATTGACTTAGATAATCATTCAATATTCTTAGTAAATAATAATAATTAAATGAAATTCCGACTGCCATATTAAAAACAAAACTAGAAAGATGTTTCAAATAATCCCTTAATTCACCATTTACAATTAAATTCATCTGAATATTTTAAATCTAACATGAACCCAACTTATAGGAAATCTTGTAAACACTTCCTTCTTAGAGTCTACAAAATGAACTTTGTAACAATTACAAAACTCTTAAAATAAATACAGATAATTACACAAAGAGCAGATAATTACACAAAGAGCAGATAATTCAATTCACTAAACCAAATCACAGAGTAATAAGTTTACAAGCTCTTCTTCATACACGCCACCTTTTCAGGCTTCTAAGGTCTGCTTATAAACAGCTCATTGATCCGCGCCTCTACTTCCTGCGCACTGTGCTTCACATTTCTATCCCCATGCTTCCCTCCCTCCACTCCCCTATAAGACTCTAGAAACCGCCGGTACGCCGGCATCACAATCCCCACCGCCGTCATCCTCATCTCTGCTCTCAGCCTCTCGTCGGCCACCACCCAACCGCTCTGCGCCCGACATGTCTCCTCGAAGTACACGTTGAAAACCTTCAACCTCTCCCTCATCACCGATGGTTCCGGAGCCCGGCCGCTGCTGTCTACTCTCAGCACCGCTGTCACCTTGTTCCAAGTGCTTTTCTGATATTCTGACCCCCACCGCCGCTCTCTCGCCGCCTGCCTTCGAATCCATTCCTCCCCCATTAGAATAGTCAATTCGTTGCTATCTCTCACCTTCTGCATCATATACCTCCCATTGTTCATCAGAAAGACGCAGCTTAGTGCTGGTTCACGGTAGGCCTTAGCCTTTGCCTCCAGATTTCCTTGCAGGACTTCCATGATCCACGCGATCTGAATGGCGAGTGGCGATGATGGCCGATCTGGGATTTCGGCAATTCCCATTCCATCCTCGTCCATCACCTCCTCAAGAGTTTGCCGGGAAGCGCAGGCGGCGCGGAGGTAATTCATTACATAACGGGTGATGGGATGAAGCCCTCCACCCGGCACAGCAGCTGTTGCCGGATCACGCCGGATCAAGTTATCCAGCTCGGTGAAGATCCCGCGAATCGTCGCTCCCAGCTTCTTCCAGAGCGCAACGGCTTCCGTGCAGAGGAATGCAGAGTATTTATCACAGAATAGCGCGTTGAGCTCAGGAATTACATCACGAATGGCCTCATACATGTCCGCCACCCGGAAAAGCCTCTCTGGCGACCGGCTATGTGAGGCTATTGCATCGCCGAATCGCAGAAGCCGGATTGCCGGGGTGCGGCAGGCCTCCGCAAAGGAGAGGTCGGAGATGGCGGAGAGGCCGGCAAAGATACGTAGGCAGAGGCGGCGCTCGCTGGGGAAGAGTATGCGGAATCCCACGTTCACAGCTTTGACCCAACGGCGGATCTCGTCCTCGAGCTCCGTCCACGGTGTAGCCTGGACTTCGTCGGAGATGGAAGTGTCGGCGGTGGCACGGTGTCGGATTCCTAACCGGCAGATGCTTTCCTCGAGGAAGTCCCGACGGGCAAGGCTATACGCGTGGGCACACTCTCTGCCAAACCCAGCGGCGAACATCCTTTTACCAATCTCGTGGAGATCAGCTACGGAGCCCGGCGGTAGAGCGTCGATGACAAAGTCGTAGTCAGTCACTGGTGGGGCCACCGGGATCTGATCTTCTTCTTCTTCTTCAGAATCTTCTCCGTCGGAATCGAATCCGGGCGGCGGGACGGGTTCATAAGGGGAGACGCCGTAAGGGTTTTCGATCAGCGACCGGAACTCGTCCTCGAGCCGGAGCATGCACTGTTGTAAGAGATCGTTAGCATGGTCAAGCGCCGGAGGGTCAAGATCTCGTACAGCGGAGATAAGGGAATCAACGGCGTCGAGGAAGGCGGCGGCGTCAGCGGAGTCGGACCAAATCGAGCGATCGGAGGAGAGAAATCGAGCAAACTGGTGATCGAGGGAGGAATAGTGTTCTTCGGTGATGGATCCGTCAGAGAGGCGGTCTGCGGCGAGATTCTCGCGGGAGAAGCGGTGGTCGAAGTTGGAAAAGATCTGTAGGATGTCGTCGGCCATTGTGTCGGTGCGACCGAGGGTCTTCGCGATATGGCGGGCAACTTCAATAAGCTTTTCCTCCCCCTTCTCTGCCATCTAAATCATCAATTGTTTGCAAGGGTAGGATTAGGGTTACCAAGAGTGGACAAATGGCGGAGAAAGCGAAGACCAGAGAGCGCAGCTGAGCAGCAACAACTGCGGAACGCGGATTTGGATATGTCACAATAAAGGACAATTAAAATAATAATAAAGTTAGGGGAAAAAAAAAACGTCAGTACTTGTAATTTACAACTTGAACTTTGCAGGCAAAATTATATGGGCCAAAACTCTAAATCGGAAAGAGTTTTGAAGGGATAAAGGTTTTTTTCCGCGTTTTGACTTTATATTTTGGCCAATTATATTTATTTTTTGTTTCATTTCTTAAATTAAAATTTAATTGTATAAAAATTTATGTTAAATTTAAAATAGAAATTTGCTTGTCATTTACTCGTTTTGTGCACTTTCTCTGTCATCGGTGGTGACCGTAGAGTGCCTACGAACAACAGTTTTTATAAATTCATGACTAAGTTTTTATTTCTGTACATTTTGTCTATTAATAATGTTACATGTTTGATTATACATATTTCAATGCATTATTTATACTAAAAAGTCCTAAATTTAAAACGTCCTTAGTCATCACAGTATATAGTACTAATTAGAACCGTATTTGAATCATGATCCCACCAATTTTCAAGATTATTTAAATTATTCAAATATGGTTTAGATAATATTTGAATATGATTTGTATAAGATTTAATCATGAGTTGGTCATATTTCATGATAGTTTGATCAAGATTCATAGATAGTTTGGAGAGGGATTGATTATGGTTTAAAAATGATTGTATCAAGGTGTGGAGATGGTTCAATCATCATTTGAAAATGATTTGTTTTATTTTACAATCATTTTCTTATTTGAAATGGACTCATTTGAATTATTTTGCTATTAATTTACTTTTTGTTATTGTACAAAAATTGAAGAGTAATAATCATAAGTTGAAAAATAATGAATAAGATTGGACCATAAATTCGATGATCTGGCCAATCTTATTTGAAGTTTTGTACATAGGGAGAAGAATGAGAGGATGGAGTAGAGTGTGGAGATATCTATTGAGATTGGAGTTGAAGTGGAGGAGGAGGTAGATAAAGAGGTAGAGGAGGTGTAGGAGATAATAGATGTGGACTAAGCCCTTGCTATTGTATATA
Organism: Dendrobium huoshanense; assembly: GCA_016618105.1. Taxonomy (NCBI): domain Eukaryota; kingdom Viridiplantae; phylum Streptophyta; class Magnoliopsida; order Asparagales; family Orchidaceae; genus Dendrobium; species Dendrobium huoshanense. Next base: position 23,287,430 of record CM028355.1, read on the forward strand.
TGTATAAGGAGGTTAGAAAGGCAAATGTTGTTAGCTCATCTCTTACAATTGTATATAAAAATGAGGCTAATTTAATAGATAATAAAAGGGGGGAATTGCATAATAAGAAATATTTAATTGTGGATTTCAAAAAAGAGGCATAAGCACATGGATTCAAATACCGTTGATCCATTCAACCCATTTGATGAGAATAAATTATCTTTCTTCAAGTCTATGCTGACATAATTAGTAGATAACTCCAAAGAAGGGTGATGAAAATGTGATTTCAACAATTGAGTATACTCACAACATGGCTAGATAGTAAGCCGGGGAATTTAGTACTTTATTAAAAGTGTGTGCTCTTGAATCAACAAATAACTAACTTCAAAATTCTCGGGTTGGTATAAAACTCAAATTTTCAATGAATTGAAATAAAATATATTGGATGAAATGTGAGATCCCACTCTTTATATAAGCCATGATGTTGTATGACTTTGACCTCTTTTTCCCTTTAGTGCAGACCTCACATGCTTGTAATTACTTATTTAGTTTATTTGACATTGAAAGTTTTTTTTTTTTTCACTATGTTCTCTATCAAAGCTTTGTATGCTTGTATTGGATAAACTGCATAAAAACTAAGTATGATTATTGAATAAACTATTAAATAGGCACATAATGTTGACCTCAATTTTGGATGAGGTCAATGTTCTAAATAAAAATTCAATCTCCATGCATCAATCATTGAACTATACTTCAAACTTTAAATCAAACTCTATACTGTGTATTGACATAGTGCCTTGATCATTGACATACATAAATCATCACTTAACAATCACCCATGACTGTTATGTGATCATATGATCTATCACTTGATAATCACCAAATAATTGTTAGTGATATGATCATTATAAAAGTAAAATTCCCTAAATCATTGATCTTCATTGCTCAATTAAATACCCAAAACTAAATCATGCATTAAATCCATCAGTTGATTGTCTCTAGAGATAGGTAATTGACCTATCTATTCAATCATTGACGATCATCATTAATTATAATGATATGAACATTGTAAACCCTAAATATTCCAAAATCATTATCTAAATCCAATCTAGTGAATAAACCCTTTACGAACTCAAAACTCCAAAATTCAGTGTTAGAAGCAAACCAAAAACCCCTTGGTCCATAACTTATCTTTGGAGAAATTTCTATTGCCTTGAAACTTGACCAAATGACCTTAGATTTCTGATCTATCACTTGCATATTGTTTAGGTATGTCCCTAAGATTGACCACATCAGTTTGAAGGGATTTCAAGATCCCTAACCCCTAAAAACTAAAGCATTTCCGTAGGCTGCAAAAACTTTTAATATTTACAACTTATGCCACTAAATATGGCATCTTGTGATTTTTTTTGAATTTGTAAACCTTTCCAAATTCATTGATCATGATTTTCATTGTTGGCATGATACATTAAATCATTATTGAGCCTTGGTTGACCATTGTTGACCTAAAACCTATACTTTGAAAATTGAATTTTCCTAAACCTCAATATGGCTCAATGAAATTAGACCATGCAACCTTCTACAATAATATTTAGAATATCATTTGACATACACTAAATAAAAAACTAAGATATAATCAAGCTTGGTTTACCACTTCAACTTAGGTTGATAAAGCTATTGAACCCTAAAGCTACATCTTATTGCGTTCGAACTTTGCCATTACATGGAACATATTATAATATGTCTGACTCAACATTTAGAATAGTTCAAACCAAACCCCAACCCATGAGTCAATTTGATTGACCAAGCCAACCAAGGTTGACCAAGCTTGCATACTTTGAAATCATTTACAATTTTTTGACTACATATCATGTCCATAAGATCTCTAAGAGGTAATCCTTGGTGACCCATGCATTGAGTCCATTTGTATTAGCCACTTGTATTGACCCAAATTGACAAAATCATTATGCATTGGACCCAATGTAAACCTAGAATCAATTGACCCAAGCATGAACTTCAATTACATTCCATATGGCTCATTACATCTACCCCTAGTTAGCCCAACCCTTAGACTGACCCAAGTTGACTCATTGAGCTAATCAAATGCTACTCAAAGTACCTAAACTAAACTAGCTTGCTTAGCCGGCTTACCTAAGTCCAAGTGGCACTCAAATTAAGTTCAAGAATATTCCAAGAGGCTTGCCACCTAAGCTGATAGCTTGGCTTAGTTGACTCCATCCATCTTCTTGAAAACTGTTGGTACGTAACCCATGGGTTAAGCCCACTCTTACAATCCAGCCTAACCCAAACCCTCAAAGCATCATGAATTCTTCTCTGAACCCTCTAGAGCTTGCATAACCCAACCTAGTGGCCGAAGAGGGCCTAAATAGAATCAGAATCCTATTTAGTATATTTTAGAAACCAATAAATACTCCTCAATTTCTTTAAAGTAGGGTTCAATTTTTTATTTTGTTTTGCATCTAGAGAGTGAGTATGTCCATTTGTTCACTTTTCAATTGTTTTTGTGAGGTCATGAGGTGGTTTCAAGTAATCTTTGGTGAGGTTTCCACCATGAAAACACAACATCCAACCCAATTATCCTTGGCTCTTGACTTCTTGGAAATAAACATTCCAAGGGTCAAGGCGTGCCTAAAGCAAGGCCATGAAAATTGGAGCTTTATATTAGGTAATCCTCCATTCCCGGACTACGTTTTAGCTAGGTCTAGGTAAATGTGAAAGAAGCACTCAATCCACACAGACCAGAAAATTAGATTAAGTGTTCTCACTATACTGACGCTCTATGTGATGTTTAAACTAAATCCATCCAGCTAATCTCTAGGATCTGGTCAAAATACACCTATAGCCATTAAGTTAAACTAGAGGATGAAAACAAAATCAGGACCGTTTATTTCAAATGACAGTCCTGATTCCAACGTATCTCATTTCATGCTTCGATCCAACAGTTTTGAGGCTTTAAATTAAAACAGCTCGATCTTGATCCAGTAGCTCATAGCAAACTTGCATTATATAATTAGTGCGCTTATGATTGGATGATCAATCAGAGTGCGCCTTGTGGAAAGGGAATCTGACTGTATAATTAAGTATTTAATTTCACCAAAAAATTAGTAGATCTTTGAAAATTCATCTCTTCTAATGCTTGTCAAAATTGCGCATTCTTAGGCTTTATGAATTCAGCATGAGGAGCACTATCAAGCCCCAATGGTTTTAGGTCATGATATGCAATGTATTAATCATAATATTAGAAAAATCCGTTATGTTATTTCTTGAATTATTCATAAAATATAGGTCTCCATGGAAGAAATATAATTATATGGAATGTTTATTAGAGATGTTTAATACATATCTAAAAATGTTCAACTCAATTGAAACTATCTAAAGTGTCCAAATGAATTTTTTAAGTTCATGGGTCATTATTTGACCTATGGATTTAGAAATTCTTGATCAAGATTCTAGATGGAATTAGGCATTAACTTTTAGTGTGATTATAATGCTATATTTAAGGGGTTAGTTAGCCACTGATTTCATCTTAATCTCATGACTCTATATCCTAATATAAATTGCCAAACCTATAGATACATTTTGGTTTGGTGAATGATTTTCTAACCTTTGGAGACTTTGATGAGCCCAAATTTAGTGGTTAGAAGAACATGTATTCACGTACATATGTTTAAATGTTTATGCATTTGGAAGTCATTTAGTCTGTCATTTAGTAAACCCAAGATTCATGTATGCAATTAACCAAAGAACTTTGAAAATTCATAAAAAATTCATATTAATTCCAAAAATTACATATAATTTATTAAATTTCTCAAAATTAAAAGTTTAATTAAAAAATAAAAGCCTATGAAGTTCATCCGAAATTAAAATTAATTTTAGAAATTAAATAAATAGTTAATTTATTAAAATAAATATTTTAAATTATATAAAAATTAACAAAATATTTTAAAAACTTTAAATCATCCTTAGGAGTCATTCTTGACATTTGAAAAGATTTCAAGAGGTTTGAAGTTGATTTGGTACAAAAATATGAAAATACCCCTAATTATATAAATAAATCAATCCATTAAGTCATCAAACTTTAATAATCCATAATTAATTGCATAAAACTTAAAATTGAGAAAACTCAAATGCATTGGACTAATTTTTAGTCTAATATTTATAAAAAATATAAAATCTCCAAAATTCACTGCAAATAAAAAAAAATCAACAATTTGGTAAAACTTAATGTATAAAATGAATTAAATTTATAAAATTCATAACTAATTCAAGAAATTCTAAATTTAGTAAATTTAAAGGTATTATACTCATCTCTGGGGATAATATTTATGAAAAATGTAAAAAAAATGTTGAAATCATTTTAAATAAAAAAGTTGAGAAATGGACCATATGTTTAATGCATTAAATTATAAAAATCAATAAATCTTTAAAACTTAAAAAAATCATCAATCCACTGAGATTAAATCAATAAATAAACATATGAACAACAAACATTCTTTTCATTGATATTTTTAGGTTGGACTACCTCGAACTGCAAGGCTACGTGTCCTAAGGAGACCCTAAGTTCGCATGCTCGTTGTCAAATTTGAAAAAATATAAATTTTAAAATATAAAATTAAATCAATTTGTAAATAATTAATTAAATTTAAATAAAAATAATTCATAAAATATATAGACATTAGAGCATTTCATACCCTTATGTTTGATCCTTTTAGGAGGGTAAAAGTGTATTATATTGAGAAACTTTAAAAACACAAATATTTAATTAAAATGAAAGACTTTATGCTATCTATCTATCCTAGTTTTAGAGGATCGGTAGAATTACAAATATGATCCTAGGATTTACTAATCGATAGCTTTTAGCACTTAGAAGTTGTTGAACGCTGTTCTTTAAAATCTAAATGTAAATAATCTAAACAATAAAAAAATCTTTAAAATAAATTAAAAATCTCTAAATTATTAAAACTTAAATTCAAACTATCCTTTAAAGACTTTAAACAAATAAATTGATTTATAAACAATTTTAAACAAATAAAGCCTAGAAACTATCCAAGCCATACAACCTTTCTACACACACTTAGATAATTTTCTAGGTTACCTAACCCTAACCTAGGTTAGGACGATGATTTGATTTTCTTGCCAGGTGCTTTTCTTTTTTTTTTTTTAGAAAATGAAAATTGCATTAAATAAAGAAAAACCTAATACAATATATTAAGTGATAAAAAAAAAACTATCACATTCCTCCTTCAACAAAGAAATAAAAGTAAGAGGAACCGTATTACAACTCAAATCATCCCAATAAAAATCACCAACTAAAGCCAAGTTAGCATTATAATCCGCTAACTTATTACAATTTCTAAATGTAAAATAAAATAATAAATTCTTAAATTCTTTTAGAAAAGATAAATCTTCCACCTCTTGATTATTTACATTCTTAAAAGTAAAACCTTTACCAACCGAATATTGTAAATGCTTGATGATATTATAATTACTGCCTTCAATTATAATTTCTTTAGTTTCCATCATCCACTCTTGAATAACTTTCTTCAAAGAATGAAACACCAACAGTTCCAAAAAGCTACTATCAAAACGAATACATTTGAAGCCAAAAGTAGTTAAGAATTTCCCTTATGATCTCTAAAAACTCCACTAACACCACCTTCATACGATTGCAATAATGTAGCATCAATGTTGACTTTAATCCATTCGGGAGGAGGGTGCCAAATATTAGAAGATAGCAGATGCTGATTAACACCCCAGTAGTTCAAAAAACAATTAAATTTCAACAAAATGGAAGCATAATTAATAAACTTGAAGCAATGAAACCCACACCAAGCTCTTTACCTTCATAACTAATAGCCAGGTGCTTTTCTTGGATAGTACCTTATGTATGTTTACTTATTTTTAATAATATGGATGTCATATATTTTAAATTCCTATTAGTGCACTTAAACTTTTTAAGAACTGCATTAGAAGCATCAAGTTATTACAAAACTACTTTATACTTTTATATGCTTTTATAATGCTTTTATATTACCTTTTAGTTTCCTAAAAGATTCAAAATATAATGTACCTAGGAATGATGTATATGTCTAAGTCCTTGTAATTATACATTGTATATAAATTGAGTTATACAGAATTTAGAGTGGTAAAAGATTTAAATGTACCTATTTATACATATACAAATGGGTCTCCAAAAGATGATATCTTTGCCTTTGTAGGAAACTCTTTTTTGGGATTCCATAGAAGACTTAGAGCTTGAAGATCATAAGAAAGTATATATATATATATATATATATATATATATATATATATATATATATATATATATATATATATATATATATATATATATAATAGGCTTAAAAATCCTAGCTTATTTTGGTGTAGCCTAGCCACCTTTCTTTTTACTAGAGTCTAAGTATATTATAAATTATCAATGAATAAATAATTTGCTCTTTATATTTTGTTAGCCTAAATATTTATTTAGATCCATGTCTTTGAAAATCTTTAGTATTCATTTTGATCAAGAGTATTCTCTTTGGAGATATAATTAACTATAGGGGCTTTCCCCTATAGCGAGTCTATAACCTATAATAAAATAAATCTGATCTTAGTTTCTTTCTAAGATAGGGAAAAGATTTGTGGAACACAGACCTAAGCTTTAAATATTGAATTAATTTCATAATTGCAATGATAGGTGAATCTTTATTTATTCTTTTGGGCTAATTGAATTTTCCCAATACAACATTCAATCATGAATGAAAAGTTTATCTTTCAAATTGATAGTGAAACACTAGTCTATCTTTAGAGATGGCATAATGTCAAAGTATGCAGATTTGACTAAGGAAACTCTAAATGTAAATTTAAAGCAATCTTAAGGATTATTTACACTTGGATTAAAATATAAATTTTTCCAAATATTTTTCTAGTTACTCCACTGGGGATAGACTTCTCTCTCCATCTTTAGTGAAGACTTATTTTTTTAATTAAATATTTGGACTACTAGATTTTTAAAATTCGTCAAGGATGTTAAGCCCTTATGAACTGGCCCAAGGTTAACCAAGAGGGGTGGGGGAGGGGGGGTGAATTGGCATTTTAAAAATCTTTCAATCAAAATACAAACTCAAACCAAACTAAAATTCACCATAAAGAAAATCAAAGTGCGGAAATTAAATACGAAAATAATAAAGGAAAGAACACACCAGATTTATAGTTGTTCGATTAAACCTTGACCTACGTCCACTCCATAGAGGCACCCTCCGAGTATTGCATTAAACTCAGTGTCTCTTCTTTAGCCCCCATAGTTAGGTGGAGAAGCCCTTACAAAATCACTTCCACCTTCCCCGATGCGGCGGAGTAGCCGGGTTCTTTGGCACCAAAGAGATCTTCTTCTTCCCAAAACTTCCCTCAAGGTGAGCCTTGAATCCGATGGTACTAAGACACAAGCTTTTCAGAGCAATCGTGTGAAACCCCCTCCACACTCCCTTGAAACCCCCTCTAGGATCTTCTCCCTCTCTCAAACTCCACCCTTTCCTCTCTCCCTTTCAAGCTCTCTCTTCAAGTTTTTTTCGAAAGAAACGAAGCCTCAATTGCTGCCAAAAGACACATTTCAAGTGTTTTGACAAAGCTTAAATAGAGGGATTACAAAACCCTTAAAATAAAGTATATCGACAAAAATCATCCTGGATGATCGCAGGATCGTCCTGTACGATGTGCATAAAAAGAGCACTTCTAAAAACCCTAAAAACTTAATTTTGGTGCAAAATATCATCTAGGTTGATTGTAAGATTGTATCGTATGATGCGCTTGAAAAGAGGGCTTCAAAAAATCCTATAAACTCAATTTTGAAGCCAAAAATCATCCTGGACGATCGCAAGATCGTCTAGTACGATGTGCAGAATTTGACCTGATAGTCTGGGACGATATTAGGATAGTCTAGGATGATTAATACAAAAATATACAAATCATCCACGATGATATTGTTGATCATCCTGGACGATTAGAAGAGAAATTATGGTATTTCATCCTAACAGATTTGGGAAAATTAAGTATGTCGGCAAACATCATCCAGGATGATATACAGATCGTCCAAGACGATATGATTAAGAAATTTAACCATAATTAGTCCCTTAATCACATGATCAATTTAGGCATGATTGGTATCAATGTTCCAGGATGATTAGAACAAAATTTTAAACTTAAATCTTTGCTTAAATTGACATTGGCAGCTAATTTCCAAGATCATAAAGGATTGTCCTGGATGATCCAAATCGTCCAGTACGATTAGTTCAAAACTTAATCTTCTTGATTTGAGTAAATCTCACTTCCTTGAGTGTGTGTGTGTATGGTCACCAAGCAAGCATACTCCCTTAAAGGACTTGACTAAAAAAATAAAAAATTACATCAATGAATATTACGACTATTTATAACATAACAATTTTTAACAAAATGTTGAGCTCTAATTCTTTATTTAATGTTGCATGGTATTCCTGAAATATTAGTATACATACCAACAAATATAGAATAAAAAATACTATGAGATATAAATATGTTTGTTATCATCAAAAATATAAAACTCATGAGCTTGAGTCGCAACAATCTCCCCGTTTTTGATGGTGACAAACATTACTAGTGAAGTTGCAAACTAAAAGGATTATCTCTAAAACTCCCCCTCACTAGAATAAAAATTTAAAATTAAGGAAAAACAAAAAAAAAATTATTATTTTTTTAAAAATAAATAAAAGCAAATGCAACAAGTCATTCTCCCCCTTTGACATTATCAAAAAGAGGAGGGGCACAAACAATCAGAATAATAAAAAAATAAATAAAATGACCCCTGATCTGGTGAAGAAAAAAATCAAATATTCTTGAAATAAGAAAGTTACCTCTTGATTTTATTTAAAACCTTATTAAGGAATGTATTGACAATGAATAAACTAGAAAGGTTAGAAATTCAGAAATTGTTAATCCAAGCTCAAGTTCATTTAAAGGTTCAAAAAATTTTTAATCCAATATCTAAATCAAGGAATAAATTAAAAAAAGAAACATGAATATTTTCAAAACTCCTTTCATAAAACATATCTAATAGAATATTAATAAAAAAATTGGTGAATCAGGAATCATGATTTTCAAGCTAAAGTATCAAAAATATCAAGGGTTTTCGTAAGTTTTAAGAAGTACAATAAAGGTAAGCTTACTTTTTGTGGGCTCATTTTATGTCTCTTATCAGTTGTTTTGTGCACTTAGCGCATCTTTTAATTTTTTATACACTTTGTGTATCTTTTTCAATTTGGTGTCTTTACGCATCTTTTGATTTGGCGTCATTGGCCACTTTTTTTCAATCAAAAGTGCCACCTTTCTAAAATTTTAAAAACTAAAGCAAACCCATTCTATTGATAAAATGAACAACTTGATTAAGAAAATTATGTGGTGGATTCAACAACTTGCAAAAGATCTCATTGCGATAGATAAAATTTAGGGAGATGAAAAAAGTTCAATTTCAGAATTCAATTTGTAATATGATGAAGATTTTGAATCAAAAGTAGAATAACCTCTTTAAGAAAAGAGATAAAGAGCTAGACAAAATCATGAGTTTCCTTCTTTTGACTATTTTTTGAGAAGTCAACCACAACTTACATAAGAATTCAAGAAAAATAGAAGGTAGTTTTTTCATTTTTAGAAATAATGATCTCTTTTTTTTTTTTAAGTGCATAGGAAACAAAAAAAAAGCTTATGTGTGTGTGTGTGTGTTGATTAGAGAAAACTTCATAAAATAAAAAAAATACAATAATCAAGATGAAGAAAAAACAAAAATAAAAGAAAACACTTAAAATAAATAAAACCAAAACACAACACAAATAAATAAACATATAAACAAGGTTTTTAAACATCATCTTGCTCGTGGTCTGATGATTCAGATGCCAAGTCTGCCCAGAAGATTTTTGTTAGGAAAGTTGCTATTTGCATGTTTACATTCTTGCAACTTGTAATATTTTGATGATTTCAAATATTATTGTTGTATATATATCTCCTAACACTATTTGGAACATTATTTCTTGCTCTAGTGTGTACTAACATTTCAGGAAAATTAACTCCAAGATATTGAAGACTTATAATCAAATTCAACATGTTTTACACACTTAGGAATTTTTTTTTATCTTATAGTATAGGACGAACTTAGTTCGTACGGGACGATCATGTAAATTACTCCTAAGGAGAGCAATGGATCGAACAGGCGAAGCGAAATTTTTTCTAAGTCCTAATCATCCAGGACGAATTTAATGTTTGTCCCGGGACAAACGTCTCTGTATTCTCAATATGGTCTGTTCGTCCAGTCGAAATTTAATGTTCGTCCCAGGACAATCTTCTCTGTCTTGAGGCTCGCTCCATTCATCCAGATGAAATTAATGTTCATCCCAGGATGATCTTCTTTGTCTTGAGGCTCGTTCCATTCATCAAGACAAAACTCTATTCATCCCAGGACGAACTGAACCAACATATGTCAGTTGGTTACATCCTAGAAAATTTCGTGAACCGACTTATGTAATAACCGTTTCGTACCGGACGAACTTGATTCGTACGGGACAAATAGCGTGTACTAAAATATTTCATACCAATATACATAAGGTTCATTTCTGACCATTTAAGTAAAATTATCCAGGACAATCGACGATCGTATGGGACGATCCACAGCATACAGAATTGAAAACTTACAATTTTTGGGCAGTTTTTCTTGTCTTTTGTATAAAAAGTCCAAATTAGACTGCCACCCAATCTTTTTGTCATTTGATCTTCGTGCCAATTGAGAGAAAAGTCAAGGAGAGAGTGTGAGAGAGCTTTCAAAGGAGGATTCCTACCACTGGAGCGTGAAGGCTTCATTTGGATTTTAAAGGTAAGAATCTTTACTTGTGAATTGGGATTACTTCACTCTTTTCTCTCTTACTTTAAGATTTCTTGTAAGAAAATCTGTCAAGGAGATCCGGTTAGCTGCCGACACTTGGAGAGTGTGAACAGCCGAAGGGTTCGTTGCCAACACTTGGAGAGTGTGAACAGCCAAAGGGTTCACTGCCGACACATGGAGAGTGTGAACAACCAAAGGGTTCACTGCCGACACCTGGAGAGTGTGAACAGCCGAAGGGTTCTCTGCCCACACTAGGAGAGTGTGAAAGGACGGAAGGTTCTCTGCCAACATTGGGGATTGTGTAAAAGGATGACGGTTCTCTGTCGCACCGGATAGTGGTGAAAAGAGTGTTTTGTAAAGGCTTCTCCGCCTTGCAGTGGGTGCAAAAGGAGAGTCACTATAGGTATTAGTGCAATACTCAGAGGGTGCCTCTAGGGAGTTGATGTAGGTCTGGTTTAGACCGAACCACTATAAATCTTGTGTCATTTACTTTACTTCATTTTATTTTCTGCATTTTTCTTTTGTTTAAAAACTCTATGGTTGAAAAATATTTTATATAAAACTTAATAAAAATTTTCATTTCGGTTCAACCCATTTTCAAAGAGGGTTTAAATTTTTAAAATACCAATTCACCCCCCCCCCCCTCTTGATAGCTTTGGGACATTAACTTAGGTCTAACAATCTATTTACTAGACTCAACAAGTGGTATCAGAGCTTTGTTTCAAAATCATAAGTTTAAACTACTTTTTGATTAATGTAGATGGCTACATTCAGAAACCAAAATACACCTGAGGGTTACTCTATTACTAGACCTCCACTGTTTGACAATATACCTTTTGATTTTTAGAAAACACGCATGTCTACTTTCTTACAGTCACTTGATTATCGTATGTGGATCCTAGTCCTGGAAGGTTATACAAAACCAACTAGATTAGTTGATGGAGTTAGGGTAGAAACACCTTTTACAGATTGGACTATAGAAGAATGTGACTTAGCACAATTAAATGCCAAATGTTTTAATAGTTTCTTTTGTGCTTTAAAATCTGAAGACTACATGCTGGTTTCCACTTGTAAAAGTGGAAAGGACATATGTGATAGACTTTGTATAACTTATGAAGGGACTAATGAGGATAAGCAATCAAGACTCAATATTTTGTTACATGAATATGAGTTGTTTCGCATGAAACCAAATGAATCTATTTCTGACATGTACAGAAGATTCACACAAATTGTCACTTCTTTGCATGCACTTGGTAGGGAATTAACTAATGCTGAAATGGTTAATAAGATTCTTCATTATTTACCTACTGCTTATGATACTAAAATTACTGCAATTATAGAGTCTAAAGATCTAAATATTTATTCTATTGACAATCTTCTTGGTTCACTCATTGCTTATGAGCAAGAGTAAGTCATAGAAAGATTGATACAGGTGAACCACGAAAGGAGAAAATTATTTCACTAAAAGTGGAAGAGTCAGAGAGTGAACACTCACAACCTGAGGATGAAGACGATAGTGCATTAATGACTAAACAATTCAAAAGCTTTTAAAGAGAAAGCAGAAGAGATGCCAGCAATGGAATGGAGATAAGTTTAACAAAAATGACAAGGTTTCTAATGAAGTGATTTGTTATGAATGCAGGAAACCAGGTCATATCAATACTGATTGCCCAAAACTCAAAGCCACTCCTAGCAAGGAGAAGGTAGAGGAGAAACCAATTGTAAAGAATGGCAAGAAGAAGTTTTAAAGAGCTTTCTGGGCGGACTCAGCTTCAGACTCATTTGAGACTAAAAAAGAAGAAGAAGTCACCAATCTTTGCTTGATGACAGATAATGTTGATCAATCAAATTAAGAAGAGGTATGTGACTTAACCTATGATGAATTGTTTGAAGTTTCTGAACACATGCATGATGCATATAGGAAAATGAAAAAGATGCATGCTAGTGTAAGTTTTGAACTGGAAGAGCTTAAGAAGGAACATGAAATCCTTAGGAAAGATCATGCATTAATAGATGACAACCACATGAAACTACTTGACAAATATGATGACTTGAATAAGAATTTTGAGAATTTAAAATTATCCTATGCTGGTCTTGAAAGAATTTTTAAAATATTTAAGGATGAATCTGAGAGCAAAACATATCGAATCAATTATACAAATTGAATCTTGGAAGATATGAATTCATTTTATAAATTGACAATAAGAGCTCTTGAGGATAATAGGATACCCCCAAACTTAAAGATTTTACAAATCCTAAATATTATCCTAAATATATGAAATCCCTTAGAAGATAAACAAATGGAAGAAAACTTAGGAATACTTTTCCTAATGTTAAATGTAATAATTGTGGATTTTTTAGGACATATAACTCACACCTGTACTTTGAAGATGAAATCTAATTTGGTGTGAAGATGCATAAACCTAGACATATCATACATGCATCTGATTATAAATTGCTAAAAGGTGAACCCAAACTTGTTTGGGTTCCCAGGTCTAACATTTGATATTTTTGCATGGTAGCTCTCACACAAGACCTCGTGAGAGCACATGGTACCTGGACAGCGGATGTTCAAAGCATATGACTGGAGATACTGCTTAATTCATAACGCTGGAAGCCAGGAGTGGAGGCAAGGTTACACTTAGAGATAATACCACAAAGAAAGTGGTTGGATCAGGTATGATTGAAAATTAAAAAAACTTTTTCATAGACAATGTGTTATTAGTTGAAGGCTAAAAACATAATTTGTTAAGCATAAGTCAGCTATGTGATAAGGGCTATATTGTAAAATTTTTACCTACTAGCTGCATATTAAGCCTAAATGGGAAAGAAGTTTTAAATGGAAAAAGGATAAGCAATGTTTACATGCTAGATTTAAATTTTATTCAATCTCCTACTATTTTTTGCTTGAAAACTGTTTCTGATGAATCATGGATTTGGCATAGGAGACTTTGTCATTCTAGTATGAAAAACCTTAGGAGAATTACCCAAAAGAACTTAGTGAGAGGTATACCAAAACTAGACTTTACTAAGGACCACCTTTATGATGCATGTCAATTAGGAAAACAAGTGAAGTCCTCTTTTAAGTCCAATAAGGATCTTAGGACTAGTAAACCATTAGAAATTCTTCACATGGATCTTTTTGGACCAGTAGGAAGTATAAGTTTAGGAGGGAAAATATACAGATTTGTTATAGTAGATGATTTCTCAAGATTCACTTGGGTTAGATTTCTATTTCATAAGAGTGAATTGTTTGAGGTATTTAGAAATTTTTTGACTTGGATTCAAAGAAAATTAGGGTGTGAAATCATTTCTATACAAAGTGATCATGGAGGAGAATTTGAAAATAAAAGATTTGAGAATTATCTAAAAACCACCCAAGGGAATTGATTATAGGTGAACCTAGTGAGGGTGTTAGAACTAGACGTGGATTAAACAAGGAAGTCAATCATTCAGCCTTTATTTCAACTATAGAACCCACTAATGTTGATCAAGCACTTTCTTATCAATTTTGGATATTGGCCATGCAAGAAGAGTTGAATCAATTTGTAAGAAATAAAGTTTGAGAATTAACTTCAAGGCCAAAAGATCAAAGTGTTGTTGGAACCAAGTGGGTGTTCAAAAATAAAATGAATGACTCAGGAGTAGTCATTAGAAATAAGGCTAGATTAGTTGCTAAGGGGTATAATCAAATTGAAGGAATTGATTTTGAAGAGACTTTTGCCCCTGTAGCTAGACTTGAAGCAATTAGGGTTTTACTTGCTTTTGCCTGTTTTAAAGGATTTAAATTATTTCAAATGGATGTCAAAAGTGCCTTTTAAATGGGGTAATTGAAGAAGATGTTTTTGTAGAACAACCTCTAGGTTTTGAAAATTCTAAATACCCAAATCATATTTTTAAGTTAAAAAAGGAATTATATGGATTGAAACAGGCACCCAGGGCTTGGTTTGAGAGGTTGAGCACCTTCCTACTTGAAAAATCTTTTGAAAAAGGAAGTATGGATACAACTCTCTTTTTAAAGAAATGTGGAAAGGATATACTCATTGTTCAAATTTATGTGGATGATATCATTTTTGGATCTTCAAATAAAAATCTTTGTGATGATTTTTCTAAAACAATGAGTAGTGAATTTTAAATGAGTCTAATGGGAGATTTAAATTATTTTCTAGGTTTTAGCATTAAGCAACTTGAGGAAGGTACATTTCTTAGTCAAACTAAATATGTTAAGGACATCCTCAAAAAATATGAAATGGATAATGCTAAACCTGTTAGTACACCAATGAGTTCCTCAGTTCAGTTGGATAAGGACCTTAAGGGAAAATATGTTGATCAAAAGAAATATAGAGGGATTATTGGATCTTTACTTTACTTGACTGCTAGCCGACCAGATATTATGTTTAGTGTTTGCTTATGTGCTAGATTTCAATCAGATCCAAAAGAATCACATTTGACAGCAGTGAAAAGGATTTTAAGATATTAACTAGGAACTCAGAACTTAGGAATTTGGTATCCTAAGTTTAGCTCTTCATTTGAAATTATTGATTATTCAGATTCTGACTTTGCAGGCTGTAGAGTGGATAGGAAAAGCACTTCTGGAACATATCAATTCATTAGAAATTAACTAGTCTCATGGTCTAGTAGAAAACAAAATTCAGTGGCCCTATCTACTGCAGAAGCAGAATACATTGCATTAGGAAGTTGTGTGGCACAAGTACTTTGGTTAAAATAACAGTTGATTGATTTAGGATTAACTATAGGCACTATTTCAATTTATTGTGATAATACTAGTGCTATTTACATTTCTAAAAATCCTATTCATCATTCTAGATCCAAACACATTGACATATGGCATCATTTCATAAGGGATCATGTATCCAAGGGAGAAATTGAACTTACTCATGTTTCAACTAAAAATCAACTTGCAGACATTTTTATAAATCCTTTAGCCTTTGATACTTTAAGTACATTAAGAACAAGGCTTGGTGTAATTAATTTAAATGCTTAAATAAAAATGTTTTTTGTAACATTGATGTTTCTGTTTTCATAGTTTATATTTTTTTATGATTTTATTTTTGTGATTTTTTTTATTTATTTGTTTTGAGTGCTTTTTATTTTAGAGTATGTGCATTTGTCATTGTCTGTTGTGCTTTGTGTGTTTTGTTTGATTTTCTTTGATAAAAAATTCAAAAATCCAAAAAATTGTGGTAATTGTCCGGGACAAAAAAAATTTGTACGGGACGATGTGTGTAAAATTTAGTTTGTGTAGAGTTCTAATAGTTTAAAGAGCAGTTTTTTTAATGACGTTCATATGTACGATCTACAAGATCATCTAGGACAAAATTTACTTTGTTCTCAAACGACGGGACGATTGATTACAGCAGTTGAACGGATTAGGCAGTTTTAATTATGAACTTCGTTAGTACGAACCTTTGGTTTGTCAAGACGAACAGATGTCGGTTCATAGCGGGGGACGGTTTCAACTGCCATTAAAATGAGTTAACTTTTGATCGTCTGTACGAACACGTGTTCGTCTCTACGATCCTTTTGGTCAAAGGTCTGTACGAAAGGATGCTTCGTAACTTGTGTGATTACGAAAAGCCGTTATTATTTTGACTCACTCGATCGTCCATACAAAATATTTTCGTACTGGGACGAATCTAATTTGTATGGGACGAATGAAATTTCATTCGGTACGAACAGTCGTAATTCTTTAAATTAACGGCATTTTTTTACTGATCAATCACTCTCACACATCACTTTCAAAGACTTCTTCCTTTCAAATCATTCAATGGCTAGTTCAAGCAAACGTCAAAAGATTTTGGCTAAGGGCCCTCCTAGGAACACTTCAGAAAATTTTCTGTCTAAAGCAAATGATGAATCGTTTCCTAGATTTGCCTCCGCTAAAGTCACTCCTTCTAGAGTCCTTCTTCAGGAACACTTGACCTTTAAAGTAATGCTCCTTTTTGCTTCATCTCAATTTGGATTGATTCTCACCTTAGTCCATCTCTACAATAAGGAAACCTTCCAGTATTTCCTCACAAACATGTCCTTTAATTTCGACCATTCTGTTATCAGTTCCTTTGTGTTCAAAAAGAAAATAGAAATCACCAAAGCTGACTTTGGTATTTTCTTAAATTTAAGGACTGAAGGGATTAGAGCACACACTTTTACCACTACTAGCTTTGACTGGACTGAAGTTAACAATGTTCTTATAGGAATAAAAGTTAAGGACCATTTGCCTAAGGTAGCCACTTTAAATCTCAATGCCCGAATCATCCAGCATGTTCTTAGATCTTCTATTATACCTAAAGATGGTGATATAGTCAACATAACTCCACTTCTCTCTACAATCACCTACCTGATAATGACTAGGCAACCCATAGATGAGGCCCAACTCCTAATCGATTATATTTTTGGTCTCTCTGAAATTGGTCAAACATACCATAAAAGGAAAAAGAACATTGCCTTAGGCCATCTGATTGCCCACATTTTAGAGAAAAAGTATGATTTAATACACCTAGTTGAAGACTTTGAAGAAACTCTTTACTACAACGACGGTTCATTTAGGGCAATCTTTAACAAGGATGACCCAAGTAAACCTCATGTAGTATTGAGTGAAACAGAAGAAGAGGGTGAACCATCACATGCTGCGGAACCAAATTATCAGGATTTGGTTCAAAGATTTAACAACTTAGAGGCTCACTTTGATCAAAGATTTGATCAAATTGAAACTCATCTACAGCAGCAAGACCTTCAGTACAATCAAGACATGGGATTCATGCGTGAATAGATTAATTCCATAAATTCCAATATGTTTGTGATGAGCAGTTATTTCAACTTTTTCAATGATGCACCTCCTCCTCCTCCAGATCAGGGTCTTTCAGAGTGATTGTAGTATTTGTTCTAAGTATCATGTATTTGTTATGTGTTTGTTCAGTGTTTTAATGTTGATTATTATTGATATCATGTACCTTAGATTGTAAAATCTTAAATTAATATCAATAAATATTGCAATGTTTTGTTGTATAATGTTTTGTGAAATGTGTGTTAGACTTATGACTTTCAATTTTGTTTTAATCTTATTAGTGCCTTATTTAAATTGTAAATTAAAATTAATTTCATTAGGAAATATGTTTATTCTATAATTAAGAAATGCTTATAACTTGATATTACTAGAATCTTCAATTCCATGTCTCTTATTTAGACTACAATAGTATTAATATTATTATTGCATTTTAGATGTTTTCTTATTTTGTATTTCTCTTTTCAAATAGTATTTATGCCCTTAGAAAAATTTGAAATCTTAGATTATTGACTTTGGAAAGAATTTAATTACTCTTGAAAAGTGTGCAAATGTACAAAAATCAAAAGAGTTATGCAAAAATTTGCAGTTACAAAAAGAGGCATAAAATTAGCCCACAGTAAACAAGTGCACTAAAATGTGCCAAAGAAAAATAAATGTGAACAAGATGCGCAAAGCGCCACATGTGGTAATTCTTTCTTTCCAAACTCTTTCAATCTCTTAATTCAAATTGATCTTATGTTCATTTATACTTGACATTGAAATCTGAAATATAAAATTTTTTATTCATCCCTTGTGCAATGATTTTCTTTATCTTAATGTCTAAACTGACACATGCCTTTGATAAATTCATTTTATTGTCTATGTTATAACCCTTCTTCAATTATATAAATCTCTATAATTTCTCTAATGACTTAATTTTATTTGCATATCTTATTTCAATCACTTTCAAGATTAAATTATAAACTGAATTTCATACTTCTACCTACATTTCTTTCTTTTCTTCTTCACTTTTTGATGTTGTCAAAAAGGGGGAGAAATTATTTGTTGTGTTTTGGCATATTTTTTTATTTATTTTATCGTTTGTTTTCGTATGTGTGTTTGATTATTTTTGTTTTATCTTTTGTATTATTTTATAGTGTATAAAAATTTGAAAAACAATTTTTTTTTTGAATTCAAATGCCTCCTTATTTTCATGAGTTCATCATTTCAGGGGGAGTTTAGGAGATTCTTAGAATTTCAAATTATACAAACAATAATTATTTTGCCATCATAAAAAAGGAGGAGATTGTTAGGAAAGTTGCTATTTGCATGTTTACATTCTTGCAACTTATATTATTTTGATGATTTCAAATACTATTGTTGTACATATATCTCCTAACACTATTTGGAATATTATTTCTTGCTCTAGTGTGTACTAACATTTCAGGAAAATCAACTCCAAGATATTGAAGACTTATAATCAAATTCAACATGTTTTACACACTTAGGAATTTTTTTATATGATCGTACAGGATGAACTTAGTTCGTACGGGACGGTCATGTAAATTACTCCTAAGGAGATCAATGGATCGAACAGGCGGAGCAAAATTTTTTCTAAGACCTAATCGTCCAATACGAATTTAATGTTCGTCCCGGGACGAACGTCTCTGTATTCTCAATATGGCCTATTCGTCCAGACAAAATTTAATGTTCATCCAAGGATGATCTTCTCTATCTTGAGGCTCGCTCCATTCGTCTAGATGAAATTTAATGTTCATCCCAGGACGATCTTCTCTGTCTTGAGGCTCGCTCCATTCGTCGAGACAAAACTCTATTCGTCCCAGGACGAACTGAACCAACATACGTCAGTTGGTTACATCCTAGAAAATTTTGTGAACCGACTTATGTAATAACCATTTTGTATCGGACGAACTTGATTCGTACGGGACGAATAGAGTGTATGAAAATATTTCGTACCAATATACATAAGGTTCGTTTCTGACCATTTAAGTAAAATCGTCCATGATGATCCACGATCGTACGGGACGATCCACAGCGTACAAAATTAAAAACTATAAATCTTTTCACAAAAACTATAAATCTTTTCCATGATGATCCACGGGCCGACACTTGGAGAGTGTGAACAGCCGAAGGGTTCGCTGCCGACACTTGGAGAGTGTGAACAGCCGAAGGGTTTGCTGCCTACACCTGGAGAGAGTGAACAACCGAAGGGTTCTCTGCCCACACTAGGAGAATGTGAAAGGATGGAAGGTTCTCTGCTAACACTAAGGATTGTGTAAAAGGACGACGGTTCTCTACCGCACCGGATAGTGGTGAAAGAGTGTTTTGTAAAGGCTTCTCCGCCTTGCAGTGGGTGCAAAAGAAGAGTCACTATTGGTATTAGTGCAATACTCAGAGGGTGCCTCTGGGGAGTGGATGTAGGTCTGGTTTAGACCGAACCACTATAAATCTTATGTCATTTACTTTACTGCCTTTTATTTTCCGCATTTTTCTTTTGTTTAAAAACTCTGTGGTTGAAAAACATTTTCTATAAAACTTAATAAAAATTTTCATTTCGGTTCAACACATTTTCAAAGAGGGTTTAAATTTATAAAATTCCAATTCACCCCCTCTCTTGGTTGCTTTGGGACATTAACTTAGGTCTAACAACCTATTTACTAGACTCAACAATTTTTTTATTTTTCATTATTTGTGATTTCTATAATTTGCTTAGGTTTACCCTTTTCTTTTGCTTGAAGAGTACTCAAATTAAGGCATTGATTTTTCATATTTCTAGGTTTCCTACATCCAAAGCAAATAAAATCAAAAAAAAAATCTTAACATTCTTATCATTTTTACCTTTATTTCGCTTTTGTTGATGCTTATGCTTGTGCTTTAGTGGGCTTTCCAATTTGCTTGATAAGTCATCGCTTTCATCACCAACTAAGCTTCCTTTCTCCATATTTTCAGCATTTAGCACTATCATTTCACATGCATCCAAAAGTCTTTGGCTCAAACTTTGCTTATATGTTATGAGTGAGCCAATCAAATTATCAATAGAATATTCATTCAAATTTTTTGATTCATAAATAGCTATAACATTGCTATCAAACTTATCAAGTAGACAACATAGAATTTTATTGACTTTTTCAAAGTTTGAAAATTCTTTACCTAAAGCATGCAATGATGCCACAATTTGAATAAACTTAGTATAAATGTCTAAGATCATCTCATAAGATTTCATGCAAAATAGTTCATACTCATGCATTAAATTATTCAACTTGGATTGCTTGATTTCACTAGTGCCTTCATATATAGTGTGTAAATTATCCCAAATTTTCTTACCAGTAGTGCATGTGGATATTAACATGCAATCTTCATAATTTAAAGCAAAGAAAAAATAGCTTAAAGATTTTGCATTCAATTGAGCATTGATTTTTTCTTCCCTACTCCATTGATTAAAAGGAATATCATTTTTAATTCCATCTATTACATGTGATGGTATAGAATAACCAGTTAAAATCATTTACTATATTCGGTAATCAATTGATTGTAAGAAAGTATACATGTGAATTTTTTGAAAATCAAAAGTAATATTTTCAAATAAAAGTGGTCTAGTGATTGAATAACCTTCCACAATATTATTATTACAAAAATTAGCCATTGATCTAAATTCAAAACTTTTCAAAAACATATTTTTATGAATCTCGCTCTGATACCAATTGAAAGTTTGTCAGGGATGTTAAGCCCTTATGAACTAGCCCAGGACATTTTATAAATCTTTCAATCATAACACAAACTCAAACCAACCCAAAATTCACCACAAATAAAATCAAAGTGCAGAAATTAAAATAAGAAATAATAAAAGAAAGAATACACGAAATTTGTAGTGGTTCGGTCAAACCTTGACCTACGTCCACTCCTCAGAGGCACCCTCCGAGTATTGCACTAAACTCAGTGTCTCTCCTTTAGCCCCCATAGCGAGGCAGAGAAGCCTTTAAAAAATCACTTTCACCTTCTCCTGTGTGCCTAGGGGGGGGGGGGTGTAGGAATTAACATTTTATAAATCTTTCAATCAAAACACAAACTCAAACCATACAAAAATTCACCACAAATAAAATCAAAGTGCAGAAATTAAAAGAATAAAGGAAAGAATACACCAAATTTATAGTGATTTGGTCAAACCTTGACCTACGTCTACTCCTCAGCAGCACCCTTCGAGTATTGCACTAAACTTAGTGTCTCTCCTTTAGCCCTCTCTCCTTTAGCCCCCACAGCGAGGCAGAGAAGCCCTTAAAAAATCACTTTCACCTTCTCCTGTGTGCCTGGGGGGGGGGGGGTGTAGGAATTAACATTTTATAAATCTTTCAATCAAAACACAAACTCAAACCAAACAAAAATTCACCACAAATAAAATCAATGTGTAGAAATTAAAAGAAGAAAGAATAAAGGAAAGAATACACCAAATTTGTAGTGGTTCGGTCAAACCTTGACCTACGTCCACTCCTCAGCAGCACCCTTCGAGTATTGCACTAAACTCAGTGTCTCTCCTTTAGCCCTCTCTCCTTTAGCCCCCACAGCGAGGTGGAGAAGCCCTTAAAAAATCACTTTCACCTTCTCCTGTGTGGTGGAATAGTCGGGTACTTTGACACCAAAGAGATCTTCTTCTTCCCAAAACTTCCCTCAAGGTGTGCCTTGAATCTGATGGTACTAAGGTGCAAGAAATTCACCACAAATAAAATCAAAGTGTAGAAATTAAAAGCAAAAATAATAAAGAAAAGAATACACCAAATTTGTAGTGGTTCGGTCAAACCTTGACCTATGTCCACTCCTCAGAGTATTGCACTAAACTCAGTGTCTCTCCTTTAGCCCCCATAGCGAGGCGGAGAAGCCCTTAAAAAATCACTTCCACCTTCTCCGGTGTGGCGGAGTAGCCGGGTAATTTGACACCAAAGAGATCTTCTTCTTCCCAAAACTTCCCTGAAGAAGAGCCTTGAATCTGATGGTACTAAGGTGCAAGCTTGTCGGATCAACCATGTGAAACCCTCTTCACACTCCCTTGAAACCCTCTCCAAGGATCTTCTCCCTCTCTTAAACTCCATCATTTCCTCTCTACCTTTCAAGCTCTCTCTTCAAGTTTTTTCCAAAATAAATGAAGCCTCAATGGTTTCCAATGAAACATATCAAGTGCCATGAAAAAGCTTAAATAGAGGGCATTAAAAAACCTTAAAAATCAAGTATGTCTGCAAAAATCATCCAAGATGATCTTAAGATCATTTTGTATGATGTGCCTAAAAAGAGCACTTTTAAAAACCCTAAAAACCTAATTTGGGTGCAAAATATCATCTAAGACGATCACAAGATCATCCCGTACCATACGCTTGAAAAGAGGGCTTCAAAAAACTCTAAAAAATCAATTCCAGTGCAAAAAATCATTCTGAATGATCACAGGATCGTCCAGTACGATGTACAAAATTTGACCTGATAGTCCTGGATGATATTAGGATAGTCCAGGATGATCAGTACAAAAATGTACATATCATCCAGAATGATATTGTGGATCGTCCAAGACGATTTGAACAGAAATTATGGTATTTTGTTCTGACCAATTTGGGAAAATTAAGTATGTCGGCAAGCATCGTCCAGAACAATATATAAAATGTTTAGGATGATATGATTAAGAAATTTAACCATAATTAGTCCATTAATCACATGATCAATTTATTCATGATTGTTATCAATCTTCTAAGATGATCTGATCATCCGGGATGATTAGAACAAAATTTTAAACTTAAATCTTTGCCTTGGCGGCTCTTTTCCAAGATCATAAAGGATCATCCTAGACGATCAAAAATCCTCTAGTACGATTAGTTCAAAACTTGATCTTCTTGAATTGAGTATATCTCACTTTCTTGAGTGTGTGTGTGCATGGTCACCAAATAAGCATACTCCCTTATTGGACTTGACTCAAGAAATAAAAAATTACATCAATGAATATTACAGACCCTTTACAACAAAACATTTTTCAACAAAATCTTGAGCTTTGATTTTTTGTTTGATGTTGCATGGTATTCCTGAAATGTTAGTATACATACAAACAAATATAAAATAAAAAATACTATGAGATATAGAAATGTTTGTTATCATCAAAAATATAAAACTCGTGAGCTCGAGTCGCAACAAATTTAATGTAGATTCAAGCTTTATATTATAAATTTTAATGTTGTTTCTCTCTTATGTTTAAAGTTATTTCATGAATGTCTCTATCTAAATCTAAATCTAAATTAAGTACATGTCCTCTTCCATTATTCACATTTAAGAGTCTTTAGATAAGGGTCCTTGTTTAATGTTCTTTTAAAACCTAAATTCAAACTAAATTTCAATCATCTATTCTTTAACTAAAAGTTCCAAACTTCAATCTAAATCACCTCTCTGGTCTATATTTCTATAGGCTAGGTCTAAATCTAAAGTCACTAAGTAATTTAAAGTTAGATTTTTTTGATCATCTTCAATTGAATTATACTTTGGGGATTTAGTAAACTTTACTTAGTATATTCTTTAGATTTATATCTTATTTAAAGGTCAATGAATTTTAAAGATTGATATATATTTTTGGTCAATTATAGAATCCATGTTTGGAAAGTTGATATTCTCTTTTTTTAATAATGACAACATGAGTGTTCCATCTATTGAAGCAACTATGATCCAATTTGGATTAGTGAAATGTCTAATTAGCATTTAGTGGGCCATAATTTGAGGTAGTCAAGATTGAATTTATGCATCTTGTAGGAGGCAGTGATGCTATATTATTTAAATAGTTTATAAGCAGCTTATTAGGTACTACATTTGAGTGGTATGTTGAGATATCTAACAGGTTAGTGCATATATTTATAGATTTAAAACAAATGTTAACTAAAAGGTTTTGCTGAAGCACATCACCATTTCACAGTAGAGGATCTCAAAGTGGAGAAACAAAAACCTAGTGAAAGTCTGGTTGACTACATCTTAAGGTGGATGAATATCAGTATGAAGTGTGAATCTCCAGCTCCAAGAGTTGCATGCTATAAAAATATTTCTAAAGAATATTCATTGTCAAATTTCTTTCTTATTGAAAGGGTTTATAATAAAAACTTTTGAAAAGTTATTAAGTAAAGCCTCTAATATTTAAGTAGAAATGCCTTAATATACCTTATCAAAACATCAATCTTCAGTGGAAATAAAAAAACTAAAACCTCAGAAGGTGTTGGAAAAGAAGTTTGGTTTAATGTTTGCAGTTGATAAAGGAAAGCAACCAATGCAAGTTCAGAAAAAAAAATCTAGGTATTCCATCATAGTACCAGTAGTATAATAGGCCTCCTAATTGGCAGATCAAATCTCATTCCAATCACACGCAAGAAAAGAAAAAGGAGAGATTTGAAGCTCTAAAGAATAAGACTTATTTATTTAAAAGAGAGGCAATTATGAGGATCTTCAAGAATCTTCTAAAGAACTCATAATTAAAACTTCTTGAACCTATGAAGCTAGACGATGTGGGCAAAGTGGGACAACCAAAATATTACCTATATCACTGGATGATCATTCATGAGTAATAAAATTATATAACTTTCAAGGAATGGCTTGAAAGAAGTAGCAAAGAAGGATTAGTTGTGATACCAAAGGTGTATTTAGCTGATTCTAGTTAGGGTTTTGCTAAATGTGAGATTAGTGAGCCTTTCATAAAAATTTAAATTCAAAACCTGATGATAAATTATATATAGGTTTATCTTAATCTTCTAGGAAAATTTGATAAAAACTTTATTATTCGTTTTCTTAGGTATCTCAAAGAGTGCAGAGTCCCCTCCTAGTTAACTAATAGCTGGTGAAAATAAGTTTATAATAAAGTTCCTTCTAATAGACCTACAAAGAGATTAACTGGTCAGTCTTAACAGTTTAGAAAGAAGGGTTCTTCTAATATAAAAATAAAGGATCTTTTTCTTCTTATTGTAAATATGGAACCCGATTTTGTGATTTTATATCAAACATTATTGGTTTGTCTACCTTGTTTTATCCTTTTATTATTGAGTATTTATTTTTATGCACTAATATTTCATGTCCACAGTACATCGTACAAAGTGATCAACTTGAGGTTAGATAATATATTTTTATATTTTCTTAAGAGTCAATTTTTTATTTACTTAATTTTTTTATATTTCTTGAGTCAAAGTCTTGTTAAAGCTGGATGATAAAATTGGTGATCATGTAAAAACACAGGTGAGTGAGAAAATAATTTTTTCATTTTAAACTAATCATACTGTGTGATCAAAATTATATTATATGATTAGATGCTTTTGAAATGACATAAAATGACTAATTTATTAATTAATTTTATTTTAATTGATCGTGCTGTATGAATAATATCATACTGTACGATCTGTTCAAAATAGAAATCCTAGCAACTAATTAAATTTTGATTTTTGACCTAATCGTAATGTATGATCCCATTTGTTTAGTATAAAATTTGAAAACTTAAATTAATCCTCATGATTAGTCCATCAAATCAATATTTAATAAATATGGTAAATCATACTGTATGATATAAATCATGTTGGATGATCTACAAAGTCAAAATTTGATCATGTCATATATTGTACTAGATGAAATCATAACTTTTGAACTAATCATACCATATGTTGTCAATCATCCTTGATAATTTTTAGAGATGATTTCAAATCATCCCTTTGACCCTCCTATACAAATATAAGGAAATTGAACTAATCATACCATAGATCTTCAGATCATACTATACAATCAGTACACATAAATTTAATAGTTCATCCCATGACTGTTCCATCATACTAAATAAACCCAATTTTTGAACAAATCATGTTGTATGACCCTTGATCGTACTGTATAAATAGTGATATCCAAATTGAAAAATTAGGTTTTTAAAGCCTTGTTTAAAGTCTTTCTTAAGAAACTTTTTGAGATTCTTTTACTGTTGTGTTTTTTAGAGATAGAGCTTTGAGAGAGATCTTAGAGAGCTTTGGGAAGGAGAAAGGAGAGGTTGTACATGAGAGAGAAGGAGTGTGAGGGGATTCTACATGATTTCTCCAGGAAAGGTTCTACCTTGTTTCCTCCAAGTTTCTTATTTGGTATTTTAGGTGGCTCTAGGAAGAAGAACTTCAAGGCCAAAGAGTGTTGTGTTTCTCTACCTTCACTAGAAGGGTGAAAAAGAGTGGTAGGTTCTTTGACTTCCCTAGGAGGGTTAAAAATAAGTCAAGGTTCTCTAGTTTCTCCAGGAGGGTGAAAAATGAGTCATTCTCTACTACATCAGACTGGTGAAAAGATTATAAGGGCTTTTTTACCTACCTATGGGGGATTAAAAGGAGAGACACTTTTGTTTTTTGTGCTATACCCAGAGAGGAGGACTCCGGGGAGTTGACATAGGTCAAGGTTGATCGAACCACTATACAATTCTAGTGTGCTCATTATATTTATCTTCTACGTACTTTTATTTTCTTATTTTACTTATTATGAGTTTATTTTTCTTAAAAGATTTATATTGAGAATATTGTGGTTGGTAGTAGATTGATTTAATTTTGTAAGGGTGAGTATAGGGGATAGTAAAATACTTTTGAAAACTCTTAACAATCATATTTGTTATAAAAAAATTGGGAGACTTTTATAAATCTAGGCTCAAGTAATAAGATTTTGATGATAATAATAAAAATTATTTTCTTACTATGCTATTTAGCGATCACTGAGTTTTTTTGCATATATGTTTTTATTGTGTGCTAATATTTTTTGTCCACAAATCACTTGTACTGTTAGTCAGCTCAAGACTAAGTAGACTAGCATTGAGTTAGTATGTAATTTTAATTTCAAAGGACTTTTACCTTTCTTGAGTAAAAAATATACTGTAGTGGATCCAAAAGCTAAGTAACCTTGTACACACATACGCACTCGAAGTAGCGAGTTAGAGAGTTATAAAAATTTCTATTTTTAAACTAATCATACAAGATGATTTATATCATCCTAGATGAATATAAAACTCTAATTAGGGCATCTCTATTAATTAAGATTGATTAAGATAATTGTCCTAGATAATCCTTATCTTACAGGGCGATACATTTTAATCAAGTAATAAGCTGTCAATCACAATTTAGGCAAAATTTTATAATTCTAAATTTGATCATATCATATAGGGTGATCAAAATCATCTTGGATGATATATGACAATCATGCCTAAATTAATCCTTTGATTAGTAGAATAATTATGGTAAAAATTAATTCAATCAGATCGTATAAAATGATCGATGATGATTGTCCTGTACAAAAAAGAATATGTATGGGATGATAAGGGATCACCATCTATCATACCAGATGAAGACCATAGTTTTTCAACTAATCATCCAAGACGATTGACCCTTTCGTACTAGGCAATAGAGAATTATGTGGGACGATAAGGAATCACTAAGTATTATATTAGACGAAGTTCAAAAGTTTTATACTAATCTTCTAGGAGGATATTATAATCATTTGAGATGTTTAATCTATTTCTTTTGAACTAATCATATAAGGAAATACAATTCATACTGGTTGAATTGGTATTTTTGACCTAATCGTATAGGACAATCGTATGATCATATTGGAAAATCAAAAGCATAAAATTGAAAATTATGGCTTCTTTTGGAGGCTCTCTATTTAAGATCTCATATTATCCTTGAGTTAATCTTTTGTTGTTAGGTTGACATGAGATAGAGCTTAGAGAAGGAAGATGGAGAGAGAGAGAGAGAGAGAGAGAGAGAGAGAGAGAGAGAGAGAGAGAGAGAGAGAGAGAGAGAGAGAGAGAGAGAGAGAGAGAGATCCTTGTGAGGGGAGTTATGAGGGATTTACAAAGGTTGCTCCAAAAAAGGTTTCCATCATCTTCTTCAAGCTTCTTCCTTAGTTCTTTGGTGGCTCTAGGGAGACTTTTTGAATGTTTGTGAGGCGTGTTAAACCCTAAAGAACTAGTCTTGAGGCTAACCCATAGGGGGGCGGGGGGAATTGATTTTTTAAAAATTTATTAATGAAAAAAAGTCTTTTTAAAATCTTTTTGAATATTTTTAAACAAATAATTTATGCGGAAGTAAAACAAATTTTACATTAACAAAGATTAGAGATTTTGACTACAAAATAAATCATAAAATATTGCTAAAATTAAATTCGAAAAAGTAAATAGAAAGATCACTCCAAAATTTATAGTGGCCGATCAACTTGACTTATGTCCACTCCTTAAGTGGCTCCCTCTCCAAGTATTGCAGCTCCCTCTCCAAGTATTGTACTAAACAAAAGTGACTCACCTTTTTCTCTCACACAAAGGCGGAGAAGCCTTTACAAAATCTTTCCACATACCTGGTGAAGAAGAGAACCTTGAATTCCTTTACTCTCTCCTTGAGTAGGCAAAGAAATTAGAAATCCTTTTTCACCAACCTAATAAAGGCAGAGAACCCAGGAATCCTTTTACCCCTTGCTCGAGCAGGAAGATAACCATGATCTAATACTGATGAAGATCTCCCCAGAGCCACCAAAGAATAAGAGAAGTAACTTAAAGAAGATGATGAACACTTTTCTTGAGGCAACCTTTGTGAATCCCTCACAACTCCCCCTCATGAGGATCTCTCTCTCTCAAGCTCTCCCTCTTGATTCTCAAAGCTCTCTTTCAGATCTCCTCTACAGTAAAAGATTATCTCAAAAGACAATGAGAGTGCTTAGATATAGAGCCTCCAAAAGAAGCCCTAATTTTTAATTCTATGCAACTGATCGTCCAGTACGATCAACAGATATCCTAGATGATTAGTACAAAATAGCCCTTCCAGCTAGGATGATCACCTTTACCTTGTATGATCAATACAAATATTTGTATAGATCATCAAGTATGATCCTTCGATCGTCCTGGATGATTAGTTCAAGATACTATATTGATAATCCAGTACGAAATGAGATAATGGGATTGTGATCTTCATATCATCCCACAACCCTCTTGGGACATCCAATATGGTTCTCCTGGATGATTAGAGGAAAATTATGATTTTTCATATTGGATGATAGGGGATCGTACTACAAAATACACTATATCATTTAGTATGATCTTAGTGGATTGTCATGTACGACATGATTGATCAATTTAAACATAATTATTCCCATAATCCCTATATCAATTTAGGAATGATTGTCATAAATCGTACAAGAAGATGTATATCATCTTGTTGTATTAGAACAAAATTTAAAAAATTAAAATATTACATAAATTGTGATTGGCAACTATTTTCACAATCTAAACTGATCGTCGTGTACGATCTTGAATCATCCAATATGATTAATTAAGCAAACTTTTTTTTTTTTTAATTTTAATTTCATTTTTCCCTGCTAAGAAAAAAATAAAAAAATTCTAGGTACATTCTTTGATACAAAATTTAAAAATTAAAATATTACATAAATTGTGCTTGGCAACTATTTTCACAATCTAAACTGATCGTCGTGTACGATCTTGAATCATTCAATAGATTAATTAAACAAACTTTTTTTTTTTAATTTTAATTTCATTTTTCCCTGCTATGAAAAAATATAAAAAAATCCTAGGTACATTCTATGATGCACAAGATAGAGCACTGAAAAAGATGGAAATATCCAAAAAGCATCATTTAGCTCAAACTTCCCATCCAAAATGGCACCACAAGAAACACCTGCACTAAAAACATTTTGTAAAAAAGGATGAAGCCCAAGATAGATAAAACACAAATAAACACAACAGATAGCAGGTTGATAAATCCAATAGATATTCATAAGACATATAAAAAGGAGACAACAAGAGGTAATAACAAGTGCCAAACCACTATTAGCTAAGCAAACATAATAAGTAACATCAACCCCATAATTCTCATTAGCATAGATAAAAGAAAATCTTGAAAGGTCCCAACACTTGTTCAACTCCAACTTAGTATAAATAGCCCTAACATAAAAAAAAATAACAGCACTAGGCACCATTAAACCCAATACAACAACAATAAATCTGAAGCATCCAAGCACGAGAAGCAACATGAAGAGCCAAACCATATAAGGTTATTAGAAGGGCATTTGGTAGATAAAGAATACCCAACCTGGCTATCTAGGTTATAAGCACCCCCAATAGAGCGAAAGGGATCCCAAAGACAACTCAGAATAACCAAATTACATAGCTAGACAACCAAGCTTAATATAAAGGTATAAACAAAACCCCCAAATACATTGAGGACATTGCTTAAAAATTGAAGGCCATAAAACCCAATTTCAGCACAGACCGAGAGGCTCCAAAAAAGTCCACAAACCAATACCCATAAACTCCCATTAAAGAAAACAATAACAGAAAGTTCTTGGCAACTGAGAGCAACATAGAGAAGAAACCCCGCACCCAAATAAAAATGAAAGAAAAAAAAAAAAATAGAATAGAAGAAAAAACCTCCAAGATAATAACCAAGAGGCATCTCCCAAACAAACCGAGAGGCTCCAAGAAACGCCCACTAACTAACTCCCAAAAAACCCCATAAAAACCAAAGAGAAATAGAGAATTCTTTGCATCATAGAGAAGCATAGGGAACCATTTGAAATCATCCTATACGATTAGTTAATCAAACTTAATTATTAGGGATGCCCTAATTAGGGTTTTTATTTTTAACTGATCATCAAGTATGATTTAAATCATCTTGTATGATTAGGTAAAAAATAGAAAATTCTTTAACTCACCAAATTTCTCCCCCCAAATGTGTGTGTGCAATGTTACTTAGCTTAGGGTCCACCCGATACAAGATTTGACACAAGAAACATAAAATATACATTGAAATTTAAATTATAAATAGTCTTAAAAATTGTCTACCGAATCTTGAGCTTATGGATTTTATAAGTGAGTTTATTGACCAGAAAGTTAGTGAGCAGGGAAAACAAACTAGATATACAAGAATTGTAGTACTAAAGAAACATAAAATTATTTTATCATCATAATCATTGTACTTGGGCAAAGATTTGCGTCAATCTCCTCCTTTTTGATGATGACAAACATTATTGTGAAAAAATTTTAAAGCCAGAAAATTTTTAATTTTTGTTTCATTTTTTTTTAATTTTAAAGAGGCATAAAAAAAAAGTAATATAACAAAGAAAATTTCACTAAAACATAAGCAAATAATGCACCACTCCCCCTTTTGACCTCACAAAAAGGAGAAAAAAAGAAAAAAACACTAATCAGAATAAGGTATAGAAAGGAAGACTAGTACAAACACAACAACAAAAGCACAGGTAAACTAGAAATAATATAGAACAAATCAGGTAGAGGTGGTGGTGGTGGCTGCTGAAAGTAATGATAGAGAGAACTAAACTACTCGCTAAATAAGGCTATATCCTGGTCATACTACTATTTTTGATGGGCTGCATATGAATCAAATTGAGCTAAGTCCTAATCATGCAGCTGCTGTTGCTCGATTATGTAGGACTCAAATTGGCTTCCCACTTGTCAAACCTTTGAACTAGCTAATCTATTTGGGTGTGCTAGTTGATAGGTGCAGGTGCAAGAATAAGTCCTTTCTCTTCTAACATAGCCTCCTTGTGCATTGGGCGATGATGAGTACAGTGAAGGACATGTAATGAGCATTTTGAGTAAAATTTAGGAGGTGATAAGGTGGCCCTGGGTATTAAAAGTTATATTTGGATTTGAGGACAAAGGGAATAATAAGTCCTAATGCTAGATTTGGCTTTCTTTTATGGCCAGGATCTTTAATGCGGGTTAGATGTTCAATATATCGAATTAGAAGATTAGTGACATCAAAATCTCAATGAGCCATTATGTAGTATATGGTGAGTGACATGATGGGAGTAATATGAATACAATCCCCATCTTTAAGAATAACAGAGGTACGAAGAATGCACTGGATGGTTCGGGCATCTTTCCCTAAGGTACTAGTTGTAAAGTCATGATAAGGGGCATTGGTTTTTTTAAGAAGGGTATTAGTAGGGCCCCAATTAAAATCATGATCTGAAGACAAAATATGGATTTTATCTCCAGTGATGGATAAATGAAGAAATTCATAGAAGTCCTAATAGGTGATTTCAACATGGCATCTATTAATATAAGATTGGAGTGCAATAAAGTTAGAATTGAGTTAAAGAATAGTGAAGAATTCAAGAAGCAATTCATAAATGAAAGGAAAAGCAAGTGTAAAAATAAAGCCAAGAGTGGTATGGGAAAATAGGTCTATTACTTGATAAGTTAAAGCCTCATGATTGACAATTTTGGAGGGGATAATCCAACAAATTTGTAGCGAGTGTAAGCAGCTTCATCATCTACTACAGTAAAGTGAAAATTGACAGTACTCCTGGAAGAGCTGCATGTAAGTGCATGGGTCTTTTACTGCCACCCATATCTAAAATTTTATAGCTTGAATGAGAGAAAAGAGAATTTGAATGCTTGGAGTGAAGAATAAGTCTTGAGATTGGTTATTTATATATGATCAAATAATCATTCAGGAAGATCATTAGATTGTCCAAGATAATCGGGCGCAGTATTTCATCTAGACGATCGGTCAAAAAAGTTATTCTTATCATCCCGGATGATCAAATATCCATTTGGATGATTACATATAAAATGATCATCTCGAGGTCATCCTATACGACCGTTGAATAAAGCGATCATACATGACGAACACGTGAATCTCTTAGGGTGATATGTAATAATGGATATTGACCTAACAATATTAAAATCATCTAGTCATTTCTACTTCTACTATGTGGTTTGTACAATATGATGTATGAATCATATGGGATTATCACCAATAACTAATTTAAATCAATCATTGGATGTGCTGTGATCTGAGAGGGGTGTCTTTGTTTATATTATACAGGATGATCAATACAGGATGATGTGGATCATCCTAGACGATATGAAAAAAATAGAAAAATTCTAGGATATGGAAAGTCATAATCTGAAGTTTTTAAAACAAAAATAAAAACATAAAATAACATAATATTATACAGAAAATAAATATAAACCAATCATAAATCAAAAAAAAAGAACACATTTTTTTGAATTAATCAACTCTAATAAATAATAAATTTCCCTTGTAAGTGGATTAAACTTTAGTAAGAAATTAATTAACAATGCTGAAATCCAAAAAAGGTAGAAAATTGAACTGGTTAACACTAACTCAGACTCCTTATATGTTAAAAATCTTTTTAAGCAAAAATCTAATTCAGAAAAGAAGTTAGATAAGAAGAGTGATATTTTTAAACTTCTATTCAAAAAAATATCTAATAGGATAATATTATAAAGTAATCAACCAAAAATCATAATTTTCAAAATTCAAGTGTTTGAAAATATCAAATGACATATGAATTCTTCTGAGATTTAAACATTTAAAAGAGAAGGAGCTTATTTCTTTGTGGGCTCATTTTGGGCCTCTTTTTTAATTATTTGGAATACTTTGTGCATATTTTAATTTTTGGTACAATTTGATATATCTTGCAATTATTTGGCGATCATTACGCATCTTTTCAGTTTTTTTGAGCTCATTTTGTGCTTCTTTTCATTTTTTTGAGCTGGATTCCTTTCAAAATCTTTATAAACTCTTAGTTGTGAGATAATATTTTAGATATAAGAGAAGAAGAACTCACTCTCTAACATAAAAAGAGTAAACCATAAAATAGAAACATATCCTTATGATATATGCAAAACTTGATTATGAAAACATGAAAAAGCGATTCAATGACTTTGAACTTCACTCATATAAGATAGATTACTATAAGAAGTTAAAAATAGATCTCAATTATAAAATCCAACTTTTAATTTGAAATAGGTTTTGCTTCAAAAAGAAAAAATACATCACTAAACGAGTTAGAAGAAGAGAGAAAATCATTGATGTTTCTTCCTATAACTGATTTAGGGAAGTCAATATTTGCTTCCTAATTTCTAAAATTAATGCAAGGCAAAAAAATGATATTTAAGAAATTAATATTAGAAGTGACCATTGATTTGATTGTTTAAAAAAACACTGAAGGAAATAAAATAACAAAAAAAGAGAAAAAAAAACATAGCTACACAAATAAAATAAAAACAAAACATCATAAAATTGAAAGCAATAATTTCAATCATTAATATCTATTAGACTTAAGATGCTGAAAGTTTCAAATGTTAGTGGTTTTATAATGATATCAGCAAGTTTGGTTTTCAGTGGTTATGTGGTGTGGCTCTATATCTCTTTTAATAACATGGCCCTGTAGTGTTGGATCGGGTTCTTTGAAATGAAAATGGCAGTAGTGTTATCATATAGGATTGAAATTGTGAATACATGTAATCCTAATTCAAGAATTTATTGCTTTAACTAGAGGACTTAGGCCACACAACTTCCTAAAGCTATGTATTCAACTTTAATAGTGGACTAGGCCACTAAGTTCTATTTTCTATTGGATCAAGAGAATAAGGATTGTCCTATGAATTGATAAGTTTTAAAAGTACTTTTTCTATCAACTTAGCATCTCATAAAATCTAAATCAAAATATTCCATGATTTTAGAGGAGGTGATAACCTAGGACATAAAATTCCTAAGTCAGGGGTTCCTAAGAGATACCTAAGAATTCTCTTAACAGCAGTCAAGTGTGACTCTTTTGGATAAGCTTGAAATATAGCATAAATATAAACACTAAATATATAATAATGTCTGCTAGCACTTAAGTAAAGAAGTGATCCAATTATTTTTATGTATTTCTTTTGGTCAATATATTTTCCATTTTAATCTTTATCTAACTGAATAGTGGAACTCATGGGAGTGTTGATTGGCTTGGCTTTATACATTTTATATTTCTTAAGGTTATCCTTAATATATTTTGATAGACTAAGGAAAGTTCCATCATCCTTATTCCTTATACTAAATCACAAAAATTAAGTCAGTTCTCCCATCAAACTTATCTCAAATTCCTTATTATTTTTGAATATTCATCAAATATATTTTTATCAGAAGATCAAAATAAAATATCATCAAAACATAAATTTGGACAATGAGTAGTTCATCTCAAACTTTTTTTAGAAATAGGGTGGTGTCTACGCTCTCCTTAATGTTCTTTCTACTAGGAATGTGTTTAGCCTTTCATACCATACATGAGTACTTATTTTAGTCCATATAATGCCTTTTTTAATTTGAACACATGATTAGAAAATTGAGAGTTTTCAAATACTAGGGGTTGTTCAACATACATATATTCTTTTATCACCCCATTTTGAAAGGCACTCTTAATATCCATTTGGTACAGTTTCAATTCCTTAAAATAAACAAAAGCTAGTAGAACCCTAATGGCTTCCAATCTAGCTAAAGAGAAAAATGTATCTTCAAAGTTAATCCATTCTATTTGGTTATACCCGTTAGCCACTAATATTGCCTTATTCGTCACAACTACAGCAGAATCATTCCTTTTATTTTTGAAAACCAATTTTGTTCCAACCACTCTGATCCTTAGGTCTTTCAACTAGCTCCCAAACATCATTCCTTACAAATTGATTTAACTCTTCTTACATGGAAAGGATCCATAATTCATTAAATTGGTCTTGATTTAGGTTAGCGGGTTTAGTCATTTAAATGAAGGCAGAATGGTTTACTTCTTTTTTAAGTCCATTCCTAGTTTTAACACCTTTAGATGGGTCTCCTAAGATTAATTCTTTAGGATGACTTGAAGAATATCTTCATTCTCTAGGTAATGTGTTTTTAGATTTTACCCCTTTCTACATATTTATAGATTATAATCCTACGGTGACTTCTACAACCTCCTCTTTTTCTACCCTAGACCCTCCAGAATTATAAGATTCAACAAACATAACATGAGTGATCTCCTCTACTACCATTATTCTTTTATTAAAAACTCTATATGATTTTCCAACACTTGAGTTTCCTAGGAACACTCCTTTATCAAATTTTGGATCAAACTTTCCTAATAGAAATTTCTTATTATTCAGAATGAACACTTTACATCCAAAGACATGATGGTAAGAGAGGTTGGTTGTCCTTCCCTTTAGAATTTCATAGGGTGTCTTATTCAATTTGGATCTAGCATTCATCCTATTTAGAACATAACCAACTGTATTCACTACTTTTGTCCCAAAGTATTTAAGAAGTGAATATTCAACTAACATGTTTCTAACTAATTCTACTATGGATTTGTTCTTTCTTTTAGCTATCCCATTCTACTGAGGGGTCTTAGGAGCTGAAAAGTTGTGATATATTCCATGCTCCCTATAGAAATATTCAAAATGCTCATTCTCAAATTCTCCATCGTGATCGCTATGAATGGTTAGAATTTCACAACCTAGCTTCCTTTGAATCCAAGTGGAAAAAGACTTAAACTCCTCGAATGATTTACTTTTATGAGATTGGAATCTAACCCAAGTAAACCTCTAATAATCATCAATAATCATATACCTAAAAAATTTCCCTCCTATGCTTGCAGTGTTGACAGGTCCAAAGAGATCTATGTATAGGACTTCTAAGGGTTTGCTAGTGTTTATGTTTTGATTGAGTTGAAAGATGATTTGACTTATTTCTCTAATTGACAGGCATCACACATGTGGTCTTCTGTGAAGTCTAGTTTGAGAATTTCTCTCAATAAGTCTTTTTGGGTGATTTTTCTAAGGTTTTTTATGCTTGCATGACATAATCAAGATTCATCAGTAACAAATTTTAAGCAAAAAGTAGTATCAAATTTAATTTAATTTAGATCAAACCTATCAACATTATTTATTCTCCTTCCATGCGAAATAGTTTTGTCATTTAAGCTTATATGCAGCTGGTAAATAAGAATTTAACGCTGAAGCCTTTATCACAGAACTGGCTTATGTTGAGTAGGTTATGTTTCAAGCCATCTACTGGTAAAACATTTTCAAAGATGAAATTTTTAGAGTTGCTAGTCATACCCATCACTAACCTGATGGTGTTATCTCCAAGTGTTACCTTGCCTCCTGCCCTGGCCTCTAGCAAAATGAACTGATTGACATCTCCAATCATATATCTTGAAGATCGACTATCCATATACCATATGCTCTTAAAAGGTCTTCTATGGGAGTACACCTACAAAATCATCAGATGTTATATTTTGGAACCAAAATATGTTTGGATCCAAATTTATGGAAAGAAGAATGAAATGCATGTATTCTATGTTACAAATCTGATTTTATGGATTAGACTTTTGATGATAGCAAACATTCATGATTTTCTATGACTTCCTTGCCTACTAACTTTTCAGGTCCACAAGATTGAGTGCAACTCAAGCCATCTCAAGATCAGGTAGATTAAGTCTGAGTCGGTATGTAATTTTTTCATTCTTGAGTTATTTATAAACGTGGAGTTTCCTAATGCTAAGAACCATGCACACACACATGGAAAATTTTTTGTCTGATAATTAGAGTTCTCTATTTTGATATCATCATCTAGGAAAATCTTAACATCATCCTGGACGATATGCTAAAAATAGAAACCCTAATTAGGGCATCCTGGTTAAGGCAGCTATCATTAAGCATATTTTCCTGGACGATATTTGTATCGTATAGGCTGATAGGCTCAAATCAGAAGGAATCAACCAACAGATCTATTTAGATATTATTTATTTTTGGACATCATCTAAGACAATCCATTATATCGGCCTAGACAATGCAACATAATTATGCCTAAATTAATCTAATAATTAAGGAAAATAATTAAGGCTTGGTTGATATGATCACATCATCCTGGATGATCGCAGGATTGGCCAGGATGATCAGTTCAAAATACCTTAGTTTCTTCTAGACGATCAACATCGGCTAGCTCTTATTTAAATCGATGTTCTGGATGATTTTCCTCGATTTCGATCTAATTGTCCAGGTCGATCGTGAGATCGGCACAGATGATCAAGCTATTTTTGGATCGTCTAGTACTCCTTTCAGAGCTATTATCTGGCCAATAATCTGTGATTTGAACTA
Source organism: Dendrobium huoshanense (assembly GCA_016618105.1). Lineage (NCBI taxonomy): Eukaryota > Viridiplantae > Streptophyta > Magnoliopsida > Asparagales > Orchidaceae > Dendrobium > Dendrobium huoshanense. The sequence goes on from CM028355.1 coordinate 23,326,091, forward strand.
ATCGTACAGGACGATATTGTATCGTCCTGGACATAATGAACAAATTTCATCTGATCATCTAAGATCGTCCAAGTTGATTAGGCTTAAATTGCATTGATCGTATAGGACGATAAAGTCAACAAGTTGGAATTAATGAGCTATTCCGAAGCTCTTCTATTTAAGAGCTCTTGTTATACCCTTTCTAGAGCATCTTTTACTACTATCTTAACATGAGAAAGCCAAGAGGAGAGGGAGAGAGAGGGAGGAACTTGTGAGGGGGAGTTTGTGAGAGAGTTTCACAAAGGTTACTCCAAGCAAGGTTCCAATGTGTTTTCTCTGATCATCGTCCTTTATCCTTGGGGGTTCAAGTGAGGTCTTCTTTAGCAATCGATCAAGGTTCTCTGCCTCCTTTAGGAGGAAGCAAAATGAATTGGGTTCTCTGCCTCGCCGAGGTTGGCAGAATGGAGTTTTTGTAAGGGCTTCTCCGCCTTGCTATGGGAGAAAAAGGAGAGTCACTGTAGTTTAGTGCAATACCCAGAGGGTGCCTTCGGGGAGTGGACATAGGTTGAGTTGACCAAACCACTATAAATCTCTGTGTTCTTTTCTACTGTTTATTTCTGCATTTAATTTCCACACCTTGGTTTTCTTTGTTGTGATTTTGGTTTAAGTTTTTTATTATGATTTTGATTGTAAGATTTTTAAAATACCAATTCACGCCCCCCCCCCCCCCCCCCCCTCCCCCCTCTTAGTTAGCTTTGGGCTAGTTCATAAGTGCCTAACATCCATAACAAACTTTCAAGTGGTATCAGAGTGGGATTCATAAAAACAAAGTTTAAAAACTTTTTGAATTTTGATCCATGGCTAACAGTGGTAATCATAATACTACAGAAGGGTATTCTGTTACCCAGCCATCTTTGTTTGATAATATTTCTTTTGATTTTTAGAAAATTCTCATGTCTACATTTTTATAATCTATTGACTGTAGCATGTAGATACTTGTTAAGGATGGTTATACACCTCTGAGTGGTAAACTTATTGATGTTACTGTTCCACTTTCTTTTACTGAATGGACTCATGATGATAGAGATTTAGCACAACTTAACGCAAAATGTTTGAACTATTTTTTCTATGCTTTAAAATCTGAAGATTACAAGCGTTTTTCAACTTGTGCTACTGATAAAGAGATTTGAGATAGATTGTGCATTACTTATGAAGGAACTAATAAAGTTAAGCAATCTCGTTTGAATATTCTTTTGCATGATTATGAACTTATTCGTATGAAATATTCTGAATCAATTTCTGAAATGTATACAAGGTTTACTCAAATCATTACTTCTTTGCATGCCTTAGGAAGAGAACTTACTAAGTATGAAAAAGAAAATAAAATCCTAAGATTCTTGTATTACAAACCTATTTTTGGATTATGATTTTGATGATAGCATACAAATATTGTTTCACTACAACTGCCGTTTTCTCTATTGGCCTTTTAGGATCCAAAGATCAGACAAAAATCAGAATCAGCTACAGATCGGGTAGATTAGGGTTGAGTCAGTCTGTAATCTTTTGTTTTTCCTTTTCTTAAGTCAATTGTAAATGTTTGAAGTGACTGATGTTAAGTAACCCTACACACACACTTGAGAGATTTCGAATCTCTATTTTTACTCACATCAGCCAGGACGATATCATTATCATCCTGAGATCGTCCTGGACGATCAAGCCAATTTTTAATCATCCAGTTTGTATTCAAGGCGATGCTCAAGCTGATCTCATGGGATTTGTACTGATTGGCCAAGAAAATTTACATATCATCCTGGATGATATAGTCGCCAATTTGCAATTAATGAGCTCCTTTGAAGCTCTTCTATTTAAGAACTCTTGTTCAACATTTTTGAACATCCTTGGCTACTGTCTTGACCTGGGAAAACCTAAAGGAGAGAGAGAGAGGATCTTGTGAGGGGATTCACAAGGGTTGCTCCAAGAATTGTTTCACTTCTTCTTCCCTAGAGTCTCTTGTCCTTGGAAGGGTTGGGAGATGTAAGTTCCAGCAAGAGATTGAGGTTCTCTGCCTGCTTTAGGAGGAAGCAAAAGGAGGAAGGTTCTCTACCTTGTCGGGTGTGGCAAAAAGAGGTGTTTGTAAAGGCTTCTCCGCCTAGGTGTGGGGGCTAAAGGAGAGTCATGATTGTAGTGCAATACTCGGAGGGTGCCTCCGAGGAGTGGACGTAGGTCAAGTTGACCGAACCACTATAAACCCTTGTGTTCTTATTTTTTACTGCTTCCGCATTTATTATCTTCCACACTTATTTTTTATGGTGATTTGGTTTGTATTCGTACTTTGCTTAGAGAAATTTTTTAAATACCAATTCACCCCCCCTCTTGGTTAGCTTTGGGCCAGTTCTATAGGGCTTAACATCCCTAACGAACTTTGAAATGGTATTAGAGCGGGATTCATGAAAACTAAGTTTGAAAACTTTTAGAATTTTGATCCATGCTAACTTTGGGAATCGTAATACACTGGAAGGTTACTCTATTACCTGACCACCTCTGTTTGATAATATCCCATTTGATTTTTGGAAAATTTGCATGTCTACATTTTTACAATCTACTGATTATCACATGTGGATGCTTGTTACGGGTGGTTATACACCTCAAACTGGAAAACTTAACGGCATTACTGTTCCACTTCCTTTTACTAAATGGACTTTAGATGATAAGGATTTGGCTCAATTAAATGCAAAATGCTTTAATTGATTTTTCTTTGCTTTAAAATTAGAAGACTACATGCGTGTTTCTACTTGTAAAACTGGTAAAGAAATTTGGGATAAATTGTGTATCACCTATGAAGGCACTAATGAAGTTAAACAATCCCGTTTGAACATTCTCTTGCATAACTACGAACTTTTTCGTATGAAATCTCATGAATCAATTTCTGAAATGTATACGAGATTTACTCAGATTGTTACTTCTTTGCATGCCTTAGGAAGAGAACTTTTGAACTTTGAAAAAGTAAACAAGATTTTACGATGCTTCCCTTCCTCTTTTGATGCTAAAATTATTGCTATAATTGAATCTAAGGATTTGAACACGTATTCGACTGACAACTTACTTGGCTCACTCATTGCTTACGAGTAAGGGGTGAATCAAAGAAATCTTGATGCAGGTGAGAAAAAGAAAGAGAAAACGGTGGCACTAAAGGCACACAAATCTGACTCCGATTCTTTCGGGTCTAAGAGCGATGAAGTTGCCTTCATCTAAAGGCAATTCAGAAATTTTCTAAGGAAGAAGCCAAAGCATCATTGGAGAAAAGGTAACGATAACAAATATTCTAAAAAATCTTCTGATGTTGTTTGTTATGAATGCAGGAAGCCTAGACATGTGAAAGCCGATTGTCCTACACTTCAATATCATGCAAGCAAAGAAAAAAAAAAGGGTGAGGAGAAACACAAGTTCAGGAAGGATAAGAAAATGGTTCAAAAAGCGTTCTGGGCAGAATATGCATCAGATTCCTTCTGAGACTGAACCTGAGGAAGAGACAACAAACCTGTGCTTAATGGGGGAAGATTATCTTGAGAAAAGCAATGATGAAGAGGTTTGTAAACCAACTTATAATAATTTGTTTGAAATTTGTGAGAAAATTCATGCATCATACAAAAAACTCAAGAAGACTCATGCTAATTTGAAGTTAGAGCTTTTGAATTTACAAAAAGAATATGAAATTATTCTTAAAGATCATTCTATGATTGATTCAAATCACATGGATCTACTTGATGAATTTGATGATTTAAATAAAAAGCATTTTGAATTAATTGATAAGCATGATGCATTAAAAGTTTCACACACCTCACTTAAATCTGATTTTTAGAAATCTAAAGAGATGGAAAAAGACTTTGAGGGATGATAATGATGTCTTAAAAAATAATAACTTGAGGCTTAAAAATGATTTGGACTCACTTAAGGGAAATTGGAAGACTCCCACTTTGAATCCAAAGCTAAGATCTAAGAAGAGGCATTATAACCCAAGTCAGTTAAGAAATCCTTTTCCTGGGGTTAGATGTTTTTCATGTGGCATGCTAGGACACATCTCACACACTTGAACTATTCACCGTAGTAGACATTGGGTGTAGAGACAAAAATTGCATAATTCACAGCATAACATACATGCATTACACTCTACCTTTTACGAGAAGGGACCCAAACCTATTTGGGTTCCTAAGTTTGATAGCTGTTGATTCTTACAGGATTGCTCTCACCAAATACCTCATGAGAGCATAGGATACTTGGACAAATGGAGGCTCGCAACTCATAACTGCTTAAATTTGCTGCTTAACAAATTCTTGAATTGCATTTTAAGTATTGCTATGTTTTGTTTTTGTGATAATTTTTGTTTAGTTGTTCTAGTCATTTTTACTTTTGTTTTCTTTATGATGATTTTTCCTTGTTCTTAAACTTTGGAGATTTATGCACAATGATTAGCATTTCTAAATCGGTTAAAGGGAGAAAACACCGTTGATGGTTTCCCTCCCTCTAACCTCTTTTGGTGATATAATTATATTTTCTAAAACAAAAAGTCTATCTCATTTTAATAAATGGTTTTTGAAATTAAGATCTTTTTTCTTCTTGTTAAAATAGTCTATCTTATATATATGATCCAAAGTTCTTCTATATCCTTCAAGTTAATTGAAATCTTGCAGTTGCACTTATCATATGATCTTGAATTTCATTTTGTGGCTTGTTTTTCTCTATGTTAGAAAGAGAGACCCTCTTCTCTAATATCTAGAAGATATAATTACAACTAAGAACTTTTTTTAAAAGGGTTTGTTAAAGAGTTTTTAGCTTGCAAAATAAATAAATAAATAAAATAAATTAAAAAGGGAAGATGCCAATGACGCCAAATTGAAAAGAAAACTATATACACAAAAGTGTATAAAAAATCAAAAGATACTCAAAGATCCAATCAAAGTGATAAGAGGCATAAAATGAGCCCACTAAATGCAAGATTTCCTCTCTTTTCAAAACTTTTTAAACTTAGGACTCATGGGTTATTTGATATTTTAAAAGGCTTGATTTCAAATTCCATGAAAGAGACAAATTACTTTGGTATACTATTTTATAAAATATTTTGTTTGTAACCAAGTTTTGAACGAATCTTCTTTTTATCCAATTTATTCTGAGTTAGACCTCTTGTTTTCAAAAGATAATTTTTATCCTAGAAGAAATCTGAGGTAGGGTAAATAGGATCGGATTTTCTATCATTTTCAGATTGTGACATTGTTAACTCATTGATCTTTCAAATCTTTAAAATTTAATTATTTGGGAAATTTTTCATATGCTTGCTTTGCTAAAAACAAAAAAAAAAGAAAAAGAAAAATTAAAAACCAAAAACTTCATTTCTTTTTTGTGTTTGTTTTTTAGTTTATTTTCATTTTCATTTAGGGTTTTCTCTGATCATCTCCATCTTTCCTTGATTTTTAAATTCTTGTCACATCATCCTGGCCATTTTTTATATCGTCCTAGATGATAGGACAAATTTCTCTTCAAAATTCCTTCTGCTGAACCTTTTTCTGAGCTTTCTGTAACTCATCGTCTCGGATGATCCTTTATCGTCCTGGCCGATATGATCGAACTCTCTTACAATCTTTTTGATTGTCTTGTTCGATACCATCTTCTTCCTAGCTGATGCATTTATGGTCATCATCTTAGCCGATACAGTAGATCATCCTAGACGATCCACGTGTCAGTATGTTTAAATCCTTAAAATCAGCCCTGGACGATCCATTATTGGATAATCGTCCTGGCCGATACACTGTTCGTCCTGGACGATACACTTGGAACAAATTTAAAATATTTTAACTTCGGCCGGTACGATCAATTATTGTGCATCATCTTGGACGATACACCTAATCGGCCCGGACGATCTACTTTTTCTATGGTCGTTCGGCTTGACTCCTCGGGACGATTGCCTGTGTCTAATCATCCTGGCCAATATCTGATCAGCTCGGATGATTAGACCACCTTTTTGACCAATTGGCCTGTATGCAATAATTGAACCAAATCATCCTAGATGATATGGTTGTTTCTTTAAATACAGGCAATTCCAGCCATTGCTTTTACCTCAACCTATCTCTTCTCTTGTGTTTACTTACTGATTTCTTGCTATGGCTGGTGGAAGCGAGTCCGACAAGCTTCTGGAAGTTCCTCAAGGGCCACTCTGAACCCTCGATTCAGGGAAGTGGAGGATCAAGCAGCTTACCCTCGCTGTCCCTTTTTCCTCAGAACTTCTGTTAGAATTTTATGCAAATCTTCATATAAATTCTACTTTCACAGCCCTAACCTCCTATGTTAATCGACGCCCGATCGAGATCACATATAAGGACTGTACTAAATTTTTGCAGCTATCCACCACCAGGGATAAGCTGTATATAATCATTTCAGATCCTGATTTTGACTGGTCCATGACAAACCATTTTCTTTGTTAAACCAACACACCCTTTCATGTTGGAGAGACTAGCTCTTTAGTCAAAGATGCTAAGACAATTCAACATGTCCTTCGCACCTCCATTATTCCAAAAGCCAGGGACCGAATCCACATCACTCCTCTAGTTTCTCTGACTTCCTTTTTCATCATGGCCTAGAGAGAATTTAATGCTACTAATCTAGTCTTTCGATATTGATCATTTAATAACTATTCGCGATCCAGGCCATAGGAGGAAACCCAACCTTGCTTTAGGACAACTCATAGCCTATATTCTTGAAACCAAATACAATCTTAAATATCCTACTTGTCACGACCTTCCGTCTCCTTGCTACTCAAATAACTCTTTCAATATCCTTCACAGTACTCATCTCCACCCAGGGGATGGGGAACCTCAGGGGGCTGAGGAGGAGGAGGCTCTCACTCCCATTCTTGATCCTGCTCCTCTTCGCCAGCACTCACAGTTTGACCAGTTAGTGGAGAGATTTGATCATTGGGAGACCCGTTTTGACGCTTACATTGCCGTACAGAAGCAGCAACATTCTGAGGACATGGCTCGCTACGAGCAGCACCGCATAGAGGACTTAGTCCATTTTGACAGCTACATTACTCACCAGCAGCAGCAGCATGACTAGGATATAGCCTAGTTCAATGCTCAGTTTACTACGCTAGCTGGCTACTTTCAACAGGCTCCACCACCTCCACCTCCATCTGATGATCAGGATCCCTCATTCTTTTAGTTTTTTAGTAAATTCTTTCATTTTATATTTTTTTAGTTGGTTGCTTTAGTTTGAAGTTTCCTCCTCCTTTTTGAGATGTCAAAAGGGGGAGTAGTATGTTTGTACTTGTTTAATATGTTTGTACTTATTCTGGTATGTTTGTACTTGTTATGGTAAAAAATTTAAAAGCTTGTTTAGTTTTTGCATTACTATTTTAGAATTTATTTTTGATATGTTTGCCATCATCAAAAAGGGGGAGATTATTATAAACCTATTTTTGGATTATGATTTTGATGATAACAAACAAATCTTGTTTCACTACAACTGCCATTTTCTCTATTGACTTTTTAGGACCCAAAGATCGGACAAAAATCAGAATTAGCTACATATTGGGTAGATTAGGGTTGAGTCAGTTTGTAATCTTCTATTTTCTTTTTCTTGAGTCAATTATAAATGTTTGAAGTGACTGATGTTAAGTAACCCTACACACACACTTGAGAGATTTAGAATCTCTATTTTTATTCACATAGGCCAGGACGATATCATTATCATCCTGGATGATCGAGTTTAAAACAGAAGTTCTAAACAAGATTTCTTGTTAAGGTAGTTGTAATTAACTGATCGACCTGGACGATAGGCTCAAAATAGAAAGAAATTGTTGCCATAAATAATTAAGGCATTCTGTACTTCTAGTAATCGGCCAAGACGATCTATGATCAGCCTGAACAATATTCATAATTATGCCTTAATTCATCAGACAATCAAGGAGGTAATTAAGGATGATTGATACGATCATATCATCCTGTACAATCTCAATATTATCCGAGATGATCTATTCTAAAATTCTTAGTTACTCCTCGACGATAAATATCGGCCAGCACAAATTCAAGGCGATGTGCTGGACGATCGAGATCGGACAGCTTGAATTCAGGGCGATGCTCTAGACGATTTTTCTCTGATTTGAACTGATTGGCCAAGAAGACCGTGAGATCTTCCTGGATGATCAAGCCAATTTTTAATCATCCAGTTTGCATTCAGGGTGATGCTCTGGCCGATCTTATGGGATTTATATTGATCGGCTAGGATGATTTATATATCGTCCTGGATGATATAGTCGGCAACTTGCAATTAATGAGCTCCTTTGAAGCTCTTTTATTTAAGAGCTCTTGTTCAACATTTTTAAACATCCTTGGCTGCTGTCTTGACCTGAGAAAACCTAAAGGAGAGAGAGAGAGAGAGGGAGAGAGTGAGAGAGAGGATCTTGTGAGGGGAAGCTTGTGAGGGGATTCATAAGGGTTGCTCCAAGCATTGTTCCACTTCTTCTTCCCTAGAGTATCTTGTCCTTGGAAGGGTTGGGAGAGGTAAGTTTCAGCAAGTGATCAAGGTTCTCTGCCTGCTTCAAGAGGAAGCAAAAGGAGGAAGGTTCTCTGCCTTGCCGGGTGTGGCAAAAAGAGGTGTTTGTAAAGGCTTCTCTGCCTAGCTGTGGGGGTAAAGGAGAGTCACGATTGTAGTGCAATACTCAGAGGGCGCCTCCGGGGAGTGGATGTAGGTCAAGTTGACCAAACCTTTATAAACCCTTGTGTTCTTATTTTTTACTGCTTCCGCATTTATTATCTTCCACACTTTTTTTATGGTGATTTGGTTTGTATTCGTTCTTTGTTTAGAGAAATTTATTAAATACTAATTCACCCCCCTATTGGTTAGCCTTAGGCTAGTTTTATAGGGCTTAATATCCCTAACGAACTTTGAGCTTGCCTTCCTCTTTTGATGCAAAAATTACTGTAATTATTGAATCTAAAGATTTGAATACTTATTCGATTGATAACTTACTTGGCTCACTCATTGCTTACGAGTAAGGGGTGAATCAAAGATATCTTGATGCATGTGAGAAAAGGAAGGAGAAAATAGTGACATTGAAGGCCAACGACATAGACACTAATTCTTCCGGGTCTGAAAGCAATGGTGTTTCCTTAACCATAAGTCAATTCAAAAGCTTTCTAAGGAAGAAGCAAAAGAACCATCAAAAGTGGAGCAAAGGTAAGGGAAACAAAAATTTTAAGAGTTCTAATAATATGATTTGTTTTGAATACAGGAAGCTAGGACATGTTAAAGTTGATTTCCCTTCACTTAAGTCTCACCCAAACAAGGAAAAGGGTGAGGAGAAACCCAAGTTCAAGAAGGATAAGAGGAGATTCCAAAAGGCCTTCTGGGTGGATTTTGCATCAGACTCCTCTGAGATTGAACCTGAAGAGGAGATAACAAACTTTGCTTAATGGCAAATGATCATCTTGGTCAAGGTGACCAAGAAGAGGTATGTGAACTAACTTATGAGCAACTACTTAAAGTTTTAGAACAAATTCATGCATCATATAAAAAACTTAAGAAAACCCATACCAGTCTGAAATTAGAATTTTTAAATCTACAAAAAGAGCATGAAATTCTTCTTAAAGGAGATTCTACAATTGATAGCAATCACATGTCTTTACTTGATGAGTTTAATGCATTAAACAAAAAGCTTGTTGAATTATCTAATGCACATGATTCCATAAAATCATATCATGCTGATTTAAAAAAGGAGTTTAAAAATAAAAAAAATCTAAAAACTTTTGAAAATGAAAAATCATTAATGCATGCATCATATAAAAGGAAGCATCACCATAAATTAGTACATCCTTTTTTTGGAGTTAGATGTTTTTCATTTGGCATGTTAGAACACATAGAACACACTTGCACCATTCATAGTAGTACATATTGGGCGTGGAGACTCAAATTACATGATTCATAACATAACACACAGGCATTGCATTCTACTTTTTATAAGAAGAAACCCAAAAATGTTTGGGTTCCTAAATCTGACATTTGATAATTTTGTAGGCAAGCTCTCACAAAAGACCTCGTGAGAGCATATGGTACCTAGACAGTGGATGCTCTCGACATATGATTGACGATGCCAATCAATTCATTTTGCTGGAGACTAGAATAGGAGGCAAGGTTACTCTTAAGATAATACCACCAGGAAGGTGGGAGCTCAGGTATAATTGGTAATTCCAAGAACCTTTTGATTGAAAATATTTTGCTTATAGATGGACTAAAACACAACTTGCTCAGTATCAGTCAGCTTTGAGCTAAAGGCTTCATCATAAGGATTGATGTTTGGGAATTAATTCTAAGGCCGAATGATCAAAGTGTATTTGGGACAAAGTTGGTATTTAAGAATAAAATGAACGATTCATGAGTTATCATTAAAAATAAGGCTAGATTGGTAGCTAAGGGGTATAATCAGATTAAATCAATTGATTTTGAGGAGACTTTAGCCCCTGTAGCAAGACTTGAAGTAATTAAGATTTTGTTAGCCTTTGCCTGTTTTAAAGGATTTAAATTGTTTCTAATGGATGTTAAAAGTGCCTTTATGAATGGGTTAATTCAAGAGGATGTTTATGCTGAACAACCTCCAGTTTTTGAAAATTTAAAATACCTAAATCATGTTTTCAAATTTAAAAAAGGCATTATATGGATTGAAATAGGCACCTAGGGCTTGGCATGAGAGGTTGAGCACCTTCATACTTGAGAGATCTTTTGAAAAAGGAAGTGTGGACACCACTCTTTTTTAAAGAAATTGGGAGATGATATACTCATTGTACAAATTTATGTTGACTATATCATCTTTGGATCATCAACATAAAGTAAAATGATATTCTAAGATTAGATGGGGGAAATTAAAGAATATTAACAAAAATATTTTTGAGTGTATGATTTTAAATCTTAAGATTTTATCTGTGCATGAGGATGCTAATGTTATGTGGGAAAAAGTGACTAATGATATTAAGAATATTGTAAAAGATGTGCTTGGAGTATCAAAGGGAAAAGCTCCTAATAGTAAAAATAGTTGATGGTAGAATCCAAATGTGCAAGAAAGTATTAAGAATAAAAAGATTTCTTATAAAAATTAGTTTACTTTTAAAAAATTCTGATAATTGGGAAAGATATAAAGAGGCTCGTAAGGAATCTAAGAAAGCAATAAGCGGTGCAAATACCTTAGCTTTTAGTGATTTATATAATAGATTAGATACTGAAGAGGGAGAAAGATATATGTATAAGTTAGCCAAACAAAGAGATATGAGTAGTAAGGATTTAGTTCAAGTGAAGTGTATTAAGGATGAAGATCAAAAAATACTTTTCTTAGAAGATGATATTCAACAAAGGTGGATGAGATATTTTGCTAAACTTTCTAATGAAAATTATGAAAATAAGATTGACTATAGTGACCTTAGCAACCTAAATGAAAATAAAAATTTCTATTTTTATCGGTGTATTAGTAAAATCAAAGTTAGAGAGGCTTTAAAGAAAATGATGGGTGGAAAAGATGTTGAACTTGATGATATTCCAATAGAGGCGTGGAAATGCTTAGGAGATGAAGGAATTTCTTGGCTTACTAAACTTTTTAATACTATTTTGAAGACTAAAAAGATGACAAATGAGTGTGTTAGATCCTATTTTTAAGAATAAAGGTGATGCACAAGATTGTGCGAATTATAGAGGAATTAAGTTAATGTGTCATACTTTAAAACTATGGGAGTGAGTTATGGAGCATATGTTGTGGTGTGATACTAATGTTTCTCAAAATTAAATTGGATTCATGCCGGGTAGGTCGACTATGGAATATTTATTAAGAGGTTTGATGGAGAAATATACAGAAAATAAGGAGGATCTACATATGATATTTATTGATTTAGAAAAAGCATATGATAAAGTTCCAAGAGAAGTGCTATGGAGAGTTATTGAAAAGAAAGGAGTTAATAATGCTTATATTAAAATCATTAAAGGTATGTATGCCGAAGCTATTACTTGTGTTCAAACACAAGGTGGTTTGACCAAGTATTTTCCTATTTTGATTTGGTTACATCAAGGATCATCCTTAAGCCCATATCTTTTTTCTCTAGACATGGATGTTCTCACTAGACATTTGCAAGAGGATGTACCTTGGTGTATGCTTTTTGCTGATGATATTCTTCTTATTGATAAGACTAGAGAGGGAGTTGAAAGTAAACTTGAATTATGAAGGTCAACATTAGAGACAAAAGGTTTTCGCTTGAGTAGATCTAAAACGGAATATATGGAGTGTAATTTGAGTAGTAATAAACCTAGTGAGGGATTGTGACTTTGGGCGATCAAGTATTAATAAGACTAAACGTTTTAGATATCTTGGATCTATTATTCAGAATGATGGTGAAATAGATGGGGATATTATCAGTAGAATTCAAGTTGGATGGTTGAAGTGGAGGAATGCATCGGACTTGTTGTGTGATAGAAAAGTACCCCTCAAACTTAAAGGAAGATTCTATAAGACGGTAGTGAGGCCTGCAATGCTTTATGGTGCTGAATGTTGACCATTAAAAGAGAAGCATAATACTAAGTTAAGTGTGGTAGAGATGAGGATGCTCAGGTGGATGAGTGGCTTTACCCTTAGAGATAGGATACGAAATGTGCATATACGTGAAAAGATGGGAGTAGCTCTAGTAGAAGATAAGATTAGAGAGGTCACCTTAGATGGTTTGGTCACATAAAATGACGGCCTTCCAATGACCCGGTTAGGAGAGTATAGGTATTAGATTTTACTTATGTTAAGAAAGGTAGAGGCAGACCTAAACAGACTTGGTTAGAAAATATTAGGAATGACCTTTCTTTATTAGATTTAAACAATAATTTGAACTTTATTTGGTCACAATGGAGAAAAAGGATTCATGTAGCCGACCCCACTTAGTGGGATAAATGCTTGATGTTGTTGTTGTTGTTGTTGATATCATCTTTGGATCTACAAATAAAAATCTTTGTGATGATTTTCTTAAAACAATGAGTTGTGAATTTGAGATGAGCCTAATTGGAGCTTTAAGTTATTTTTTAGGTATTAGAATTAAGCAAATTGAGGAAGGAACATTTTATAGTCAATCGAAGTATGTTAAGGACATCCTCAAAAAGTATGAAATAGGTAAAGCTAAACATGTTCGTACACCTATGAGTTCCTCAGTCCAGTTGGATAAGGACACAAAGGAAAAATCTATTGATCGAAAGAAATTTTGGGGAATTATTAGATCTTTGCTTAACTTGACCATTAGCAGACTTGATATTATGTTTAGGGTTTGTTTGTCTGCTGATTTCAATCAGATCCAAAAGAATCACATTTGACAGTAGTGAAAAAAATTTTAAGGTATCTCTTGGGAACTCAAAACTTAGGGATTTGGTATCCTAAGTTCAGCTCTTCATTTAAAATAATTAGATATTCAGATTCAAACTTTGCAGGTTATAGGGTTGATAAAAGAGCACTTATGGAACATATCAATTTATTAGAAATTCTTTAGTCTCCTTGTCCAGTAGAAAATAGAATTTTGTAGCCCCATCTACTACTGAAACTGAATACAGTGCCTTAGGAAGTTGTGTGGCACAAGTTCTTTGGTTGAAATAACAGCTGATTGATTTAGGATTAATAATAGGCACAATTCCCATTTATTGTGATAACACTAATGCCATTTGCATTTCATAAAATTCTATTCAACGTTCAAGAACCAAATATATTGACATCAGGCATCATTTCATAAGGAATCATGTATCCAAAGGAGAAATTGAATTAAATCATGTTTCAACTAAAAATCAACTTATAAATATTTTTACAAAATCACAAGGCTTTGATACCTTTAGCACATTAAGAACAAGGCTTGGTGTGATTGACCTCAATGCTTAATTAAAATTTTCTGCAAACTTGATATGTGTGTTTGTATTTTTTATTTTTGATTTATATGTGCATTTTTATGTTTGTTTCAGTGTTTTTATGTTTTGTGTGATTTCAAAATATTTTCACATCAAATTTTCTATTTTTGATCAATCGTGCAAATTTTTAAAGTGTTCTATTTGAACTGTACAAAATTTAATTTGTATTGGACGAATTCTATATCGTATCAATCTTTGGGTAGGATTGATTGCGCAACATTTTTTATTTCAATACAATTTGTCTGTACGATCCCCATATCATTCGGACAATTTGTATTTATTCATATATACACATATAGATGGTTATACAGACAGAAGTAGTTATTATTTATGATCCTACGTACAAACCTAAAATTCGTATATACGAACACGTGGCATTCTGTGTGGGGGACGATTCAAACCATCATTAAAATGATCTTAAATAACTATTCATTTAGAATGAACACCTATTCGTCTGTACGAAAGGATGCTTCATAACTTGTGTGATAACAAAAAGTCATTTCATTTTGGACGCATTTATTCGTACATATGAAATTTTATTTCGTACGTATGAACGCAAGCATCGTACAGTATGAAACCCTTTTTGTACGTATGAAAGATTATTTTTTGTTTAAATTGAAGGGCTTTATAAAGCTCAAATTTCATACACTTCAAAAGCCTTTCCAAACCCTCTCATCTTTCCAAATCTTTCGTTGGCAAGCTCTAGCTAAAGGGGTAGACTATTTAAGAGTCCAACGTCTAGGAATGACGAAGAAACCTTTATGTCCAAAATAAAAAAAAAGAATATTTTCCTAGGTTTGTTTCTACAAAAATCACACCTTCTAGAGTTCTTTTGCAAGAAAACATTATCTTTCAAGTAATGCCACTTTTCGCCTCAACCCAATTCGCTTTTATTTTGACTCTTATTCACTCCTATAATAAGGACACTTTCCACTTTTTTCTTGCCAATACGACTTTCAGCACTGATCAAGCTAGGATTAAGTCTTATGTTTTGAAGAAAAAAGTTGAAATAACCAAGGAGGATTTGGGGATATTTTTGAATTTAAGTACTAAAGGAATACGAGCCCACACCTTAACCTTTTCTTCTGATTACAAGTGGACTGTAATAAACCAAGTGATTAGAGGGATTTGATAAGTATGCCATTTTCCTAAGGTGTCCACTTTGATCCGATGCTAGGATCATCCAGCATGCTCTTAGAACCTCTATAATACCTAAAGTTGATGATTATATCAATATCATTCCTCTTCTTTCCACTATCACTTACCTTATTATGACTGGTCAACCTATAGATGAAGCCCAACTCATCAGTGACTACATTCATCGGCTTTCTGAAATTGGCAATGTCTCTTCTTAGAGGAAGAAGAACATTGCCTTAGGACACCTTGTGCCATACATTCTTGAGAAGAAGTATGTTCTAGTTCATCCTAATCCTCATCTAGAAACTCCTATCTACTTTAATGATGCTTCATTCTTAGCAATTTTTGGGAGAGGTGATGGAAGTGAGGATTCTGAGGGAGAATGGGGAGCACCTGTTCTTGTACCTGCACCCGCGCCTGCTCGTCGACCAGACTTTCAGGAGATGGTCCAGTATTTTGATCGACTTGAGAGCATTTTAATCAACGATTTAATTAAATTTAGACTCAACTATAGTAGTAGGATGCATAATACCAGAAGGAAATGGGATGTATTTGAGGTTAGTTCGACTCAGTGAACTCAAATGTGGATATGATGAATAGCTATTTTACTTTCTTCAACTAGCCACCTCCTCTAAACCAGGGACCCTCATAGTGATAGAAGTGCTTCTTATGTGATTGTCTTTGTTGTGCTTTGTGATATTAAGTGATGAATTTTGTTGTTCTTGTGATTGTATTTTGTTTTTGTTTCTATGTTTGATGATTTCATGTGTATTGATATCATCTAAATTTCAATGCAGTATCTTTTTTTTTATATCAATAAAAAATGTCATGTTTTTATATAGTTGATTTTGTTCTTTATTTGAAATATTCATTTTCTTATATGATAATGCTGACTTAATTGATCTAAAAAGTGTTATAATATGAATAACAGTATAAAAACTGAATTTCATTAGAAAACTAACTTTTCAAAAATTTAAGTTAGCTTATAGCTAGATCAAGTTAAGGATATCATTCTCATGTTCTTTTTTAGGCATACATAATTTTAATATTATTATTACAATCTTGATGTCTTTTTATTATTTATTTCTCTTTTCAATATAATTATCTTTGTACTTAGAGAAGTTTGAGCTTTTAGATTATTGATTTTGGAAAGATCAATTTAAAATTTAAAAAATGTATTAATGTACAAAAAATTGAAAGAATACACAATGGTTCGCAAATTGAAAAGAGCCACAAAATTAGCCCAACTACAGAAAGATGCACAAAGTGTGCTAAAAATATTGAAAAGAAGCGCAATGTCGCCAAACAAGTGCATGTTCTTTCCTCTATCTTTTAACTTTCAATTTCAAATCAATCTAATATTCAATTATATTTTGTATTGAAAAATGACTAAAATTTTTCTTTACTTCATCACCTTTGCAATAATTTTTCCTTATCCAATTGTCTAGAATGCTTCATGACCTTGATATATATATCTTATCTTTATTAATCTTAATTTAAATGTTATGAATCTTTATTTTTCTCTAATGAACATTAATCTTATTGTTGCAATTATAAATCAATTTATTTCAGGATCAATTATCAAAGGTTTCTCATATGACTTCTTGCATTTCTTTTACTTTTCTTCTTCTCTTTTTGTTTTTGTAAAAAAGGGGGGGGGGGGGAGAAATATTGTTTGAACATTTGAGTGTTTTGTTCGTATTTAAGAGTTTGCATTAGATTTATTTGTTTTTTGTTTGCAGTTCATAATAGATTATTTTGTTGTTTGCTTTGTTTGTAGTTTGTAGTAGTGTTTTGTATTTTAATTTGTTTCTCATTTTTATTTGCGCTTTTGTGTGTTAAAAACTTAAAAATTAAAAAATTGAATTGTTTATAATAGAAAATCCCTTATATTCACATGCTTATTCATTCAGGGAGTGTTAAGGAGAAATTTAGGATTTGTAATTTAACTCAAACAATAATTATTTTTCCATCATAAAAAAGGGGGAGATTGTTGAGATAGTTGCTACTTAGTTTTGCATGTTTGACTTTCTAGCAACTTGTATATTTTTTTTGATTCCAAATATTATTATTTTGATTATTAATTCTCCTAATATATTTTGGATGAATTATTTTGCTCTTGTGTGTACTAACATTTCAGGGAAATCATACTTCGGTTTGTTGAAGACTTCAAATCAAGAATACATTTAGAGTGTATTGTAATTTAAAGTCTGAATTTTTTTATTGAATCTGAGAGAGTGTGATTGTAATTGAGTAACTGAGCACACACACACACCGGGGGAGAGTTTTAAAATTCACAATTTTATACTAATCATATTGTATGATACTCATTCATATGGGATGATCTAGTCAGTTATTTTTACCAATGAGCAATGAAGCGAACAAATATAAGCAAAATTTTTTTAAGTACAGTTCATACTGACGATATTTTTTGTTCGTACCAGGATGATCTCCTTTGTTTTTTCCAAATATGAAGTTCGTACAGATGATATTTTTCATTCATACCAAGATGATCTTCTCTATTTTTACCAAATACGAAGTTTGTACGAACGATATTTTTTGTTCGTACCAGGATGATCTCCTCTATTTTAGGGAAATACAAAGATCGTACAGATGATATTTTTTGTTCGTATCGGGATCATGCCCTCTGGTTTATCCTCAAACAATATTCTCACAGATGATATTTTTCATTCATACCAGGACGATTCCCTCTGGTTTGACCTCAAACATAGTTTATACGGATGATATTTTTTGTTCATCCTAGGATGAAGGGCTCTATTTTGTTTTCGTCAAGACGTTCATACATACATGCTTTGAAATTTTCTGTTTGTACTGGATGAACAAAGTTCATATCGTACGATGATCGGGTACAAAATGATTTCATACCGATTCATAATGGGTTCCTATGTAATAATTTTTGAACTATTCGTACATACAAAATACGATCGTGCGGTATGATCGTGGAAGATTAAAATTGAAATATTCAAATTTCTGGATGGTTTTTCGTGTCTTTTGTATAAAAGCCCAATGAAAACTTACACTTAATCTTTTTGTCATCTGGTCTTCATGATTGGTAAAGGGCAATTGAAGGAGAGAGTGTGAGAGAGTGTTTTAGAGAGATTTCTTCCTAGTCAAGTGTGAAGGGTTCACAAGGTTAGTCAAGATCTCTGTGTGTGATTTATGTTTTCTTCACTCTTTCTCTTCTCTTTCTAGATTGCTCGTGTAAAGATCTTTTAAGAAGATATGGTTCTCTGCCGACACTTAGAAAGTGTGAACAGCCGAAGGTTATTTGCATACACTTAGAGAGTGGAAAGAACAAAGGTTCACTGCCTACACTTAAAGGTTATGAAAAGACGAAGGTTCTCTACTTACACTTGGAGAGTGTGAATATCCTACAGTTCTCTGCCGACACTTGGAAGGTATAAAAGGATGATGGTTCTCTGTCACACCGGGTATTGGTGGAAGAGAGTTTTGTGGCGGCTTCTTCATCTTGCTGTGGGGGAAAAAGAAGAGACACTTGTGGTAATAGTGTAATACCTGAAGTGGGAGACTTCAGGGAGTGGATGTTGGTCATGTTTGACCGAACCATTATAAACCTTTGTGACTTTTTTATTTTCGCTGCATTTTTACTTACTGCAAGTTATTTTTCTGTGGTTAAAAAATTTGTTTTGAAAATTTTAATTAACTTGCTACAAATCATTAATCGGTTTCTAAAATTTTAAATCCAAGAAAGTTAATTTTAAAATTACCAATTCACCCCCCCCCCCCCCCCCCCCCTCTTGGTTAGCCTTGGGACATTAGTTTAGGTTTAACAACCTATTCTAGATTCAACAAGTTTCAATAAAAGATGGTTATTCTGCACCAGCACATGAAATTAATGGCATAAAAACTAAACTTCCATTACTGAATGGACTTTTGATGATAGGGATTTAGCACTACCTAATGCAAAAATATTTGAACTGCTTTTTCTATGCATTGAAACCTGGAGATTACATGTGTGTCTCAACTTGTAATACTGGTAAATAAATATGGGAGAGATTATATATTACTTATGAAGGCACAAGTGAAGTTAAGCAATCTAGGTTGAATATTTTACTTCATGACTACAAATTCTTTTGAATGAGACCTAGTGAATCAATATTTTAAATGTATATTAGGTTTACACAAATTATCACCTCCCTACATGCCTTAGGAAGATAGCTCACTAACTATAAGAAAGTTAATAAAAATTTGAGATTTTTACCTCCTTACTTTGATGCTAAGATAAATGCTATCATTGAATCTAAGGATTTGAATACTTATTCTATTTATAACTTACTTAGATCACTCATTGCTTACGAGTAAAAAGTGAATCAAAGACAACTTGATGCAGGTGAGAAAGAGAATGAGAAAATTGTGGAATTGAAGGCTAACGATACAAATTCTAACTCATCTGGTTCTAAAAGTGATGATATATCCTTAATTATGAGGCAATTCAAAAGCTTCTTAAGAAAGAAAGATATGTACCATCAAAAGTGGAACAAAGGTAAGAGTAATAAAAATTCTAAAGATTCTTCTGATGTTTTTTGTTTTGAATGCAGGAAGCCATATCATGTAAAAGTGGATTGTCCTATACTTAAGGCTCACCCAATTAAGGAGAAGGGTGAGGAAAAACCTAAATTTAGGAAGGATTAAAAATGGATCCAAAAGGCTTTTTGGACAGATTCTACATCAGACTCTTCTAAGACTAAAGCTGAGGAGGAGACAACGAACTTGTGTTTGATGGAAGACGATCATCTTGGTCAGTTTGACCAAGAATAGGTATGTGAACTATCATGTGATAAATTGGTTCAAGTTTTTGAGAAAATTCATTCATCTTATAGAAAGCTAAAAAAATTGCATGCTATCTTAAAACGTAAGTTTTTGAATTTATAAAAAGGGCATGAAATTTTGATTAAAGATTATTCTACACTTTATAGAAACAACATGAAACTATTGGATGAGTTTGATGAATTGAACAAACATCACGAATTATTAAAAACATTCCACACTTAACTTGAAAATGATTTTAAAACATTTATGGATGAATATGAGAGTATGGAGCACTATTTGAAAGTTGACAATGCTATTTTAAAAAGTGCTAACTCATTTTTTAAAGCAGAATTGAAAGCACTTAAGAAAAATAAGATTCCACCCATACATGAATATTTTTTCAATCCTAATCCTAAGCATAAAATTTTGAAACATGGGAAGAGGCACTATAACCCGAATATATTAGTCAACTCTTTTTCTGGTGTTATATATTTTTCCTGTGGCATATTAGGCATATCTCAAATACTTGCATTATTTATAATAGTACACATTAGGTGTGGAGACCGAAATTGCATGATTCACAGCAAAATACACATTCATTGCATTTTTTTAAATAAGAAGGGATCCAAACTTATTTGGGTTCCTAAATCTAACATTTGATGATTTTGTAGATGTGTCTTCACCAAAGATGTTGTGAGAGCATGTGGTACATGGATAACAGATGCTCACACTATATGATTGGAGATGCCAATCAATTCATTTTGTTGGAGGCCAAGGATGGAGGCAAGATCACTGTTGGAGATAACACCATCAGGAAAGTAGTGGGCACATGTATAATAAAAAATTCAAAGAACCTTTTGAATGAAAATATTTTACTTATTGATGTCTTGAAACACAACTTGCTCAGCATCAGCCAGCTTTGTGATAAGGGATTTATCATAAATTTTTTGTCAAACACATACATCATTAGCTTGAATAACAACACTGTTTTGTAGGGTAAAAAGATCAACAATGTTTACATACTTAATTTAAATAATATTACATGTGCTGCATCTTTTTGTTTAAAAATTATTGCTGAAGAGTCTTGGTTGTGGCATAGGAGGTCATGTCATGCTAGCATGAAATAACTTAAAAAAGTACCCCAAAAAGACTTAGTAAGAGGAATCCCCAAGCTTAAGTTCACTGGACCACCTACGTGAAGCCTGCTAATTAGGAAAATAAGTTAAATCCTTTTTCCATTCCATTAAGGATATTAACACCTCTAAACCTTTAGAAGTCCTTCACATGGATTTATTTGGACCCATTAGTACTTCCAATTTATGGGGAAAAGTCTTTGGATTTGTTATAGTCGATGAATACTCGAGATTTACTTAGATTAGATTTTTCTCACATAAAAGTGAGTCATTTATTGAATTTAAATCTTTCTTCACTTGGATTCAGAAAAAACTAGGTTGTGAGATCTTGACCATTCATTGTGACCATAGTGGGGAGTTTGAAATTGAGAGATTTGGAAGCTTTTATAAGGATCAAGGGATTAGTTATAACTTCTCAGCTCCAAGGACCCCTCAGCAGAACGAGGTAGCTGAAAGGAAGAACAAGACATTAGTTGAAGCCGCTAGATCCACTTGCTAAGTATTCACATTCAAAATAATTTTTGGTTGAAGTGATAAACATAGCTTGTTATGTGTTAAAAAGGGTGAATGTTAGTTCCAAAATGAATAAGCCACCCTATGAGATCATTAAGGGTAGGACATGCAATCTTTATTACCTCCAGGTCTTTGGTTGTAAGGTTTTTATTCTAAACTATGATGAAGGAGTATTCTTGGGCTATTCAAGTGTATGAAAATCCCTTAGAGTGTTTAATAAGAGGACTTTGGTGGTGTAGGAGACTACTCATGTAGTGTTTGATAAATTTAATTCTGAAAAATCTAGAGTTAAAGAATAAGATAAAGAAGGTGAGATTACCCAAGGAGTAGAAAATACAAATTTGGAAGAAAGGATAGAACCTCAAAATACTGATGTAGTAGGTGAGATTACCCAAGGAGTAGAATCTACAAATCTAGAGGAAAGGGTATAACCTAGACAAACTTTTCCTAGAGATTAGAAATTTTCATCGTGTCATCCTAAAGAATTGATCTTAAGAGACCCTTCTAAAGGTATTAAAACTAGGAGTGGACTTAGAAAAGAAGTTAACCACTTAGCCTTTATCTCAATGACTATACCAACCAAGACTAATCAAGCCCTTTTTGATGAATTCTGGATTTTATCCATATAAGAGGAATTAAACCAATTTGTTAGGAATGAAGTTTGGGAGCTTGTTGAATGATTGAAGGGCCAAAGTGTAGTAGGAATCAAATGGGTCTTTAAGAATAAAATGAATGATTATGGTGTGGTGGTTAGGAATAAGGATAGATTGGTGGCTAAGGGGTATAATCAAATAAAAGGGATTTATTTCGAGAATACTTTTGCCCATTTAGTAAGATTGGAAGAAATTAGAGTGCTACTAACCTTTGGCAATTATAAAAGTTTTAAGCTTTTTCAAATGGATGTCAAGAGTGCCTTTTTAATTAGGGTAATAAAAGAAGATGTGTTTGTAGAGAAACCCCCAGGGTTTGAGAGTTTCTAATTTCACAATCATGTTTACAAATTAAAAAGGCCTTATATTGATTAAAAAAAGCACCTAGAGCTTGGGATGAGAGGCTTAGCACATTCTTATTAGAGAGGGATTTTGTTAAGGGGAGCGTAGACAACACCCTTTTTTGAGGAAAGTAGGAGATAAGTTACACATTGTTTAGATCTATGTTGATGATATACTTTTTGGATCTTTTAATAAAAAGTTATGTGATGATTTTTCTAAAATAATGAGTAAGAAATTTGAGATGAGTATGATGGAAGAATTATCCTACTTTTTGGAATTTACCATTTGAAAAATGGATGATGGAACCTTTTTTAATCAATCAAAGTACATTAAGAATATCTTGAAGAAATATGAAATGGATAAAGCCAAGCTAATAAACAATCCCATGAGCTTCAGTGTTTAGTTAGATAAGGATTCAAATGGAAAATTTATTGATCAAAAGAAGTACAAAGGAATAATTTGATCACTGCTTTACTCGACTACTAGCCGACCTGATATAATGTTTAGTATTTATTTCTATGCTAGATTTTAAGTTGATCCTAAAGAATCCCATGTAATTGCAGTAAAGAGAATCGTTAGATATCTCTTAGGGACCTAAAACTTAGAAATATGGTATCCTAGGAACAACACTTCTTTTGAAATTATTAGATTTTTTGATTTTGCAGAGTGTAGGGTGGATAGAAAGAGCACTTTTGGAACTTCCCAATTCATAGGACAGTCCTTAGTCTCATGGTCCAGTAGAAAATAAAACTTTGTTGCACTTTCTATTACTGAAGCTGAGTACATTGCATTAAGATGTTGTATGGCCGAAGTCCTTTGGCTTTTTTTTTTAAAGAATGCAAATAAGCATAGATTAAAGTAAAGAAAAAAGAAAGAAGCCTAGATACAAACTAATGAAGAGAAACCACCATAACACATTCTTTATTCACAAATTGAACAAAAGAATTAGGTAGATCCTTCTCCGAAAAGTGATCCCAAAAAAACTCATATGAAAAGGCTAAGTTAGCACAAAAGTGAGCTAACTTATTACAACTTCGCCTAACATGATGAAAGACGACATTATTAAACCCCCTCCCAATAAAGAAACAATCATCATCATCAACAATATTACCATCCATCTTCTTTTCTATGCTATACAATTGAAGAAAATGGATGACATTAAAATTATCACTTTCAACTATAATACCAATAGCATCAAGCAATTTACCTTTCAGTACCTTCTTCAATGAATTAATAGCCAATAACTCAACTTGAGCAATATCCCAATGAACTCCATAGAAATCAAAAGCCATGATAAATCTGCCTTTGAAGTCTCGAACAACGCCACCAATTCCTGCTTAATAGTTCTTATTGAGGGCAGCATCAATGTTAATCTTATACCAACCGGGTGGAGGGGGATGTTAGTAAATAGAAAATAGTCCCAAGGACTGATGGACATCCCAGTGATCCGATCGAATTAGATTCTACTTCTTACTATTTACAAAACTCAAAATAGAAGATGCTGTCAATGTATCACAAGTATCCATCTTGCTATGCTTGATCATATTCCTGTTGTTCCAAGAAAACCACAACAAAGAACAACAGATTCTAGCCATCAGCGGATTTGTACCGGCCAAAATTTCCAATTTGCTCCAACAATCCTGGAAAGAGTTATATTTAGGAATCATAAATCCCCAATTTCTTAATACATCAATAACCTTCAATAGTTTAAGACAAAAAGTGGTGATGTGATCAATATCTTCAACTACTCCACAACCTCTAGGACAACAATTCCCACTGGCTAACCTTCTCCTCATGAGGAAGTCAGTGGTTGGTAAAGCAGATTTACCTATCCTCCACATAAACAATTCAATACGGGAGTTCAACTGTAATTTCTGAATCCAATTCACTGGAATAGATTATGAAATAAGCAATAAGTTTTATCTTTAAAATTACATGTAGGCACAATTTTAATTATATGTGATAACACTAGTACCATCTACATCTCTAAAAGTCATATCCAACATTCAAGGACCAAATACATTAACATAAGACATCATTTTATTAAGGACCATGTTACCAAATGAGACATTGAGTTACACCATATAACAGTTGAAAATCAACTCGTAAACATCTTTCCAAAACCACTGGCCTTTGACACATTCAGCATCTAAAGGATCATATTAGGTGTGATTGATATCAATGCATGAACTTGATGATTATTGAACTCTGAACTTTATGTTCTGATATTTATTTTGTTTTTGTTTTCTGATATTTCTTTTGTTTCTAACATTTCTTTTGTTTTTTGCTTAGATTTTTTATTTTTGTTTATTTGCTATTATTTTGCATATTTTCATCTCTTCTTTCTTTCAATTTTCTTCTAGTCACTACAAAAATTATATTTTATGACTTATTTTTATTTTTTTAAAATTTGTAATCAATGATTGACATTCCTAAATCAGTTAAAGGAAGAAACAACATTGATTATTTCCCTTCCTCTAACTCCTTTTAGCAGTGTAATGTTGTTTTTCTAAATAAAAATCTATCTCAAATTAACAACTCGATTTTGCAATTGAGATCTTTTCTATCTTCTTACATTAATATATCTTATATAAATAATTTTAAAGTTATTAAAAGACTTTCAAGCTTTCTTAATCTTATTGTTGCATTTATCATATGAATTTGATTATGATTTATAGTTTTCTCCTTATATTAGAGAGTGAGTTTTTTCTCTCTAATATCTGAAAGATATTCTCATAATTGAGAGTATTTAAAAGGTTTGATAGGGAGCTAGCTTGCAAAAATGACAAGAGGTATAAAATGAGCCCAAACAAAAAATTGGAAAGATGCACAATGATCGCCAAAAAAATTAAAAGATACACAAAAAGTATAAAAAATAAAAAATATGTGCAAATTGTGCCAACTAATTGAAAAGAGGCATGAAATGAGCCCACAAGAAAGTAAGCTTCTTTCTCTTTCAAACCTTTAAATTTTTGAAGAATTCATGTATCACTTGATAATTTTAAAGACTTGAATTTGAAATTCATGATTGTGACTAATTACTTTGCTATATTTTTTCTATAAGATATTTTTTTGGAATGAAGTTTTCAACGGATTACTTTCTCTTATCCAATTGCTTTTTCTGAGTTAGATTTTTATTTTCAAAAAATAGTTTGTCTTATAAGAAGTTCAAGCTGGGGATAACAGGATAGTTTGTTCTATTATTTTTAAGATTTTGATGCTGTTAACTCATTTTTTATAAATTTTTAATTCAATCACATGGAAAATTTATCATATTCTTACATTGATCGCAAAAAAAAAAAAAACTTTATTTTTTTATTATTTTAGTCCTTTTTAACGTCTTTTCATTATTTTATATTTAATTTATTTACTTTGTTTTTATGTTTTGGGGTACATTCTAATCATCTCCCTCCATCATCAAAATTTCCATTTTTTTTATCACATCGTCCTCGATGATATCATCACATTACCCTTCATCATCCATCTAACGGTTGATCTGACTTAATTATTTGAGATCGTCCTAAATGATCCACATCATCCTAGATGATTTGATGGAATTCTACTTCAATTTATTGTGATCATCCTGGATGATCCACCTGTTCGTCCTAGATGATCCACATGGAAAAAATGCTAAATATTTTAAAATTGGCTAAAATGATTCATTTGTTAATCATCTAGGATGATCCACCTAATCATCTTAGATAATACTTTTCATCAATGGTCATCCAGCATGTCTCCTCGGAATGATCGCCCGTGTCTAATAGTCACGGATGACGTCTGATCATCTTGAATGATAGAAAAGCATTTTTATCTAATCATCCCGAACGTCATAAATTCTCTTGATATCCTGGATGATATTCCCGATTCTTTATAAACATATGCTTTCAAATGTTTTTCTCACCCTCAAATACTCCACTTCTTTTTTCCTTCTCACTTATACTATCAATCCTTGTCAATGGCTTGTGGAAAAAGATCTAGGATGGTGAACAAAAGTTCCTTGAGGGAGACATTCGACCCTTGATTCACTAAGGTGGCTGACCAAGCTGCCTATCTTTGGTACAAAACTATTGGGATCACACCTTCGAGAATTGTCAATCCTTGAACGCTCACATACCAGATACTGAATCTGTTCACTCACACCTCTCTCACTTTCATTCTGACACTGGCTTGCTCGTTCAATTCTGAACTCTTCTATGTGTTCTTCACTAGTCTTAAGATCAATGCAGCTTACATCGCCCCATAGTCCTTTGTTCACAGATGCCCAGTAGAGATTACCCACCAGGATTGCCATGAACTCCTCCAACTTTATACTATTGGAGACAAGCTTCATACATTTTCTTTAGATACTGATTATCACTGGGATCCCATCAACCAACTTCTAAGCAACATAAATTTCACCTACCATAATGGTGTCTTAAGCACCTTAGTGAAAGATGCTAGGAAAATTTAATATATCCTTAGATTCTCAGTAATCCCAAAGGATGGTGACCTTATCCACATTAATCCCATTATCTCAATCACCACCTTCTACATAATGGCACATAGGGAGTTCAATGCCACTAATATTCTCTTTCATTACATTGATCACCTGACCAATATTAGGGATCCAAGGCACAAAAGATAACCTAATCTTACCTTTGGTCACATCACCGGACTATCAACTTGCCTACTACCCAATAGCTCCTTCCATGTTCTTCATAGTACTCACTCAATCCGGAGCATGAGAAAGCTAAGGGAGTTGAGGAGGAAGCTATTCTTGCACCTATTATGATCCACTAGATTTCACAATTGGATTAGCTGGTGGAGAGATTTGACTAGTGAGAGGCCAGGTTTGACTCCTATGTTACTGCATAGGAGCAACACATGAGGTAGATATTGCTCGATTTGATGCATATGTGGCACATCAATAGCAGGAGCACGATTAAGAAATAGCCTGGTTTGGGGAGTAGTTTGCTTACATCTCTAATTTCTTTTATCCACAATCACCATCTTCGTATCTGATCAGGGCCCTCCGTATTTGTAGAATATTTTTTATGATGTTTTTTGTGTGATGATTTTGTACTATAGTTAGTTTCTATTTTATGTTTTTTTATTTATGTTTTTTTTTTTCTGTTTCCTCCTTTTTGTGATGTCAAAAAGGGAGCCGTGTTAGTTTTATTATTATTATTTTTTGTTGTATTGTATCATTATATCGTTTAACATTTGTACTATTTTTGTTGTATCACCTATTTATTTTAGTAAAATTTGCACTGCTTGGTTCATAGTGTTCTCCTTTTCTTTATGTTTTTTTCAATCTTATTAATCTTCTTGAGTTGAATTAAATAACAAATATTTGTTATCATAAAAAAGGAGGAGATTATTATAAACATAGATTCAAGTATAATAATTTTGATGATAACAAATAATTCTGACTTTCATATTTTCTTATTATTATTACTACTGCACATCTGTTTTGGTTGCCCAGCTACTAACTTTTTAGGTCCACAATGTCAATTGCAAATCAAGCCAACTAAAGATTGAGTATATTAGGATTGAGTCAGTCTGCAAGTGTAATTCTAGTGGTTTTTTCTTTTCTTAAGTCAAATGTAATAAGGTGGAACCTGATGTTAAGTAACCTTGCACACACACACACATACTCAGGGGAGAAATTCTATAAGTTTAAGGGTTTTTAATTTTTGATCACATCATACAAGATGATCTCAAATCGTCCTGGATAATTAGTTAAAAATAGAAAACCTAATTAAGGCTCCTATATTAACATAGCCAAATTAAGCATATCATCCTGGATGATATTAACATCATCCTAGATGCTAGGCGCAAATTAGAAAGAATCAGCTTTTAAACTTTTCAGGTATGTTATTATTTGTAGAAATCATACAGTCCATTCCCATATTGTCTTGGATAATGCATTACAATCTTGCCAAAATTAGTCATGTGATTGAGAAAAGTAATTATGGTTTGATTGATCAATCATATCATCCTGGACAATCGTAGGATCATCCTGGACGATTAGTTAGAAAAACCTTAGCTTTCTCTTGAATCACTCGGATGACCAGAACAATTTGTTGGACAATATTCCTATTTTTGAACTAATTGTATGAGACGATCCAAGAATTATCCTAGACAATAAGTTATTTATTCATCAAACAACATGTATCTCCTGGATGACCAGAATGATTTACTAGATGATAATCAATGATTTGAAACTAATCATATAGGGTGTTCCAAGAATTATCCGGGCTGATAAATTATATTTCTTCATCATCCAATATATATCTTCTTGACGACCAAAATGATGTACCGGACAATATGTATGGTTTTGAACTAATCGTACAGGATGATGTTTACATCATCCTAGATGATCAAAACAAATAGTGTGTTCTAATTGTCCTGCCCCCTTAGGTCATCCAGGCTGAAAGGGATGAAATACACTAATTATACAGGATGAACTGTCGATCTTCCTAGGTGTTCTTTGACAACAAGTTGCAAATTAGATAAAATGGTAATCCCTTCTTTATAAGATCTTTTGATTATTGATGTTGAGATCTTTTGCTACTTTCTTGACTTGAGAGGGCTCAGAGAAGGAGAGGGGGAGCTTGGGAGAGAGAGAGAGAGAGAGAATCTTATGAGGGGGAGTTTATGAGGTGTTCACAAAGGTTGCTCCAAGCAAGAATTTGAGTCATCTTCTCCATTCATCATCCTTGGCTCCTTGGTGGCTATGGGAAGGTCTGCTTCATCAATCGATCAAGGTTATCTTTCTGCTTCAGGAGAAAGCAAAAGGAGGTCAGGTTCATTGCATTGATGTGGTCGGTAAAAAAGAGTTTGTAAAGGCTTCTCCATCTTGCTATGGGAGTAGAAGGAGAGTCACTATGTTTTAGTGTAATATCCAGAGGAGAGGCTCCGAGGAGTGGATGTAAGTCAAGTTGATCGAACCACTATAAAATCTTGTGTGTTTTTTTTTGTGTACTTTCGCACTTTACTCTTCTTCATATTAATTTTTGTGTTTGATTTCACTTATTTTAAAATATTTGAAAAGACTTTAAAAAGTTTTTACTCTGCATTTAAGAATTTTTAAAACTATCAATTCACCCCCTCCCCGTCTTAGTTAACCTCGGGCTAGTTCATAAGAGCTTAACAACCCTAATAAACTTTTAGAGAGCTCAAGAATCCTTTTAATCTCTCTTGAAGTAGGAAGATAACCTTGATCTAATGTTAATGAAGATCTCCCTAGAGCCACCATAGAATAAAAAATGCACCTTGAAGAAGATGATGAACACCTTGCCTGATGCAACCTTTACGAATCCCTCATAACTCCCCCTCATAAGGATATCTCTCTCTCTCTCTCTCTCTCTCTCTCTCTCTCTCTCTCTCTCTCTCTCTCTCTCTCTCTCAAGCTCTCCCTCTTCCTTCTTAAAGTTCTCGTTCGGATCTCCTTCACAGCAAAAGATAGTCTCAAAAGGTAATGAGAGTGCTTAAATAGTGAGCCTCAAATAGAAGCCCTAATTTTTTATTCTATGGAACCGATTGTCCCATAAGATTAATAGATCGTCCTATATGATTAGTACAAAATGGCCCTTCAGCCAGGATGATCACTTTTGCCTTGTACAATCAGTATATGAATTTGTACAGATCGTCTAGTACGATCCAATTATCAACTGGGATGATTAGTTTAAGATACTATATTGATCATCCAGTACGACATGGGATGATGGGTGGCAATCTTCATGTCTTCCTGCAACCCTTTCAAGATGTCTAATATGACTCTCCTAAAAGATTAGAAGAAAATTATAGTTTTTTTGTCTTGGACGATATGGGATCGTCTTTTGAAATATACTAGATCATCTAGTAGGATCTTAGTGGATCTTCATGTATGATATGATTGATCAATCTAACCATAATTATTCTTTATCACTGAATCAATTTAGGCATGATTGTTATAAATTATCCAAGATGATGTTTATCATCTTGTATAATTAGAATAAATTTTGTAAAATAAAAAATTACCTAATTTGTGATTGTCAGCTATTTTCACAATCGAACTGATCATTTTATACGATCATGAATAATCCAGTACGATTAGTTAAGCAAACTTAATTATCAGGGATACCCTAATTAGAGTTTCTTTTAACTGATCATCCAATCTAATTTGAAATCTTCCTGTATAAATTGGGCAAAATAATTTTTTTTATCTAACTAAATTTCTTCCCCCTAGTGTGTTTCTGTAAGGTTACTTAGCTTGGGGCCCACCAAATACAAGATTTGACTCAAAAAAGGAAATAAAAAAATATATTGAAATTAAAATTTCAAATAGACTCAACCATTATCTACCTAATCATAAGTTGATGGATGATGTAAGTGAGCTTGTGGACCTAAAAAGTCAGTGAGCAGGGCAAAAAAAACTAGATATGCAAGAAAAATAGTAGTAAAGAAATAATAATATTTGTTATCATTAAAAATTACTATACTTGGACCTAGATTTTCAACACTTTCATCAACATAAGGTTAAAGGTTCTCTACATACTCCAGGTGGGATTAAAAAGGATTCCAGGGATCTCTATCTACTCTAGAAGGAAGTAAACAAACTTTTAGAATCTCTGCTTACTCCAGGAGGGAGTAAAATGATTCAAGGTACTTTGCCTCATTGGGACACCAGAAAGTTTTTGTAAGGGCTTCTCTACCTTACTCTGGGGGCAAAAGGAGAGACATTTGTTTTAGTGCAATACCTGGAATGGAGGTTTCAAGGGAGTGGATGTAGGCCGAGTTTATCGAACCACTATAATTCTGTTGTGTTATTTCAATTTACTTTTCCTCATTTAATTTCCATATTATTTGATAATTTGTTTTGTGGTTGAAATCTCTCATTTATGCTATTATGGAATTAATTTTTCTTTCACATAAATTATTTGTTTTAAAATATTAAAAAAGATTTCAAAAAAATTTATTTTTGCAATAAGAACTTTTTTAAATAACAAATTCACTCCCTCTTCGTTAGCCTTGAAATTGCGAGATGCGCCAAGAGGGAGGGTGAATTGGAAATTTGTTGGAATAAAAAGACAATCCTAAATAAGAGTTCTATTTTTTGTGATTTTAAAATTTAAATAAGAAAATTAATTAATATGGAAGTGGATGCTTAAAACACAATTTATAATAACAAATTTCATGGGGTTTTCATTAAGCAGTTTTAACAAAAATAAAATACATAACGTAAATAAAATGCAATAAGGGAAACATCACACCAAAGATTTTATAATGGTTCGGTCACTTGACCTACGTTCACTCCCCGGAGTCCTCCACTCAGGGAATTTCACTACTAAATAGTAATTCTCCTTTAGCCCCTACGATAAGGTGGAGAAGCCTTTACAAACCTCACTTTCACCAACCTGGTGTGGTGGAGAGATAAGTGCTTTGTCACCCTCCTAGTGACGGTAGCGTACCTTCTTATTTTTCTCCCTCTTGGAGAAGTCAGAGTACCTTAAAGGACATGGATGTAGAAGAATCTCCCCCTCAGAGAGCCTCCCACAAGATCTTCTCGGGCCACAGGAGGAGAAAAGTGCAACAAACTTGGAGTAACCGTATGATCTCCCTCATAATCCTTCTCCCTTATAAAGCCCACCTTCTCCTTCTTCTCACAAACCCTAAAATCTTCTCAAGAGCTCTCTCCCAAGGAATACCTTTCTAATCACATTGCTCTCTCACAATCACATTCCGCAAAAATAGAAACTTTGATACTTAAAATAGGCTCCACAAAACCCTAAAAATTTTAGTTTAGCCATTATTATCATAGAGTCTAATCTAATAGCGTTCAGTAAGATTAGTACAAAATAGCCTTCATCCTGGTATGAAGGTTTATGAACAGGCAAAATTTCTGAATACAATTATATAGTACGATTTAAAATCATACAGTATGATATGTAAATACTTCTATTCGTACAGGATGATTGTTGGGATGATAAAAACTCATCTTTGTACATCATATGATATGAACCACTTCGTATAGTATGATTAGTTAAAAATCAAGGGGTCGTCAGATACATTATCCAGGATAATAAAAAATAGCCTTAATTGATCATACAGTATGAACCGTGTCGTACAGTACGATAACCAATCAAAAATTAATTCTTGATTTACGCACTAATCTCAGAATTAATTTAAGTAAGTATTCAAAAAATATCATACTTTATAATAAGATCGTATAGTATATTTATTTTAGAATTTTTGTATAAAACTTAATTAAATTAATCTAGCGGCTATGGTTTTTAAATTAGAAACACTTCGTATAGTACGATATACATCATACGATACTACTTATTTATAGATAGCCATTTTAGCCAGATCAGATCGTATAGTATGATTGAAACTCGTACAGTACGATTAATAGAGAAAAAAATTCTTCATTTTTAAAACTATCTCCCCCTGTGTGTGTGCATGGTTCCTCGATCTTACAAATAATTTATGGCCAGACTTATGAAAAAAAATAATAATAAATGGAAAATTACAATGTTATGAACTCCAACTCCTACTCTACCTAGTCTTGAGTCTTCTTGTTGTCCTGAGTTACTTGTGATTTCCATAAAATGTTAGTACTCACAGACAAGAGTAGAAATCAAAAGTATTCAATGAATAATAATTTAAATGATATTATTTGTCATCATCAAAATCTCAGACTAAGGTTCATGGACTACAATAATCTTCCCCTATTTGATGATGTCAAATAATATTATTGTTAAAAAAATTTGCAAAGAATTAGTTTTTTGTTATTTTTTTCTTTTTTTACTTTTTTTTGTTTAGATTAAATAAAATAAAAAAAAGAGTAGAAACAAAAATAGAAAGAAAACACAATTCATTTGAGGTAAAGATAACAAGATAAATAATACAAGATAAACTAACTAAGGCAAACAATAGAATTCTCCCCCTTTTGACATCACAAAAAAGAGTAGGAACAAATAAAAATAAGAAAAATAATACAAAATAGATACACGTCAAAAAGGAGGATCCTGATTAGATGGAGGTGGAGGTGGGTGGAAGTACTGATGGATGTACGCAAATTATTGATTAATTGAGGAAAAACATTCCCCAAACCACCGCATGTTGTCCTGGTATTGTTGATGCTGTTCCTGGATGTGATCATCCAAGCGACTTTGTAGTTGGTCGAATCGTTCGACCAGGTCATCGTGAGGATCTGCCGGTGCATGTCCTTGGGGTGGAACTTTTCATATTGGTCGAACAGAAGCTCCTGCTGAAGCTGCATCTCTTTCTTATTCATCAAAGTCTGGTTCATCCATCTCTTGTCCTAGATAAAACAAAATACTGAAGGAGGAATTCATAAAGAAAAGAGGTAGATTATCAGGTAAACCAGGATAGGTTAATAGATATTTATTTTGAAGAATACAACCTATAAGGTGGCCAAGGGCTAGATTTTATTTTCTACGGGATGTAGGGAGGTGAACTAAGGTCATGTTTTAGATATAATCAATAATTAATTTGTTTGACATTATAAGGTAGGTAATGATGGATAAGATTGGGGTCATGTGGATTCAGTCGCCAGTTTTGGGTATGAATGAAGTGTGAAGGACGTGTTGAATAATTTGGGCATTTAGGATTAAGGATTGAATAAGAGGTTGATGTTGGTAAAAGGCTACATTCATAAGGACTTGATTTGAGGCACTCTAGTCAAAATCATTTGAAAGGAAGGAATGAGCTCTATGGCCTTTAGTAGACAACCCAATGTATTGGGCGTGGTCTACCTTAGTGATTTCTATGCATTGTCGGTAGAAAAAAGAGGTGAAGAATAGGGTTTTGATATTTAAAGTTAAGTTGGCTAGGAATTCAAATAAAAGTTTAGAATTATACAAGAAGGCTAGGGTAAGGAGGAATTGTAGAGTGGTGGATGCGAATAGGCTCATTACCTCAAAATTTAAGGAATCTTGATTTAGCATCCGAGATAGTGTAATCTTGAATGTCTTTTATTTATGTTAGGATTCTTCATCTTGGGGGGTCAGGAAATAATCGTTAGGATGGCAAGAGGAAGAAGAGCTTCCAAGGATGAGACGACCACACTTTCTAGAGCTTGACATTTAGGGAAAGCAAGTGAGAATGAGTGAGGTGGATATAGAGTGAGTGAAAAGATCTTTGGATTCAACCAATTTATAGACTTTTGGACATATAGTACAGTACGATCTAGGATCGTACAATACGATGTGCAATAATGTCATCTGGACAAATGGTTGGGAAAAGGTTGTCAAATCGTATAGTATGATACGTGTCATAGATTATGATAGGAAGGAATTTCAATCATCTCGATGGTCATCGGTATGACCTTTTACGAAAAGCGTCATACAGTATGAATGGTGTTCGTACAGTACGAATGACAATAATATCATACCGACCCGCTTAAAGTTATCCTCATCCATTTTGCTGACGTGGATCATAAACTACAAAAAGGAGTTATTGTACAGTATAAAGGGAAATAATGTCATACTAAATGACTTTTATTCATACCAATTCATTGCTGATATGGATCATATAGTACGAAGAGGAGATATCATACAATAGAGGTATAATTATATCATACCAAATGATTTGAATGCATAACCATGTGTTTCGTATAGTATGATGAAAATCATACAGTACAACATATAGAGATGAAATTGAGCCTAGGTGTTGACTTGATTATTTTTTAAATATTATACAGTGCGAACATGGACCATACAGTACGATTGGGAAAAATTATCAATTTTTTATTTTTATGCAGTGAGTGTATGATGATCATGAAACACCTAAGACAAAATAAAGTTTTTTTTTTGGATTATGCATTGATGTTTACGACACCAAGTCTTATCCTCTAAGTGTTAAAGGTTTCGTAGGATAGTGGTTTCTTGAAAATGTCTACCAATTGATCTCTTGTAGCTATGTGATGTAATTCTATATCTCCTTTAGCCACATGACCTTTTATGAAATGATGTCTAATGCCTATATATTTTGTTTGAGAGTATTGAATTGGATTTTTAGAAATGCAGTTGCACTCATGTTGTCGCACATGATTGGGATGGTTCCTACGAGTAATCCAAGATCAAGAAGTTGTTATTTCAAACATAGTACTTGCAACATAACTTCTTATTGTAATATATTCTGCCTCGGTCGTGGGGAGGGCTACCAAATTTTATTTCGTAATGGACTAAGAAACTAAAGATTGTCCTATGAATTGGTAGGTACTAGAGGTGCTTTTTATATCTACCCTACATCCTGCAAAATCAGAATCTGAGTACCTGTTGACCTCATTTTTGTATGAGGTCACTAAGGCCCTTCCAAACTTCAAATTAATTCTAGATCCTAGAATCCACTCAAGAACTTAGGATTATTTCATAGAGCCAGACCTTAGGGCCTACTCTAGAGCCTAGGATTCCCTTAAATCCTAGATCTTAGAACTCCTCTAGATCTTAGGACCACTCCAACTTCAAAACAATCCCCACCCTTGATCAACCTCAACCTCAACCTCAAATCAATTCCTACACTTGATCAACTCCAACTTCAATTTGATTCCTACCTTTGATCAATTTAAATCTCAAATTTCATTCAACTCAAATTCAAATTAATTCAAGTTTCAAACATATCCAAACCTTGATCCAATCAATTTGACAATCCAACCTTCAACTTAGACTTTGATCCAAACTTCAATCTAGCTTTGACCTCATCCATTCATTAACAATCACCACATGATTGTAAATGATTTGGATACTTCAATACTAATCATTCAAACTTAAAATCCATTCCAAATCCAGAAGTCTAAACTCAAATTCAAAGTCTTAAGGTCTTGTCCTAAAGACCCTTTTCAAAGAATTTTCAAACATTTCAAAACCCAGTCAAATGGTCTCTGATTCAGGGCCTAACACTTGCAAAGTGATAAGACATGTCTTTAGAGGTTACCCTCCAAATTTGAGCTCATTTGGAGGATTCTAACCCTTTAAATTTAATCCAACTCCAAATGTTGCAAAACCTTTAAATATTTACAATCCATGCCGCTAGGCCTTTCACCTAGTGGAATTTGACTTTGGATCCCCCTCCAAATCATTTGATCCCTCTTAATACCTTGATATTAACTTATTAAGCAATGATCTACATCTTTTTAGATTCAATTTGACCCAGAATTGACTTGAGTCCAAAATGACCAAAATGCCCTTAAATGGAGATTTTTGGACTTTTGGCCTAAACTCAACTTGATTTGACTTATCAACCTTTGAAATATTCTTCAAATATAATTCCAATGGATCCTAAATGACTTTAGGAACACATTGAACTCAAACTTACTCTTTGGTTTGACTTGGTTGACCAAGTCAACCATGATTGACCAAATCAACCCTTTAACCCAACACTTGTTAATTTTAACCATTCTAGTGATTTTGAATCAATTCAACTCATCAAGATTGGTTAATTATACACTCTTGACTTCAAATTCCTTGGCATGATATCTTGTAGCACTCTTGACCTCCCTCATGCACATCCTAGTCACCATTGACTAGTCAACAAGTCAATGGGTCAAAAACAACCCTTGAAATGAGACCATAGCTTGGCCACCTCATCATCCCATAAAGCAAACCCTTTCTCCAAGCCAAAATCTCCTTTTGGCTAATGGGAATATGCTTTTTTCCTCCCTAATTGATCATTAAACAAGCTCTATTAACCAAGACAAGCATTGGTTCATCCAAATAAGGAAAAAGGTGTGGTCCCTCTTCACATGGACCAAGAGATGTCACTCTCAACCACCAACCCTATTCCATAGCTTTGGGCAGCATAGGGGACACTTGGCACTCATCCAAAACCACTCCAAATCAAATCTCAACCATCCAATCCAAAAGCCAAAGGTAAAGTGAGGGAAAACTTGACCTAAAGGTGGCTTTTTCATCATTCCCTTTGATATGATCAAAATATCCAAACTCCAGCAGCTCCCAACTTTCCAAGAGCTCCTCCCATACACTCCAACACATTTCAAGTCCTTCCCAAGCTTTTCCCAACCATTTTCAAGCCTCAAATCACTATTTTAGTGAAGAGAGAGCATTCTAGAGAGAGAAAGAGGACTTTCCAATATACCTTTCGATCCAACGAGATCCAGCTTTTGGAGTCTTCAGAAACGTTGTAGAGGATTGCTGCAGCTTTCCAACAAGCCAAACATCTCAAACATCCGACGGTTGGATCGTAAGTTATGCTCATTTTAAGTTTAAATTTTAATTTGAAACTGTAGCGATTTTATAATTAATGGAGCCTCCAAACGCTAGGCATTGTAAGATCATATTGCCCTCTAGCTACAATTCAAATTTCGTGCAATTTCGTCGAGTATTTTGAAAGATATGAGCATTTAAAGATTTATATTCAAAATGAACTAGAGCAGATCTGGACCGTCCGATCGACGATCAGACGGCTCAGATCTGGGTATACCGTGCGGCTTCCTCCATGTTTGAACGTGGGTCATCCCGTGGTATGGGAGGGTGACGTGGCGTCACGCCACGCCGCCACATCACCGTCAGCTGATTTGACCCAAATTTGAATAAAAAATGCTTTAAATGCTCCGAATCTTCAAAAATTCACAGAAAATCGAGTTCTCCACTAAATGGGTCGTTCTTGGGCTCGTTGGAAAGATAATCTAATGTAGTATTTATTAAAATTAAAATTTTATTTATTTAATTTCTGTATTGTGAGATATTTGAGTTTATCTTAATTTCATTTATTGCTATTTTCTCACAATCCAGTGATCAAATGAAACCCAAATTTTGGTGGATGATTATTGAGTATCTTAGGCATTTTTAATAATTTTTCTAGATTTATATGCTGAAAAGATTTATGTGATATGAATTTTTAAGGTAAATGGTCTATTTTGGACCCTAAACTTTGAAAATTCATAACTCCTTAGGGTTTTAGTATTTTACTGTGATATTTCTGTGGTATGCTTAAATATATGTCAGGATTAGACACACCAAGTTTCATGCATATATAAATATTAGAGACACCTAGGAAAAATAATTAAGGAAATGTCTAGAAAACTTAGAAAATTCATAGGGGATTGTAAACACACCCAATAGGGGTGAAACTTGAACATAGTAAACTTAGTAACATCAGATACCTTAGGTTCCAATTTTACTCAATTTGAAGGTCATTAGGTTAGAAAATTGAGCATGTCAAAATTCAGCCCCTTTAACAACTTAGAAAATTCAATAAATCATTATAAATTTATATTAATTCCAAAAAATACCCATAATACCTCTAATTAACCATATTTCAACTCTTAATCATTGAAAATTTAAATTCCTTTAATTTGACATTAAAATCCACTTTAATTTAATTTTAGTCAAAATCAATATTTAATCAATTTTAATTAATTAAAAATTATTAAAAATCCCAAAAAATCTTTAAACACTTGCTGATCTCTCCTTAGATCATTTCTGATATTTGGAGTTGATTTCAAGAAGTTTGGGACTGATTTGGGATCAAATCACTAAAATGACCCTTAATTGAAACAATTTAATAATTTCAATAAATACCCAAACTTCCAAAATTCATAACTAATTTTAGAAAATTCCAAATCAATCAAACTCAGTGGCTAATGACTCTAATTAAAATCTAGTATTTTTTAAGAATTTCAAACCCCCAAAATCTGGTCAAAGTCAAAAAGTCAACATTTTGGTCAACTCTAGGTCAAAATTGGATTAAAACTTCTAAAAATCATAACTTTTGATAGAAAACTCCAAATTGAATGTGCCACCTGTCTAACAACTCATAAATAGGTATAGTATTTATTAAAAATCGGAAACCCTTAAGATTAACTCTAATTTTGAAAGTCAATTTTTGACCCCTTAGTTAACACATCTGGATAATCTCTTAAAACCCATTAACCCTTTCAAATTCCAGAATTTTCTTAATAGGATAATAAAATTCTCAACCAACCCATTAAAATTAGTAACCAACTCCCTTTAATATCAATCCACTTCTTTAATTCTAACCAATTTAAATAACTTAATCAACCCCGATTGCTACTTGGTAACCCAGGCCTACGAGGCTATTAGCTTAGCCCCAATGAAGGTGAAATAAACTTCACGGCCTCGGTGTGAAACAAAGGTAGTAATCAATTAACTTTTAAAATATGCCTAATTAAAATTCTTAATTCATTAATACTTAAATTTTAATCTAAATTCCCTCCTAAGCCTTAACAAATCCATACTTTTAGACAACTTCAATTAATAACCCACTTTAGGATCTACCCCAGCAACACGACCTTTCTCACACACTTTAGATGATGTGCTAGGACAACCAACTCTAGATCTAGGTTAGGCCGGTGTTTACTTTACTGCCGTGTGCCGGATTTTTCGTAGTTTTCACTACATGTTGTGGATGAAATTGCTTTGCTGTGTCTGCTTACTTTTTCTGTACTCTGTGGATGGATTGATGTGTTTGAAGACTAGATTACCCTTAGGTTAGGTACAATCTGGATGTTGACACAGTTTTCTGCAGGTGGCCACGCTCATGCAGGGCAATATAAAAAGGGGGCAAATAAAAAATGCATAAATATTATAAACTCTTTGCACAGGTGCTTCAGCTGCTAATGCCCCCAAATAAAAAAAGCGTGGCCAGTGTGTTTATTTACTTTCTTTTCTGCTCATATACAACTGCTTTGGAATAACTGCTTTTTTATATATTAATTGCTTAGGATAACCCTGCAGGTGAGTCTAGATTTTTATTTTGATATTAATGTAATTTGTGTAAGTGTCAAGTGTTGTGAAAGTTGATTTTGAGTTGGGATACATAGACCCAAAGCTTGGATTCCAAAGAGGAAAGGATACTCCTTTAGGGAACACTCCTTTTTCATTTGGAAATCCAAATTTGGATCATACCTCTTCCTTACCCAAAGAGGAAAGAGTGACCTTCCCCCTTAGAGGGAAGTGCCCTCTTGTCCATTTGGGTAATCCACTACGAAGATTCCAAGAAGATTGAAGAAAAGGAGTCCAAAGAAGAATGAGATTGAAGATTTGAAGATTGAGAGTATCCCACTCAAAATAACTTGCGTCATTACTAGGTTTAGAATCCGGGTTGTTGTTAGTGGTGCCCGGCCACTTTACTTTCTGCAAAATTCTGGTTTGTAATAAGCAAGGCAATTTTGCCTATGGACATTTATTAATTAATTTATATTTGATGTGATGATTTGATTGCCTTTAGGATTACTTATTTTTACTAGTTTTTTGGCGATTGCATGCCACTTTTTTTGTTTTCGCCTGGATACGTGAGACTCGTGAGGGTGTGAAAGTTTTCTACTCATAACCTTAAAAGTCTAAAATTTTAGTGAGTCTAAATAACATAGAAAGATAACGAATCTAGGGAATTAGCCGGGGATCGACCCCGGGGTCGCATGCATATTTCTGCATTACTCTCTCCTTGCTTTAGACCCTTCCCCGCCTGCGAGTAGAGTCTGGATAGTCTGACCTATGAGGACGAGGTGCCGGACCTGGGGAAGTCCAGTCTTCTAAAAAATTATTTTATAAGCCTGTTTTTAAAATTTCAAGCATACTTGATTTGGAAATTGTCGACCAGCATGCATTGCATTAGATACAAATTAAAAGAGTCAAAATTTTAATTTCATAGTCCTTAGCATTTTAGCACCCAACATAAGTCAAAGGGGCCAATTAGGAGAATCTCTAGATGTCGGCCCCAACTCTCCAAGACTTTAAATATAACGTCCCTACCACTCTTTCATAAAAGACCGGACTCATCTCTTTTAAATCGACTAGGTGGTTAGCTGGCTCCCTAATCCAGGCCGGGGTAAGTCCATATTTTGCACTGCATTAGTTAGGATCGGACGACTGTGGTCCAGTGTCTAAAATAGATTTAGGATCCGGGGCAGATCTTTGATTATAAGACCCCAAATTTCGGGAATGTAGTCCCAAATTTCTAATAAAATTCTCAACTCTAATTAAATATCATTTCAATCCAAAACATAAAGCCCAACATTTAGATTAAGTTGGGACACTTCCGGATGGTTCTGGAATCTCAAAGTGTCCCCTACCTCTCCTCCTTTGACTCCGTTAATAACTGCTCAATATTGATCCATTCCCTTTTGAGTTTCTAAAATTCATCTCTTTTTGATATCACTCCTAGAAATTCTAACAAAATTTTGCCATTATTTTAATCGAGAGTTTTCATAGGAGACCTCATTTTCTTACGATGTAATTAACTACGAGGGCTTGCGCTCGTAGGAGATTTAGAACCACACACGCACCTGATTTTAAAAATTGATTTTTCAAAACTCAATTGGATTTCTTTAAGAAAACCTAAATACTAGTGATCATTGTTATCATATTCAAAGAATTATCATCGAATGATATTTTCTCCCTTCGGGGAGATACATCTTTCTTTGATAAGGCTTTGGATGTGAACCTAACGATCACACTTCTTAAATATTATGGTTGGATATTCAGTAGAATCGCATTTTGACCCTTCGGGGCCATATGAAGTTCTCTTTAGCATCCGGTCATAATATTCAAGATGAATTTCATAATTCTAAATCTGAACGTCGTTATGAAATTTTATTTTCATCTTTCGAGGTGATATATTCTTTCTAACGGGATGATTCGATTTTAGAATTAGAATTTATCTTTAACTCTAAAAAAAACCCAATATTTTCAAAATATGTTTTTCAAAATTCCACCAACAAAAAATGGCACGCCCGGTGGGACAAATCTCTCTCTCCATCTTTAATAATTGCAAAATTTTGTTTCATCGGTAGTCTTAACTACCTTTCTTCCGTTGGTCCCTCTACCCATTTCTTTCTTGGGTGAGTGTGGCCAACATCTAAAAGAAAATACCTTTCAAATAGAGAGGCGAGTGATGAAATCTTTGTCTAAGCCGGGCTTTGACATTTTGCCTCCAAGTTAATTGGTAGAGCAAAGGAGTTAAGCCAGGTTCCTTGAATATTCTCAATCAATTTTGTAAACTCTCTTATTTGGTGAAAACTCAACATATTGAGGTTCAAGATTTAGATAAAATTAATCATGCTTAAAATTCAAATTTTAATTCAAAATTGACTAACTTAAATCACTTTTCCTTAATTCCATGATACTTAAATACTCAAATGGCTGAAAAACTCATCTTCTCCCTGGATAGAAACTTGACAATAGAAGGAATTACCTCTGGCAACTTGATCCAGTTTGGGATAGAATTTCAAAACTTCAAGTTATCAGCCAACAGAGAAGAAATGATTGATCTCTCTGCTGGAATACAAAGGGATGTCCCCCTAGTTGAGATTACTTTAGAGTCAGGAGTTGAC
Organism: Dendrobium huoshanense; assembly: GCA_016618105.1. Lineage (NCBI taxonomy): Eukaryota > Viridiplantae > Streptophyta > Magnoliopsida > Asparagales > Orchidaceae > Dendrobium > Dendrobium huoshanense. The sequence continues at coordinate 23,368,888 of CM028355.1, forward strand.
TCCCCCATCTCTATGATGGAGGTCGTTGTCGCCCCTTAGACCACTGTGCCCTCTACTCAGGAGGATAAGAATCGAGAACCATTAAGAATGGAAGAATTACCATCTCAACATGAGATTGGGTCAAGTTCTAACACCATTGTTGCCAGCAAAAGTAAGTGGAAGAAATACCTTAAAAGGGTTAAGAAGAAGGTTGCTAAGGCCAAAAAGACTGCTAAGGTAGAAGCCTTGAAACAAGTTAAATTTGAGGCCAATCGAGAATTCGTTGCTCCTTACACCTACCCCCTCCATGGTGGAAATGTTTTCCACCCTACTTCTATTACTCAAAGGAGAGAGGTTGTGAAAATGAGAGCACGATCTCCGATACACCTTCTTGACTACTATACAGAGAGAATCAATCAAGAAAGAGCTAAGCAATCACCTGCAATAGACCATAGGCCCCTAGTTGAAGGTTATGACCCATCCACTCTACTAAATGAAGTTTGGTCACGTTACTACACGTGCCCCACTGCGTCTTTTATAGAAAAGGATGTGCAGAAACCACCCAGGGTGCCACTCTCATAATTGTTAGGTTACTAGTAATTAGGGAGGGAAATAATAATGGATATGAGATCTTATCAGATAGTGACACAATTTGAATTTAACTTATAGATGGGTCCTATCGCGATAGATCCTTAAATTGAGATGATGCAGCACTAGTTAGGGGTAGTGCAGACCCCACAACAATCTCTTTATTTTAAGAGATTATGGAAATATAATTTATATTGATAGGGTCTTGCCACCTGGACTTGCTATTTTGAAGAAAATCATATTATTTCTCAAGTGTATTAGATCAGAATTTTTAAGATAGTTGATCCATCTTTTTAATGAAAATTGACCTCTACTTTAAATCAAAAATAGGAGAGAGTAGTGATTGACCCCACTGGATCTTTAAAGGCCCCTCCCTCCCACCGCTTCTGCGGGTTGATCTGATTTTTGAATTAAAATTTGTATCAAATTTAAGTTGGTTTTAGAAATGAAAATCTTCTTAGTCTTCTCACGATTTTTCATCTTATAGGCTTCTCTTGCATGTTCTAAATCTATTCAATGATTTTCTAAGTCAAGTTAATATTTTCTTATCAAAAGATTGGGTCCAATTTGGGGATTATTCTTCCTTGGATAAGAGAATGAATTTCCTTCTCTTATACTTGTGATATAATCCTAGATTAAAAAAAAAAAAAAAAAGAGAGAGCAATTATTTTAAGGTTTTAAAGAAAGTGAAGCCTCTTGTTAAAAAAAATTCAAAGGATGCACAAAGTGCATTAAAAAAATTTAAAATCAAAAGAAGCGCAAAGTGCGCCAAAGAAATAAAAAGATGTGCAAAGCATGTCACAAAAAAATGAAAGAGGCTTCCTTCTTTTTAAATCCTTAAATCTCAAAGAGCCCGATCATTTTTAACAGCTTGACTTTAAAAAATCTTGAATCTAGATTTATTGTCATGCTTGGACTATTTATTAGATAGAAAATTCTATGCAAGATAATTGAAAAGATTAAATTTCTCTATCCAACTTACGCCTTTTTTGAAATTGATTTTAATTCAAAATTTCTATAAGGGAGAACCTAGTTCAGTTTCTATGAAATTTGATCTGGGTCAACAAAATCCAAAACCCTTGGCTCTTTTCGGGTCAATTGGGGTCACTCTACTTCTTACTATACTTTTGAATTTGTTCCCACTTGTCATTTTGACAGGGTCCAAATGATTAAGAGGAAATTTTCAATAAAAAGAATGAATCTTCTATTCTCGATAAGAATTCAAATCCCATTCTCAAGAGATATATGTGAATCTTTAAACATAGGCATCGTTTCTTTTAAGATCCACTATGTAAAATAACACTCTATGCTGGGTCCAAGGTTGTTCTCAAATAGAGGTGTGTTTTACATCGCACAAAATTGACTTTCAAAATTGAGTCACAACTAAGTAGAGTGCCTGACTCCAATTGGATGATCTTAAAGGCCTTGAAGAAAGTTATTTTGAACTCAATAAAATTTGAAATTACATAAGTCACGTATGATTCAAGCTCGTGATAAAATTGTGTTACCTCAGGACTTTCCAAGTAGGAGACTTGGTTGTAGTCCTTTGGAGACCAATTTTAGTCCACCATAAGATCAATGCAAGCTTTGAATCAATGTTGACTAGATAGACCACCTTAGAGATAATCTATAAGGGAGGTTCATGACAATTGATTAATTTTGAAGATGCCACCGGATGATTCATTTCATTTGGGTGGTTCTTTAAGAAGTATCATGCATGATGAGGATCAAATTAAACATCAAATTCACCCCTTAAAATTCATAGAAATCAAATCATGTTAAAAATCATCAATCAATTATTTTCAATTCTCTTTTCCTCAAGGTTAGGTCCTTCCTTCCCTTAGGATTAGGCTCGCTAGTGGTGGAGTACGCCATCCGTGGCACCACCCTAGCATTTGACCTGGGGATTAGTGGTGGAGTACGCCCTCCGTGGCACCATCCTGATTCCCATTTCGTTAGTGATGGAGTACGCCCTTCGTGGCACCATCCTAGTTTGCCAGTTGAGATCCTCTGTGTGGAGCAAGTCTCCTCCCCACATGACCATTTCGCTAGTGATGGAGTACGCCCTTCGTGGCACCATCCTAGTTTGCCAGTTGATCTGCCTATTTGGAGTAAAACTTCTATCAGCATCCTATAGGCCTAAGGTTGGGTGATGCCCTTCCATAGACCCAAAGTTAGGTATTCCCTACTTTGGTTTCCAGTTAATCTGCCTGTTTGGAGTAAGTCTTCTATCAGCATCCTATAGGCCTAAGGTTGGGTGATGCCTTTCCTTAGACCCAAGGTTAGGTATTCCCTACCTTGGTTTCCAGTTGATCCATCTACTAGGAGTAAGTCTTCTATCAGCATCCTGTAGACCTAAGGTTGGGTGATGCCCTCCCTTAGACCCAAAGTTAGGTATTCCCTACTTTGGTTTCCAGTTAATCTGCCTATTTGGAGTAAGTCTTCTATCAGCATCCTATAGGCCTAAGGTTGGGTGATGCCCTTCCTTAGACCCAAGGTTAGGTATTCCCTACCTTGGTTTCCAGTTGATCCGTCTACTAGGAGTAAGTCTTCTATCAGCATCCTGTAGACCTAAGGTTGGGTGATGCCCTCCCTTAGACCCAAAGTTAGGTATTCCCTACTTTGGTTTCCAATTAATCTGCCTATTAGGAGTAAGTCTTCTATCAGCATCCTATAGGCCAAAGGTTGGGTGATGCCCTTCCTTAGACCCAAGGCTAGGTATTCCCTACCTTGGTTTCCAGTTGACCCGTCTACTAGGAGTAAGTCTTCTATCAGCATCCTGTAGACCTAAGGTTGGGTGATGCCCTTCCTTAGACCCAAAGTTAGGTATTCCCTACTTTGGTTTCCAGTTAATCTGCCTATTTGGAGTAAGTCTTCTATCAGCATCCTATAGGCCTAAGGTTGGGTGATGCCCTTCCTTAGACCCAAGGTTAGGCATTCTCTACCTTGGTTTCCAGTTGATCCGTCTACTAGGAGTAAGTCTTCTATCAGCATCCTGTAGACCTAAGGTTGGGTGATGCCCTTCCTTAGACCCAAAGTTAGGTATTCCCTACTTTGGTTTCCAGTTAATCTGCCTATTTGGAGTAAGTCTTCTATCAGCATCCTATAGGCCTAAGGTTGGGTGATGCCCTTCCTTAGACCCAAGGTTAGGTATTCCCTACCTTGGTTTCCAGTTGATCCGTCTACTAGGAGTAAGTCTTCTATCAGCATCCTGTAGACCTAAGGTTGGGTTATGCCCTTCCTTAGACCCAAAGTTAGGTATTCCCTACTTTGGTTTCCAGTTAATCTGCCTATTTGGAGTAAGTCTTCTATCAGCATCCTATAGGCCTAAGGTTGGGTGATGCCTTTCCTTAGACCCAAGGTTAGGTATTCCCTACCTTGGTTTCCAGTTGATCCGTCTACTAGGAGTAAGTCTTCTATCAGCATCCTGTAGACCTAAGGTTGGGTGATGCCCTTCCTTAGACCCAAAGTTAGGTATTCCCTACTTTGGTTTCCAGTTAATCTGCCTATTTGGAGTAAGTCTTCTATCAGCATCCTATAGGCCTAAGGTTGGGTGATGCCCTTCCTTAGACCCAAGGTTAGGTATTCCCTAACTTGGTTTCCAGTTAATCTGCCTATTTGGAGTAAGTCTTCTATCAGCATCCTATAGGCCTAAGGTTGGGTGATGCCCTTCCTTAGACCCAAGGTTAGGTATTCCCTACCTTGGTTTCCAGTTGATCCGTCTACTAGGAGTAAGTCTTCTATCAGCATCCTGTAAACCTAAGGTTAGGTGATGCCCTTCCTTAGACCCAGAGTTAGGTATTCCCTACTTTGGTTTCCAGTTAATCTGCCTATTTGGAGTAAATCTTCTATCAGCATCCTATAGGCCTAAGGTTGGGTGATGCCCTTCCTTAGACCCGAGGTTAGGTATTCCCTACCTTGGTTTCTCCAGTCCTCACTTCAGAATAGGTGTAAGCTTTTCACTAGTTTCCAATGGAGTTAAGGGTAGGTGATGCCCTTCCTTCAACTCTTTAAGATCCTACTCCTATTCGGTCAACGCCAATGTGTGCAGTAGAAGTACCTTCTACCACACACATTGGGGGTCCATTTGTTGACCTTATTTTTGTATGAGGTCACTAAGGCCCTTCCAAACTTCAAATTAATTCTAGATCCTAGGATCCACTCTAGAACTTAGGATTCTTTCATAGAGCCAGACCTTAGGGCCTACTCTAGAGCCTAGGATTCCCTTAAATCCTAGATCTTAGAACTCCTCTAGATCTTAGGACCACTCCAACTTCAAAACAATCCCCACCCTTGATCAACCTCAACCTCAACCTCAAATCAATTCCTACACTTGATCAACTCCAACTTCAATTTGATTCCTACCTTTGATCAATTTAAATCTCAAATTTCATTCAACTCAAATTCAAATTAATTCAAGTTTCAAACATATCCAAACCTTGATCCAATCAATTTGACAATCCAACCTTCAACTTAGAATTTGATCCAAACTTCAATCTAGCTTTGACCTCATCCATTCATTAACAATCACCACATGATTGTAAATGATTTGGATACTTCAATACTAATCATTCAAACTTAAAATCCATTCCAAATCCAGAAGTCTAAACTCAAATTCAAAGTCTTAAGGTCTTGTCCTAAAGACCCTTTTCAAAGAATTTTCAAACATTTCAAAACCCAGTCAAATGGTCTCTGATTCAGGGCCTAACACTTGCAAAGTGATAAGACATGTCTTTAGAGGTTACCCTCCAAATTTGAGCTCATTTGGAGGATTCTAACCCTTTAAATTTAATCCAACTCCAAATGTTGCAAAACCTTTAAATATTTACAATCCATGCCGCTAGGCCTTTCACCTAGTGGAATTTGACTTTGGATCCCCCTCCAAATCATTTGATCCCTCTTAATACCTTGATATTAACTTATTAAGCAATGATCTACATCTTTTTAGATTCAATTTGACCCAGAATTGACTTGAGTCCAAAATGACCAAAATGCCCTTAAATGGAGATTTTTGGACTTTTGGCCTAAACTCAACTTGATTTGACTTATCAACCTTTGAAATATTCTTCAAATATAATTCCAATGGATCCTAAATGACTTTAGGAACACATTGAACTCAAACTTACTCTTTGGTTTGACTTGGTTGACCAAGTCAACCATGATTGACCAAATCAACCCTTTAACCCAACACTTGTTAATTTTAACCATTCTAGTGATTTTGAATCAATTCAACTCATCAAGATTGGTTAATTATACACTCTTGACTTCAAATTCCTTGGCATGATATCTTGTAGCACTCTTGACCTCCCTCATGCACATCCTAGTCACCATTGACTAGTCAACAAGTCAATGGGTCAAAAACAACCCTTGAAATAAGACCATAGCTTGGCCACCTCATCATCCCATAAAGCAAACCCTTTCTCCAAGCCAAAATCTCTTTTTGGCTAATGGGAATATGCTTTTTCCCTCCCTAATTGATCATTAAACAAGCTCTATTAACCAAGACAAGCATTGGTTCATCCAAATAGGGAAAAAGGTGTGGTCCCTCTTCACATGGACCAAGAGATGTCACTCTAAACCACCAACCCTATTCCATAGCTTTGGGCAGCATAGGGGACACTTGGCACTCATCCAAAACCACTCCAAATCAAATCTCAACCATCCAATCCAAAAGCCAAAGGTAAAGTGAGGGAAAACTTGACCTAAAGGTGGCTTTTTCATCATTCCCTTTGATATGATCAAAATCTCCAAACTCCAGCAGCTCCCAACCTTCCAAGAGCTCCTCCCATACACTCCAACACATTTCAAGTCCTTCCCAAGCTTTTCCCAACCATTTTCAAGCCTCAAATCACTATTTTAGTGAAGAGAGAGCATTCTAGAGAGAGAAAGAGGACTTTCCAATATACCTTTCGATCCAGCAAGATCCAGCTTTTGGAGTCTTCAGCAACGTTGTAGAGGATTGCTGCAGATTTCCAACAAGCCAAACATCTCAAACATCTGACGGTTGGATCGTAAGTTATGCTCATTTTAATTTTAAATTTCAATTTGAAACTGTTGCGATTTTAAAATTAATGGAGCCTCTAAACTCCAGGAATTGTAAGATCATATTGCCCTCTAGCTACATTTCAAATTTCGTGCAATTTTGTTGAGTATTTTGAAAGATATGAGCATTTAAAGATTTTCATTCAAAATGAACTAGAGCAGATCTGGACCGTCCGATCGACAATCAGACGGCTCAGATCTGGGTATACCGTGCGGCTTCCTCCATGTTTGAACGTGGGTCATCCCGTGGTATGGGAGGGTGACGTGGCGTCACGCCACGCCGCCACATCACCGTCAGCTGATTTGACCCAAATTTGAATAAAAAATGCTTTAAATGCTCAGAATCTTCAAAAATTCACAGAAAATCGAGTTTTAAACCAAATGGGGAGTTCTTGGGCTCGTTGGAAAGATAATCTAATGTAGTATTTATTAAAATTAAAATTTTATTGATTTGATTTCTGTATTGTGAGATATTTGAGTTTATCTTAATTTCATTTATTGCTATTTTCTCACAATCCTGTGATCAAATGAAGCCCAAATTTTGGTGGATGATTATTGAGTATCTTAGGCATTTTTTAATAATTTTTCTAGATTTATATGCTCAATAGATTTCTGTGATATGAATTTTTAAGGTAAATGGTCTATTTTGGACCCTAAACTTTGAAAATTCATAACTCCTTAGGGTTTTAGTATTTTGCTGTGATATTTCTGTGGTATGCTTAAATATATGTCAGGATTAGACACACCAATTTTCATGCCTATATAAATATTAGAGACACCTAGGAAAAATAATTAAGGAAATGTCTAGAAAACTTAGAAAATTCATAGGGGATTGTAAACACACCCAATAGGGGTGAAACTTAAACATAGTAAACTTAGTGACATCAGATACCTTAGGTTCAAATTTTACTCAATTTGAAGGTCATTAGGTTAGAAAATTGAGCATGTCAATATTCAGCCCCTTTAACGACTTAGAAAATTCAATAAATCATTATAAATTTATATTAATTCCAAAAAATACCCATAATACCTCTAATTAACCATATTTCAACTCTTAATCATTGAAAATTTAAATTCCTTTAATTTGACATTAAAATCCACTTTAATTTAATTTTAATCAAAATCAATATTTAATCAATTTTAATTAATTAAAAATTATTAAAAATTCCAAAAAATCTTTAAACACTTGCTGATCTCTCCTTAGATCATTTCTGATATTTGGAGTTGATTTCAAGAAGTTTGGGACTGATTTGGGATCAAATCACTAAAATGACCCTTAATTGAAACAATTTAATAATTTCAATAAATACCCAAACTTCCAAAATTCATAACTAATTTTAGAAAATTCCAAATCAATCAAACTCAGTGGCTAATGACTCTAATTAAAATCTAGTATTTTTTAAGAATTTCAAACCCCCAAAATCTGGTCAAAGTCAAAAAGTCAACATTTTGGTCAACTCTAGGTCAAAATTGGATTAAAACTTCTAAAAATCATAACTTTTGATAGAAAACTCCAAATTGAATGTGCCACCTGTCTAACAACTCATAATTAGGTCTAGTATTTATTAAAAATCTGAAACCCTTAAGATTAACTCTAATTTCGAAAGTCAATTTTTGACCCCTTAGTTAACACATCTGGATAATCTCTTAAAACCCATTAATCCTTTCAAATTCCAGAATTTTCTTAATAGGATAATAAAATTCTCAACCAACCCATTAAAATCAGTAACCAACTCCCTTTAATATCAATCCACTTCTTTAATTCTAACCAATTTAAATAACTTAATCAACCCCGATTGCTACTGGGTAACCCAGGCCTACGAGGCTATTAGCTTAGCCCCAAGGAAGGTGAAATAAACTTCACGGCCTCGGTGTGAAACAAAGGTAGTAATCAATTAACTTTTAAAATATGCCTAATTAAAATTCTTAATTCATTAATACTTAAATTTTAATCTAAATTCCCTCCTAAGCCTTAACAAATCCGTACTTTTAGACAACTTCAATTAATAACCCACTTTAGGATCTACCCCAGCCACACGACCTTTCTCACACACTTTTGATGATGTGCTAGGACAACCAACTCTAGATCTAGGTTAGGCCGGTGTTTACTTTACTGTCGTGTGCCAGATTTTTCGTAGTTTTCACTGCATGTTGTGGATGAAATTGCTTTGCTGTGTCTGCTTACTTTTTCTGTACTCTGTGGATGGATTAATGTGTTTGGCGACTAGATTACCCTTAGGTTAGGTATGATCTGGATGTTGACACAGTTTTCTGCAGGTGGCCACGCTCATGCAGGGCAATATAAAAAGGGGGCAAATAAAAAATGCATAAATATTATAAACTCTTTGCACAGGTGCTTCAGCTGCTAATGCCCCCAAATAAAAAAAGCGTGGCCAGTGTGTTTATTTACTTTCTTTTCTGCTCATATACAACTGCTTGGGAATAACTGCTTTTTTATATATTAATTGCTTTGGATAACCCTGCAGGTGAGTCAAGATTTTTATTTTGATATTAATGTAATTTGTGTAAGTGTCAAGTGTTGTGAAAGTTGATTTTGAGTTGGGATACATAGACCCAAAGCTTGGATTCCAAAGAGGAAAGGATACTCCTTTAGGGAACACTCCTTTTTCATTTGGAAATCCAAATTTGGATCATACCTCTTCCTTACCCAAAGAGGAAAGAGTGACCTTCCCCCTTAGAGGGAAGTGCCCTCTTGTCCATTTGGGTAATCCACTACGAAGATTCCAAGAAGATTGAAGAAAAGGAGTCCAAAGAAGAATGAGATTGAAGATTTGAAGATTGAGAGTATCCCACTCAAAATAACTTGCGTCATTACTAGGTTTAGAATCCGGGTTGTTGTTAGTGGTGCCCGGCCACTTTACTTTCTGCAAAATTCTGGTTTGTAATAAGCAAGGTAATTTTGCTTATGGACATTTATTAATTAATTTATATTTGATGTGATGATTTGATTGCCTTTAGGATTACTTGTTTTTACTAGTTTTTTGGCGATTACATGCCACTTTTTTTGTTTTCGCCTGGATACGTGAGACTCGTGAGGGTGTGAAAGTTTTCTACTCATAACCTTAAAAGTCTAAAATTTTAGTGAGTCTAAATAACATAGAAAGATAACGAATCTAGGGAATTAGCCGGGGATCGACCCCGGGGTCGCATGCATATTTTTGCATTACTCTCTCCTTGCTTTAGACCCTTCCCCGCCTGCGGGTAGAGTCCGGATAGTCTGACCTATGAGGACGAGGTGCCGGACCTGGGGAAGTCCAGTCTTCTAAAAAATTATTTTATAAGCCTGTTTTTAAAATTTCAAGCATACTTGATTTGGAAATTGTCGACCAGCATGCATTGCATTAGATACAAATTAAAAGAGTCAAAATTTTAATTTCATAGTCCTTATCATTTTAGCACCGAACATAAGTCAAAGGGGCCAATTAGGAGAATCTCTAGATGTCGGCCCCAACTCTCCAAGACTTTAAATATAACGTCCCTACCACTCTTTCATAAAAGACCGGACTCATCTCTTTTAAATCGACTAGGTGGTTAGCTGGCTCCCTAATCCAGGCCGGGGTAAGTCCATGTTTTGCACTGCATTAGTTAGGATCGGACGACTGTGGTCCAGTGTCTAAAATAGATTTAGGATCCGGGGCAGATCTTTGATTATAAGACCCCAAATTTCGGGAATGTAGTCCCAAATTTCTAATAAAATTCTCAACTCTAATTAAATATCATTTCAATCCAAAACTTAAAGCCCAACATTTAGATTAAGTTGGGACACTTCCGGATGGTTCTGGAATCTCAAAGTGTCCCCTACCTCTCCTCCTTTGACTCCGTTAATAACTGCTCAATATTGATCCATTCCCTTTTGAGTTTCTAAAATTCATCTCTTTTTGATATCACTCCTAGAAATTCTAACAAAATTTTGCCGTTATTTTAATCGAGAGTTTTCATAGGAGACCTCATTTTCTTACGATGTAATTAACTACGAGGGCTTGCGCTCGTAGGAGATTTAGAACCACACACGCACCTGATTTTAAAAATTGATTTTTCAAAACTCAATTGGATTTCTTTAAGAAAACCTAAATACTAGTGATCATTGTTATCATATTCAAAGAATTATCATCGAATGATATTTTCTCCCTTCGGGGAGATACATCTTTCTTTGATAAGGCTTTGGATGTGAACCTAACGATCACACTTCTTAAATATTATGGTTGGATATTCAGTAGAATCGCATTTTGACCCTTCGGGGCCATATGAAGTTCTCTTTAGCATCCGGTCATAATATTCAAGATGAATTTCATAATTCTAAATCTGAACGTCGTTATGAAATTTTATTTTCATCTTTCGAGGTGATATATTCTTTCTAACGGGATGATTCGATTTTAGAATTAGAATTTATCTTTAACTCTCAAAAAAACCCAATATTTTCAAAATATGTTTTTCAAAATTCCACCAACAGTACCTTAAGATTTTGAAAGAAGTGTTATGCCTATGATACCAAATTCCTAAGTTCAAGGTGCCTAGTAGATATTAAAGGATTCTCTTAACCACAGTTAAGTGAGACTCTTTAGGATCAGCTTGAAAATAGGCACAGAGGCACACACTTAACATTATATTCAGTCTACTGGAAGTCAGGTAAAGGAGTGATCTGATCATTCCTCTATATTCTTTCTGATCTACTGATTTTCCAATCGGGTCTTTGTCTAGTTGAGTTGTATAGCTCATTGGATTAATCTTTGACTTAGCACTATCCATTTCATTTTTATTTAGAATATCCTTAATGTATTTCATTAGGCTAAGAAATGTTCCTTTATCCATTTATTTTACACAAAAGCCAAGAAAGTAATTAAGAACTCCCAATATGCTCATTTCAAACTCATTACTCATTATTTTTGAGAATTTATCACTGAAATTTTTATATGAAGATCTAAATAGAATGTCATCCACAAAAATCTGAATAATTAGAATTTCATTTTTAACATTTTGTAAAAAGAGTGTGGTATCCACACTACTCTTAAAAAAACTTCTATCCAGTAAGAATGAGCTAAGTCTTTCGTGCCATGCTCTAGGTTCTTGCTTTAACCCATACAGTGCCTTTTTTAATTTGAATACATGGTTTGTAAATTATTAACTTTTAAATCTGGGGGGTTTCTTAATGTAAACATCCTCTTTGATTACCTAGTTTAGAAAAGCACTCTTTACGTCCATTTGATATAGTTTAAAACTTTTGAAGCAAGCAAAGGCTAAGAGCACCTGTATGGCTTCTAGTCTAGATACTGGGGCAAAGGTTTCTTCAAAGTCTATGCCTTCAATCTAGTTATACCCCTTGGCTACTAGTCTGGCCTTATTTCTTAATATGGTTCATGAGTCATTCACCTTATCTTTAAAGACCCTTTTGTTCTGACTATACTATGCTCTTTAGGTCTCTTGACTAGTTCCCAAACATCATTTTTGGTGAATTGGTTCAATTCTTTTTGCATTTCCAGGATCAAAAATTAATCTCCTAAAGCTTGATTTATATTCGTGGGTTCTATCATAAAGATGAATGCATAATGACTAACCTTCTTTTTAAGTCTGTGCGTAGTTTTCACACCTTCTGATGGGTCTCCTAAAATTAGTTCTTTAGGATGACTAGAAGAGTATCTCCATTCTCTAAAAAAGTTTTCCTGAGGTTTTGTCCTTTCTTTTATGGTCATAGTTTTTACTCGTATTGCCTGTACTTCATCTTCTTCAATTTTAAATTTAGAGGGCTTATCTGATTCATCAAATAGTACATGGGTGGACTCTTCTACTACTAGGATTCTCTTATTGAAGATTCTATAGGCCTTACCTATAGTTGAATAACCTAAGAAGACACCCTCATCAGACTTGGGATCAAATTTTCCTAAGGGTAGTTTGCCATTAATTAAGATAAAGCACTTGCAACGAAAGATATGTAAGTATGAAAGATTTGGTGTCCGACCCTTAAGGAGTTCATAAGGAGTTTTATTCAGCTTCGATCTAATGTTCACCCTATTTAAGAAATAAAATGCCATGTTTATTGCTTCTACCAAAAAATATCTAGGAAGGGTATACTCAACAAACATTTTCCAAGCAGCTTTTACCAAAGTTATATTCTTTCTTTCTGCTATTTCATTTTGCTGAGGAGTTCTAGGGGCAGAGAAATTATGCTCTATTTCTATCTCTTGATAGAATGACTCAAATTTTTCATTTTGAAACTCTTCATTATGATCACTATGGATTATTGAGATTTCACATCTTAATTTCATAGAATCCAAGTGGAGAAAATCATAAATTACTCAAATGACTCATTTTTGTGTGCTAGGAATCTTACCCAAGTGAATCTAGTGAAGTCATCTACAATCACAAATCTATAATTTTTCCCACCTAAGCTAGTTGTGCTAACTGGTCCAAATAAGTCCATGTGAAGAATTTCTAGTAGCCTAGATGTATTCACATCTTTGACTGAATGAAAGGATGAATTTAATTATTTTCCTAGTTGGAAGGCATCGGATAAATGGTCCTTAGTAAAGTCTAACTTAGGCACACCTCTAACTAGATTTTCCTAAGTGATGTTTCTAAGTGTTTTCATACTGGCATAGCATAGTCTCCTATGTCATAGCCACGAGTCATCTACTATTATTTTTAAGCAAAGTGAATTTAAATTTTCAATGCAATAAAGAACTAACATGTAAACATTATTCATTCATTTTCCTTTTAAAACAAGTTTGTCATTTATGCTAATCAGGCATTTGTTAGAAAGAAATTTTATGTCAAAACCTTTATCACACAATTGACTAATACTTAGTAAGTTATGCTTTAAACCATCAACTAATAAAATATTCTCAATTAAAATTTTTTTAGCATTTCCAACAATACCTAAACCCACCACTTTCCTTGTGGTGTTGTCTCCTAACGTTACTTTTCCACCTGTCCTGGTCTCCAGTATGATGAACTTCTTTATGTCTCTAGTCATATGTCGCGAGCAACCATTGTCTAGGTACCACATGCTCTCACTAGGTCTTTTGTGAGAGCACCCCTAAAAAGTCATTCAAGGATTAGATTTGGGAACCCAAGTGAGTTTGGGTTCCTCCTTATGCTTGCATGAATGAGATGTATGCATGATATGCTGTGATTAATGCAATTTAGGTCTCCATACTATGTGTGTTCTACGGTGATTCATGCATGTGCGGGCTATGTGACCTAGCATTCAATAAGAGAAGCACCTAACTCCGGGAAACGGGTTCACTAACCTATGTGTGTGGTGATGCCTCTTCCTAAAGTTGTGTGATGCATGCAATGCTGGGGGTTTGCTTGCTTCATGTTGTTGTGATGGATTGCAAAATTCTTCAAGTGAAGTTGGTTTTTTATTTTCATTGAAGGCCTTTATATTAACTTTTAAAATTTTATTTGCATGCTTAAGATTTGCATTCTCAAATTTCAAATGATGTTCAGTGCTATCTAACTCCCATGCAAGTTCCTCTAATCTCTTATACTCCCATGCAAGTTCCTCTAATCTCTTATACTTCATTTCTTATTTAATGCATCAAACCCATCAACCAGGGACATATGATCTCTATCTAAATCAAAATTTTCTTTAACTAAGTTAGCATGCTTAGTTTGTAAAGTACTAAACTCAATATTAAGACTAGCATGCATTTTCTTTAACTTCATATAAGAGTCATGTATTTTTTCAAAAATAAGCTGCAAATCTTCATATGAAAGTTTACATACCTCGTCTAGATCCGATTGATCAAGATTATCATTAGTTATTAGACACAAACTTGTTACCTCCTCCTCTCATTCTTCTTCTGACGATTCTGAGACAGAGTCAGCCCAAAATGCCTTTTATTTGTTCATATTTCCTTTCATATATTTAGCTTTCTCCTTGCCCTTTTCCTTAGTTGGTTAACTCTTTAATTTGGGGCAATCAGCTCAGAGGTGACCTAGTTTCATGCACTCAAAACAAATCATGTTAGATGGAACTTTAGTAGTTCTCGAGCTTTTACTTTTATTCCAGTTATTCTGATGATGCCTTTGTTTTCTTATCAAAAAGTTCTTGAACTATTAGGTCATCAAGGCTATGTCATCTTCTTCCTGCACTACAGAGCTTTCACTTTCCAAATTATTTACTTTCAATGCCACCGTCCACTCTTTCTTTTCACCTGCATCACTTTACCTTGGACTCACTCCTTGTTCGTACACAATGATTGACCCAAACAAATTGTCAATAGAATAAACGTTTAAATCCTTAGATTCTGTGATTGCAGTAATTTTAGCATCATAGGAACTAGGTAAGCATCTAAGAATCTTATTAAATTTTTCAGAATTTGAAATTTCTCTAACTAAAGCATGCAAGGATGTCGCTATTTGGGTGAACCTAGTGTAAATGTCAGATATTGTTTTGCTAGGTTTCATACAATAGAGTTCATAATCATGTAATAGAATGTTAAGTCTAACTGTTTAACCTCATTAGTTCCGTCGTACGTGATGCACAGTCTATCCCAAATCTCCTTACCAGTAGCACAGGTAGATACTCTCATATAGTCTTCAGATTTTAATGCATGAAAGAAACAGTTTAAGCACTTCTCATTTAATTGAGCCAAATTCATATCCTCATTTCTCAATTCATCAAAAGGTACTTGAGTTTTTATGCCATTCATAAATTTAAACAGTGCAATTCATCCTTCTTTAACTAACATCTACAAACTATAATCTATAGTCTGTAAAAAAAGCATATATTCTAATTTTCTAGAAATCAAACAGGATATTATCAAAAAGGGGTGGAGGGGTTATTGAATAACACTTCACAATATTATGATTACCAAAATGAAATATGATCGATTTTTCAAGGTTTTCTAAAACACTCTTTTTGAAACCCCACTTTGATACCAATTGAAATTACGAGATGCACGAAGGGGGGGGGGTGTGAATTGAAAATTTGTTGCAATAAAAAGACAATCCTAAACAAGAGTTCTTTTTTTTTTTTTGTGTTTTTAAAATTTAAACAAGAAAATAAATTAGTACTAAAGCAGATGCTTAAAACACAATTTGTAACAACAAACTTCACGATGATTTTCACCAAGCAATTTTAACAAAAATAAAATGCATAACGTAAATAAAATGCAGTAAGGGAAAAATCACACCAGTGATTTTATAGTAGTTCGATCACTTGACCTACATCCACTCCTCGGAGTCCTCCACTCAAAGAATGGCAAGAAAATATTTCTTGATTATGCTATCTTAGGTGACGATATAGAAAGAAAAGTCCCTCTCGAATACGAATTCACTACTAAATAGTAATTCTCTTTTAGCCCAAATGGCAAGGCAGAGAAGCCTTTACAAACCTCACTTTCACCAATCCAGTGTAGTGGAGAGCCAAGCGCTTTATCACCATTCTGGTGACGGCAGTGTACTTTCTCATTTTTCTCCCTCTTGAAGAAGGCAGAGTACCTTAGAGGACACAGATGTAGAAGAATCTCCCCCTCATAGAGCCTCCCATAAGATCTTCTCGGGCCACATGAAGAGCAAAGTGCAGTAAGCTTGGAGCATCCATGTGATCAAACTCATACTCCTCGCTTACAAAGCACACCTTCTCCTTCCTCTCACAAACCCCAAAATCTTCTCAAGAGCTCTCTCCCAAAGAATCCCTCTCTAATCACATTCCTCTCTCACAGTCACATTCCAAGAAAAATAAAAACTTTTATACTTGAAACAGGCTCCATGAAACCTTAAAAATTTCAATTTAGTCATTATTATAATACAATATGATCTAATATCATACAATATAATTAGTACAAAATAACCTTCATCCTGGTACGAAGGTTTACGAACAGGCAAAATTTCCTAATACAATTGTACAATATAATTTAAACCGGTACAGTACGATATGTAAATACCTTTGTTCGTACAAGATGATTACTGGGATGAAAAAAACTCATCTATGTACATTGTATGGTACGAACCAATTTGAATAGTATGATTACTTCAAAATCAAGGGGTCATCCCGTACAATGTCCGGGACGATCGAAAACAGCCTCTGTTGATCGTATAGTTAAAACCGTGTCGTATAGTATGATAACCAATCAAAAATTAATCCTTGATTTACGCACTAATCTTGAGGTTAATTTAAGTAAGTATATAAAAAAATCGTACAATATGATAAGATCGTACAGTATGATTAATTCAAAATTTTTTTTTTAAACTTTCTTAAATTAATCTGTCGGCTAGGGTTTTTTAATTAAAAACACTTCGTACAGTACGATATACATCGTACGGTACGACTTGTTTGCAGATAGCTATTTCAACTAGATCAAATCATACAATACAATTGAAACTCATACAATACGATCAACTGAGAAAAAATTTCTTCATTTTTTAAAACCCTCTACACCTATGTGTGTGCATGGTTGTTCAGTCTTACATACAATTTATGGTCAGACTCAAGAAAAGAAAAATAATAATAAATAAAAATTATAATATTATGAACTCCAACTCTTACTCTACCCAGTCTTAAGTCTTCTTATTATCCTGAGTAACTTGTGATCTCCCTTAAATATTAGAACTCACAAACAATAACAAAATTCAAAAGTATTCAATGAATAATAATTCAAATGATATTATTTGTCATCATCAAAATCTCAGATTAGTGGTCATGGACTGCAACAAGCCTTGAGCTAGTTCATAAAGGTTTAACAACCCTCACAAACTTTTAATATCCAATAAATTTTAATTATTCATTTGATTATCAATTATGTGGATGGTCCAAACTTGAATAGTTAACCTCAAACTCTAATCCAAATACAACATCTAAACCAAAATTATAGGGTTAAGAACCCAGGTTTTGAAACCCTTCATAGGAGATTTTTTTATCACCTTTAAACTCAGTCAATTACTTTTGATTTAGGGTAAATCAATTCTATATTGGTATGATAAGTTTC
Organism: Dendrobium huoshanense; assembly: GCA_016618105.1. Lineage (NCBI taxonomy): Eukaryota > Viridiplantae > Streptophyta > Magnoliopsida > Asparagales > Orchidaceae > Dendrobium > Dendrobium huoshanense. Next base: position 23,386,449 of record CM028355.1, read on the forward strand.
AACCCTCCAATTTTGAACCCATTCTAAGGCCCCTAGCTCCAAAAATCAAATCCTTTTCAACAGGACGTAAAATTTTCCAAGTATTTTTTAGCTTATGCCACTAGATATGCCATCCAGTGGAATTTGACCTTGGAACCCTTTCCATACCTTCCAACCACATCCATAACCTTTTTCATGACTTATTGATTAATAACCTACACTTTCTTGGACCCTTTTTAACCCAGGGTTGACTTGACATCAAAATGACCAAAATATCCTTTAAAGGGATTTTTGGACGTGTCCCCAAAATCCAATATAGCCTTCTCTCATCAATCTTCAAAACTTATCCCAATGCATCCTAAATGTCCTTAAGATCAAATTGGACCCAAACCCACACTTTAGTTGGACCTGGTTGAATAAAGTGACACTTCAGAGTTCAAATATCCATTCCCAACCAAATGACCTCCTTATGGCTTGGGACCTCTTCCACTGAGTTCTTATGATCATCTTGAACTAAATGGACCTGTCCCTTGACCCTAGGTAAACTTTTTTGATTAAGTGAACCAACTTTATCTAAAACTTCCATACATTCCCAGCCCTTCAAATTCTTTGACTAAGACTTTTCCAAACCCATGCAAACCTATGGGGTGACCCATTGGATCTTTAAAAGTCCCCACTTGACGACCCAAACCTTGGGCCCTCTTAGGTTAGCTAGTTAGCTTGACCCAAGTGTCGAAAGAGGGGTTTCCCTAGGGCCAAATTCTAACCCTAGCATAATAGACCTAACCTATGGTGGCATTGGGTTCGTCTGTAAGTTTATTAGGGTTGTTAAGCTCTTAAGAATTTGCCTAAGGCTAACTAAAAGAGGGGAGGGGGGGGGGGGGGGGATGAATTGGTAGTTTTAAAAAACTCTTGAAAAAAAAAATATTTTTGAAACCTTTTTTAAATATTTTAAAACAAACAAGATCAATCCTTGATGTGCAACCGATTATCAAAACAAAGTAGAGATTTTAACTATATAATCAACCACAAAAAATTTAAAGTGCAGAAATTGAAGTACATGAATAAAATAGAAAAAAATACCCTAAATTTTAATAGTGGTTTAGTCAACCTGACATACATCCACTCCCTAGAGCCTATCCTTGTACTGTTGCACTAAAACTACAGTGTCTCTTCTTTTTCTCCTATAGTAAGAAAGAGAAGACCTTACAAGCACTTTTCACCGACCTCAATTTGGAGGAGAACTTAGATTCCTTTTGCTTCCTTCCAAAGCAAATAGAGAACTCTAATTCCTTTTGTTTCATCCTGAAGCATTCTGGCAACCTTAATCTAGTGCTGATAAGACCTCCCTAGAGCCACCAAGGAGCCAAAGATGATGATTGGAGAAAATGATTTGATTCCTTGCTTGGAGCAACCATTATGAACACCTCACAAACTTCCCCTCATAATATTTCTCTCTCTCTCTCTCTCTCTCTCTCTCTCTCTCTCTCTCTCTTTATCTCAAGCTCTCCTTCTCCTTCTTCAAGCTCTCTCAAGCTAGGACAGCAATAAAAGATTTTATTATAAGCAATTAAGAGAGCTTAAATAGATGGCCTTAAAAAATGCCCTAATTTTCAACTTTCCATTGAAGATCGTCCAGGACGATCGATAAATCATCTTGTATGATTAGTTTAAATTATCCCTTAAAGCTAGGATGATCTAAGTTTGTTGTATGATTAGAATATAGTTTTGATTATCTAAGATGATTTGGACATCCTCTTATATGATTAGTTCAAAATCATATATTATCATCTAGCAGATAGTTCAGGATGTCCAGGAGTTAAATCAGGATGATGTAGAAAAATAACTAATCGTCTAGTATGATGCTTAGATCATCCTATATGATTTGTTCAAAATTAGACATTATCATCCAGTAGATAGTTCAGGACGTCCAGGAGATTTAGGAGAAGAATTCCATTGAAGCTTTCTATTTAAGCTTTCTCATAAGACTTTCTTTGGCATCCATTGAAGCTTCATTTTTTAGGAGAAAACTTGAAGAGTGAACTTGAAAGGGAGAGAGGAAGGGGTGGAGTTTGAGAGAGGGAGAAGATCCTTGGAGGGAGTTTCAAGGGAGTATGAAGGAGATTTCACATGATTGCTATAGTGAGCTTTCACCTTAGTACCATTGGATTCAAGGTTTGTCTTGAGGGAAGTTTTAAGAAGAAGAAGATCACTTTGGTGTCAAAGAACCCTGCTCCTCCGCCGCACCAGGGAAGGTGAAAGTGATTTTGTAAGGGCTTCTCTGCTTAGCTGTGGGGGCTAAAGGAGAGTCACTAAAGGTTTAGTGAAATACTTGGAGGGTGCCTTTGGGGAGTGGACGTAGATCAAGTTTTAACTAAACCACTAGAAATTTGGTGTGTTCTTTTCTTTTTTATTTCTACATTTATTTTTCATTGCGATTAACTGCTTGGGTGAAATTAATAATCTATCTTTTTATTTTGAATGAAGTTTGCTTCCACATAAAGTTATAAAAAGATATTTATTTAAATTAAAGAAGTTTTTTAAACATCATACTCACCCCCCCTTTATGGCGTATCTTGTGCTTTCATTCTGTAGTTATCCTAACCTTTGGGTTAAATTGGGTCAACCTCTAGGCTAGCCCGAAGTGATCAGAACCACCTTGACCTAAGCCATCTCTCAACTCAAAGTAATATAAGACAAATTGCCACTTATATTGGGTGCTCCTTGAACCAACCTATCTTCCCCATCAATCTTGCTTCCTTACTTGAAATGGGTTGCATCAAAATTTACCTAAACCATATAGGTTTGGGTTAACCTATGCCATCCAAATGAATTGGGCTGTCTCTTGCCTAATTGAGCTCATCGTTGAGCTTACTAGACCTCTAAACACCTTTTTAGCTCAGCCCAACCCAACCTTTGGTCAGTGCTAGCAAGAATAAATGACAATTCACCTCCAGTGATCCACTATTCCTCAAGCATAATCCAAGGGCATCCAAAGCATGAGATTTCCATCTTTGAGCTCACAAACCATTGAGGAAGTGTCCCCTACAACTTGGAGGCCATCCACTAGCTACTTTGATCAATATTGGCAGTCCGAGCTTGCGAGAGGATTTTTAATAGAGAAGCTTGATCAAGACATCCCCATTCATATCCAACTTTTCCAAAACACTCCCCATACCTCCCTGAGCATTCCACTCCCATTCCCCAGTATCCCAACCTCTTCATCCATCCAATCGAGTGAACTCCGGTGAAGTTCGTGTGCCCTCCTCTCGAAGTCATACCTCTGGTGATCCTTTGGCCTTAGCGTCTGAAGGAAAAGTCTTCACCATCATCTCCTTAAGCTTCTTAATAGAAAAACCCATTTGTTTTTTTTTTAAATAAAGAGTACAGCTTGCATTAAAGAAAACCAGAAAAAATACAGAAGGCTACTAAAGAAGAACTCTATGATAGTCCTTCATAAACAAGTGTAAAATTTGTATTGGAAGTTCTGTTTCAACAAAAGAGTCCCAAAAAAAATTGCCTAACAAAGCAATTTTGGCACAATAATTTGTCGTTTTATTACATTCTCTAGGAGCAAAGAGAAAAATGATATTATTGAATACTTGTAAGAATGAAAGGTCTGGTTTCATACCTTTATTGGTCTTCATGTTTATAGATTCTTAGAGCATCTTTATGATATTCACATTGTCTCCTTCAATGATTATTCCTTTGTATTCAAAAAACCAATCTTGAATATAATTTCCAAATGTGAGAATTGCTTTGAGTTCCAGATAAGCAATGTCCCAATGTAGCATATTTTTTCATAAGCACATATCATTGTACCTTTGCAGTCTCTTAGCAGTCCTGCTATTCCATCCAAGTTAGATTTAGGCTGTGCCGCGTCTACATTCAACTTTATCCAACCTTCGGGAGGGAGACATCAAGATTCTGGCAACAAATGCTGGTTGGTGTTCCAGTTCTTCTCGATTGGAGCTGACTGAAAGTAAGATGCATAAGAAATAATCTCTGCTACTATGTAAGCAGTGGGAAGCTCTAAGTTTCCATGTTTTCCCAGATTCTGTGTTCTCCAGTTGAAGTAAACTGTCGTTGCATAAATTTTTAAAAGCCCACTGTCAGCATTAGGCTTAAGCTCATTAATATAATCATTAAGATTTTGAAAATTTGGGACGTTTAATCCCCTAGTCTCAGTTTTTGTATAATTTCAATCAGTTTACTACACTTCATGGTAACATGTTCTGTGTCTTCAATAACTTGACATCCTATAGGACAAACAGTAGTGCTTGGTAATTTTCTATGACATAACCAAACATTAGTTGGCAATGCATCATTCAACGCTCTCCACCAGAAAAGAGAAACTCTTTGGTTCAGTTTAAGTTTTTTTAGCCAAGTATTGTTGAAACTTGTACAATTTGAATTAGGTTGTTAAACCTAAGCTAACATCCCAGTGGCTAACCAAGAGCAGGGGGGGGTGAACTGGTAATTAAAAAATTGCACCCTCTTTTAAAATTTATAACCGAGAATAACTTAAGTGAATTTTATACAAAATGTTTTTCAACCATAACAAAAAAAAATAGTAAAAACAAAATGCAGCTGAAATTGAAAAGACGCAGGATTTATAGTGATTCGGTCAAACACGAACTACATCCACTCCCCGGAGGCACCCTCACAGTATTGCACTAATACCACTAGTGACTCTCCTTTAGCACCCACAGCAAGGCGGAGAAGCCTTTTCAAAACTCTCTTCCACCACTACCCGGTGCGGTAGAGAACCATCGTCCTTTTACACTCTTCCTAGTATTGGCAGAGAACCGTCCATCCTTTCACACTCTCCCGATGTAGGAAGAGAATTGTTCATCCTTTCACACTCTCTCGGTGTAGGCAGAGAACCTTCAGTCCTTTCACACTATCTTAGTGTGGGAAGAGAACCCTTCGGCTGTTCACACTCTCTAAGTGTAGACAGAGAACCCTTCGGCTGTTCACACTCTCCAAGTATCGAAAGAGAACCCTTCAGCTGTAAACACTCTCCAAGTGTCAGCCGAGAATCGGATCTCCTTGACATATCTTCTCACAAGAAATCTAGAAGGACGAGAGAAAAGATTGAAGTAATCAAAAACCATAAGTGGAGACTCTTACCTTTCAGTACCAAGTGAATTCTTCACGCTCCAATAGTAAGAATCCTCCTTCTCACACTCTCTCCTTGACTCTCCTTTCAATTGGCACGAAGATCAGTAAGCAAAAAGATTAAAAGGCAGTTTTATTTGGACTTTATATAGGAAAGACAAAAAAAACCATCCAAAAATTGCTGAAATTCAAGTTAGAACAAAATGGATCATCCCGTATGATCGTGGATCATCCTGGATGAATTTACTTAAATCAATTGCATAAGAATCCAATATATATTGGTATGAATTGACTTCATACATGAGCATTGTCCCGTACAAAATATATTCATCCTCGGAAAAATGGTTATTTCAAGGGTCGGTTCGTCAAACTGCAGGACGTTATCAAAGGTTTAAAGAACAAAGTATTTTGTCCTGGGATGAACCGTGGTTTGTCTAGACAAAAATTTTCCAGAGAGCATTTCGTCCTTGCACAAATAGGAGTTTGTTTGGATAAAATTTTTTAGAAAGCATTTCATCCTGGGAAGAATTGAATTTCATCAAGATGAAATTTTTCTAGAGAGCATTTCCTCTTAGCACGAATAGGAGCTCGTCTGGATGAAAAATTTCTAGAGAGCATTTCATCCTGGGATGAATAAACGTTCGTCTGGACGATTAGTACTTAGAAAAAATTTCTCTTCCCCTATTCGTTCCATTGCTCTTCCGAGGGGATAACTAACTGATCGTCTCATACGAACTGAGTTCGTCCTATACTATCAGTATAAATTTTTAAAGATCTCCCCAAGTATGTGTGTGCTTATTTATTCAATTACAATCACTCCCTCTCAAACTCAATACAATAAAAAAGTATAAGATTCAATTTACAAACTATCTCATGCTCAATTTGATTTGAAGTCTTCATTAGTCTGGAGTACAATTTTCCTGAAATGTTAGTCCATACAAGAGCAAAAATAATTTTTTTGAAACGTGTTAGGTGAAAACAAAACTTAAAACAATAATATTTGGAATCATCAAAACTATACAAGTTGTAGGAATATAAAACATGCAAAAAACAACTCTCTTAACAATCTCCCTCTTTTTATGATAGCAAAATAATCATTATTTGTATAATTTTCAAATTCTAAGAATCTCCTAAACTCCCCCTGAATTGATGAACATATGAAAATAAGGAGGCATTGCACAACTATTTTATCTCTTTTTTTTTTAAATACTCAATAGATACAATACAAAACAAAAATACGATATATAACAAAGATACGAACAATACGATAACAAAGATATGAACAATACGATATAGAGCAACAATATAAATAATATTTTCTCTTTTTTTTAAGAACAGTAAAAAGAGAAGATTGAAAAGATTAGAAATGTAAGCAGTCATATGATAATCCTTTCATAATTGATCCTAGAAAGTCATTGAAATAAATTTTGCAAATAAAATTAAATCATTAAGAAAATAAAAATGATTCATAGAATTTAAGAATATATATAACTTTTTATAATAAAAAGATATATCAAAAACATGAATCAATTTAGACATTAAGTTAAAGAATATCATTGCATAAAGGATGAATATAAAATTTGTATATTTCAAATTTCAATATGAAATATAAATGTACAGAAGATCAATTTGAATTAAGAGATTAAAAGATTATGGAAAGAAATAACTACCACATGTGGCACTTTACGCATCTTTTTCAATAATTGTGGCACATTTTTGTGCATCTTTTCACTTGTGGGCTTATTTTGTGCCTCTTTTTCAAATTGCAAACCATTGCGCATTCCTTTTGATTTTTGTACATTTGTACATTTTTCAAGAGTAATTTTGATCTTTCCAAAATCAATAATAAAAAATTTCAAATTTTTTTAAGTGCATCAATATTTATTGATAAGTGAAATACAAAATAAGAAAACATCACAATTGCAATAATAATACTAAACATTAATGTAGTCTAATAAGAGACATGAAATTGACAATCTTAATTACATTAAGTTATAAGCAAAACTTAAATTTAGAAAAATTAGATTTTCTAATGAATTCAATTTTAAGTTGCACTTCAAGGTTTAGCACTTTTAATAATAAAAATTTTAAAGATTGTCATATAGGCTAACACAAATTTCAAAACAAGTTTAAAACTAAAACAAGATAACTTATATTGATACATTATAATGGATATTACAATATAAGGAATGATATCAATATGACATAAAAACTGAAATACTAAAACATCAAAAGAAACAAACACATAATAAATACATCACAAAAAGAAAAATACATCACAAACTACTACAACACAATCACATCATATAAAGAAATACATAACCAAGTACATGAATCACTGTGATGGTTCTTGATCTGGAGGAGGAGGAGGTTGAGTATTGAAGAAGTTAAAGTAACTGCTTATCATAAGCATGTTGTAACTAATATCATTCATCTGTGCTCTCATATATCCCATGTCTTGATTGTATTGAGTATCCTGCTGTTGTAAGTGAGTTTCAATTTGATCAAATCTTTGATCAAAATAAGTCTCCAATTGATCAAATCTGTGAACCAAATCTTTGTAATTTGGTTCATTAGTAGGTGCAGGTTCAGGTTCCTCCTCTGAATCACTAATAACAAGTGCTTTACGTGGTTCATCTTTATTGAAGATAGCTCTAAAAGATCCATCATTGTAGTAGAGAGGTTCTTCAAAATCTTGAACTGGATGAACCAAATCATATTTTTTTTTCTCCAAAATGTAGGCAACAAGATGTCCTAAAGCAATATTCTTCTTTCATTTATGGGCGACATGACCAATTTTAGAAAGTCCATAAAGATAGTCAAGGATTAGTTGGGCTTCATCTATTGGTTGGTTAGTCATAATCGAGTAGGTTCTTATAGAAAGAAGAGGAGTAATGTTGACTCTATAACCAGCTTTAGGAATGATAGAAGTTCTAAGAACATGCTGGATCATACGAGCATTACAAACAAGACTATACACTTTAGGCATATGTTCCTTAAATATAATTCCTCTAATCACTTCATTAATTTCAGACAAGTCAAAATCAGAAGTAGTGGTCATGGTATGAGCTCTAGTTCCCTCAGTCCTTAAGTTCAAAAGATTTCTAGGTCAGCCTTGGTGATTTCAACTTTCTTCTTAAAAATATAGGATCTTATGACAGAGTGATCAGAATTGAAGAACATGTTTGCTAGGAAATAATGAAAGGTCTCTTTGTTGTAGAGGTGGACTAGTGTGAGAATGAGACCAAATTGAGTAGAGGCAAATAAGTTCATTACCTTAAAGGTAAATTGTTCCTGAATAAGAATTCTAGACGGGGTGATCTTAGCGGAGACAAATCTAAAAAAAGATTCTTCGTTGGCCTTGGTCAGAAAGTTATCGCTAGAATTTTTTGGTGGACCCTTGGCTAGAACCTTTTGTCGTTTGCTTGAACTTTCCATTGATAAGATCTAAAGGAAGAAAGGGTTTAAAAAGGATATGTGAGTGATGACTATTGAGTTCAAAAGCCCTTCAATTTAATGAAATATGACTGTTTATACAGACAAAATTACTTTCGTCCCGTACGAAATTCAGTTCGTCCCGTACGAAAAAATTTTGTATGGACGAAGGAAAGAGTCCAAAATCAAATGGCTTTTCTTAATCACACAACTTACGAAGCGTCCTTTCGTACAGACTTTTGACCAAACAATCATATAGATGAACAGGTGTTTGTACTAGACGATCAAAAATTTAAGATCATTTTAATGGTAGTTGAAACTGTCCCCCACACCGAATCGCTAAGCGTACGTCCGGACGAACCAAAGGTTCGTACGTACGAATATAGTATTAAAAATGACCTTATCTGTTTAACTAACAATCAATTGTCCCGTCGTCAGAAAATTTTGTCCAGACGATCGTGACAATCGTACAGATGAAGTGACAAATAAAAACTGAAAAACAACACACAAACGATTTAAATTCGACAGTTGACAACTACATAATTCGTCCCATAAAAAATTCATTTCATCTTGGATGATTGTCACTAAATTTTTCAAAAATATGCACTCAATCAAAACTAAAATACAAACACAATAAAAACATAATAAAAAAATAAAAATACAAACTCAAAATATAGAAAAATCATAAACACAAAGATACACACAAAAATACTAACTAGTAACACACATCAATGTTGTAGAAAACATTTTTATTAAGCATTCAAATTGATTACACCAAGCCTTGTTCTTAATACACTAAAAATATCAAAGGCTAATGGTTTTGTAAAAATGTCTGCAAGTTGATTTTCTGTATAAATATTAATGAGCTCAATTTCTTCTTTGGATACATGATCCCTTATAAAATGATGCCTGATGCCTATATGTTTTATTCTTGAATGTTGAATAAGATTTTTAGAAATGAAAATTGCACTAGTGTTATCATAATAAATAGGAATAGTGCCTATAGTTAATCCTAAATTAATCAACTATTATTTCAACCAAAGTACTTGTGCCACACAACTTCCTAATGCAATGTATTCAGCTTCAGTAGTAGATAGGGCTACTAAATTTTGTTTTCTACTGGACCAAGAGACTAAAGAGTTTCTAATAAACTGACATGTTTCATAACTGTTTTTTCTATCAACCCTACAACCTGCAAAGTCAAAATTTGAATAACCAATTATTTCAAATGAAGTGCTAAACTTAGGATACCAAATTCCTAAGTTCTGAGTTCCTAACAGATATCTTAGAATCCTTTTTACTACTGTCAAATATGATTCTTTTGGATCTGATTGAAATCTAGCACACAAACAAACACTAAATATGATATCGGGCTAGCTAGCTGTCAAGTTAAGCAGAGATCCAATTATCCCTCTAAATTTCTTTTGACATATTTTTCCTTAGGGTCCTTATCTAACTAAACTGAGGAACTCATAGGTGTATTAAAAGGTTTAGCATTGTCCATTTCATACTTTTTGAGGATGTTCTTAACATACTTTGACTGACTAAGAAATGCACCTTCCTCAATTTACTTAATGCTAAAGCCTAGAAAGTAGCTTAAATCTCTCATTAGACTTATCTCAAATTCACTACTCATTACTTTAGAAAAATCATCACAAAGATTTTTATTTGTAGATCCAAAAATGATATCATCAACATAAATTTGTACAATGAGTATATCCTTTTCAAATTTCTTCAAAAAAAGAGTTGTATCCACACTCCCATTTTCAAATGATCTTTCAAGTATGAAGGTACTCAATCTCTCATATCAAGCCCTAGGTGCCTATTTCAATTCATATAATACCTTTTTCAATTTGAAAACATGATTTAGGTTTTTAGAATTTTCAAAACCTAGAGGTTATTCAACAAAAATATCCTCTTGAATAACCCCATTTAAAAAGGCACTTTTACATCCATTTGGTATAATTTAAATCCTCTAAAACAAGCAAAAGCTAGCAAAATCTTAATTGCTTCAAGTCTATCTACAGGGGCAAAAGTTTCCTCAAAATCAATCCCTTCATTTTGATTATACCCCTTATCCACCAATCTAGTCTTATTTCTAATGACTACTCCTGAGTCATTCATTTTATTCTTGAAAATCCACTTAGTTCCAACTACACTTTGATCCTTTGGCATTAGAGTTAATTCTCAAACTTTATTTCTTACAAATTGAATTAACTCTTCTTGCATAGCCAAAATCCAAAATTCATCCGAAAGTGCTTGATCAATATTTGAGGGTTCTATGGTTGAAATAAAGGCTGAATGATTGACTTCATTTATTTAGTCATCGCCTAGTCCTAACACCCTCACTAGGTTCACCTATAATCAATTCCCTTGGGTGATTTTTAGAAAATCTCAAATCTCTAGGCAAAGGGTTTTCTACTTCCAAATTTTCTTCCAAAATTATTTTCTCAATCTTTTGGAAGTTTAATTCAATTTCATCTTCTATACTATTCAGCTCATCTAAAATTCCTGATTCATCAAATACAACATGTGTGGTCTCCTCTATTACCAAAGTTCTTTTATTGAATACTCTATAAGATTTTCCAACACTTGAGTATCCAATAAAAATTCCCTCATCTGATTTTGGATCAAATTTTCATAAGGCAAATTTTCAATTGTTATGAATAAACACCTTACATCCAAAAATATGCAAATGTGATAAATTAGGTGTTTTTACTTTAAGCAACTCATAGGGTGTTTTATTTAACTTTGATCTCACATTCACTTTATTTAAAACATAACATGCAGTGCTAACCACCTCAGCCAAAAATATTTAGGAAGTGAGTATTCTACCAATATAGCTCGGGCAGCTTCTATTAATGTTCTATTTTTCCTTTCGACTACCCCATTCTGCTGAGGAGTTCTAGGTGCAGAAATATTGTGATCAATTTCTTTCTCCTTACAAAAATCTTCAAATTTTTTATTCTTAAATTCTCCTCCATGATCACTTTATATAGTCATAATTTCACATCCTAGCTTTCTTTGAATCCAAGTCAAAAAGTTCCTAAATTCTTCAAATAATTCACTTTATAAAATAGAAATCTAACCCATGTGAATCTAGAGTATTCATCCACAATTACAAATCTGTATACCTTCCCTCCTAGACTTACAGTTCCAACTGGTCCAAAAAGATCCATATGCAAAATCTCTAAAGGTTTATTAGTTCTAAGATCCTTATTGGACAGAAAATAGGAGTTCACTTATTTTCCTAATTAACATGAATCACAAAGGTGGTCCTTAGTATAGTCTAATTTTGGTATACCTCTCACTAAGTTCTTTTGGGTAATCCTCCTAAGGTTTTTCATACTAGAGTGACAAAGTCTCCTATGCCAAATCCATGACTCATCAGAAATTGTTTTTAAACAAAAAATAGTAGGAGTTTGAATACAGTTTAAATCTAGCATATACATATTGTTTATCCTTATAACATTCAAAACATCATTTCATTTCGGCATAATATGCAGCTAGTAGGAAAAAATTTTACACAATATCCTTTGTCACATAGCTGGCTTATACTTAACATATTATGCTTTAAGCCTTCTACTAATAACACATTTTCAATGTAAAATTTTTTAAGATTTCCAATCATACCTGACCCAACCATCTTCCTTATGGTGTTATCTCCAAGTGTAACCTTGCTTCCATTCCTGGATTCCAGCGATATGAATTGTGCAGTATCTCCAGTCATATGCTTTGAGCATCCGTTATCTAGGTACCATATGCTCTCACGAGGTCTTGTGTGAGAGCGACCCTGTAAAATTATCAAACGTTAGACCTGGGAACCCAAACAAGTTTAGGTTTTGCTTTTGGCAATTTATAATCAGCTGCATGTATGATATGTCTAGTTTTATGCATCTTAGATCTTCGCACCAAATAAGTTTTCTTCTTCAAAGCACAGGTGTGAGATGTAAGTCCAAACAATACACAATTATTACATTTGACTTTTGAAAATGGATTCCTAAGTCTTCTATTATTGATCTGTTTAGTTAAGGATTGCATAAATTTAGGATACAAAGTAGGATTATTGAAATCTTCAAGTCTAGGGGGTATCATATTATCCTTGAGAGCTTTTATCTTCAATTTATAAAATGAATTCATATCTTCCAAAATTTTATTTGTATAATTAAACTAAAGATTTTGCTCTCATATTCATCTTTAAAATTTTTAAATTCTTTTTCAAGTTATGCGTATGATGATTTTAAACTTTGATGATTTTTATTCAAGTCGTCAAACTCATCAAAAAATTATATGTAGTTGTCATCAATTAAAGCATGATCTTTCTGAAGGATCTCTTGTTCTTTTTGCAATTCAATAAATTCTTAATTAAGACTATTATGCATTTTCTTTAATTTCCTATATGCATCATGTAAATGTTTAGAGACTTCAAAAAGTTTATTGTAAGTCATATCATATACCTCTTCACATACCTCTTCTTGATCTGACTGATCAAGACTATCGGCCATTAAGCACAGATTAGTGACTTCCTCTTCCTTTTCAGTTTATGATGAGTCTGAAGCTGAATCCGCCCAGAAAGCTCTTTGGAACATCTTTTTACCCTTCTTTATAGTTGTTTTCTCCTCTACCTTCTCCTTGCTAGAAGTGGCTTTGAGTTTTGGGCAGTCTGTCTTAATATGTCCAGGTTTCCTACACTCATTGCAAATAACATCATTTGAAACCTTGACATTCCTATTAAATTTACCTCAATTCCATTATTGGCGTCTCTTCTGTTTTCTCTTCAGAAAGCTTCTGAATTGTCTAGTCATTAGTGCGATGTCATCTTCATCCTTAAGTTGTGAGTGTTCGCTCTCAGATTCCTTCACTCTCAGTGCTATGTTCTTCTCCATTTGAGGTTCACCTGCATCAATCTTTCTTTGGCTAACTTCTTGCTCGTAAGCAATTAGTGATACAAGAAGATTGTCAATAGAGTATATGTTTAAATTTTTAAACTTTGTAATAACAGTAATTTTAGCATCATAAGCAGTAAGCAAACAACGAAGTATCTTTTGAACATTTCAGCATTTGTTAGTTCCCTACCCAAAACATGTAAAGCAGTGACTATTTGTGTGAATCTTGTGTATATATCAGAAATAGATTCATTAGGTTTCATGTGAAACAATTCATAATCATGCAACAAGATATTAAGTCTATATTGATTAACTTCATTAGTCCCATCATAAGTTATACAAAGTATATGCCATATATCCTTTCCACTCTTGCAAGTAGAAACCCGCATGTAATCTTCTGATTTAAGAGCACAAAAGAAACTATTCAAGCATTTGGCATTTAATTATGCTAAGTCATTTTCTTCTATAGTCTAGTCCACAAAAGGTGTTTCTACTCTAACTCCATCAACTAATCTAGTTGGTTTGGTGTAACCTTCTTGAACTAAGATCCACATTTTGTAATCAAGTGATTGTAAAAATATTGACATGCGTGTTTTCCAAAAATCAAAAGGAATATTATCGAACAATGGAGGTCTAGTAATAGAGTAACCCTTAGATGTATTTTGGTTTCCAAATGTAGCCATCTATGTTAATCAAAAAGTAGTCTAAACTTATGATTTTGAAATAAAGCTCTGATACCACTTGTTGAAACTTGTACAATATGAATTAGGTTATTAAACCTAAGCTTATGTCCTAGTGGCTAACCAAGAGGGCGGGGGGGGGGGTGAATTGGTAATTAAAAATTTTTACCCTCTTTTAAAATTTATAACCGAGAATAACTTTAGTGAATTTTATAGAAAAAGTTTTTCAACCATAATTTATAAAAAAACAGTAAAAACAAAATGTACCGGAAACTAAAAAGACACAGGATTTATAGTGGTTCGGTCAAACACCACCTACATCAACTCCCCGGAGGCACCCTCCGAGTATTGCACTAATACCACTAGTGACTCTTCTTTAGCACCCACAACAAGGCGGAGAAGCCTTTACAAAACTCTCTTCCACCACTACTCGGTGCGACAGAGAATCGTCGTCCTTTTACACTCTTCCCAGTTTTGGTAGAGAACCATTCGTCCTTTCACACTCTCCCGGTGTAAGTAGAGAACCGTCTATCCTTTCACACTCTCCCGGTGTAGGCAGAAAACCTTCCATCCTTTCACACTCTCCAAGTATGGGCAGAGAATCTTCCATCCTTTCACACTCTCCAAGTGTGGGCATAGAACCCTTTGGTTGTTCACACTCTCCAAGTGTAGGCAGAGAACCCTTCGACTTTTGACACTCTCCAAGTGTTGACAGAGAACCCTTAGGCTGTTCACACTCTCCAAGTGTCGGCAAAGAACCAGATCTCCTTGATAGATCTTCTCACAAGAAATCTAGAAGGATGATAGAAAAGAGTTAAGTAATCAAAAATCAGAAGTGGAGACTCTTACCTTTGAGTACCAAGTGAATCTGTTATGCACCAGTAGTAAGAATCCTCCTTCTCACACTCTCTCCTTGACTCTCCATTCAATTGGCATGAAGATCAGTAAGCAAAAAGATTAAGAGGCAGTTTTAATTGGACTTTATATAGGAAAGACATAAAAAAACCATCCAAAAACTGCTGAAATTCAAGTCAAAATGAAGTAGTCGTCCCGTACGATTGTGGATCATCCTGGATGAGTTTACTTAAATCAGTTGCATACGAACCCAATGTATAATTGTACGAATTAACTTAGTACACGAGCTTCTCCCATACGAAATATATTCATCCCGGGATGAGCGATTATTTTAAGGGTCGGGTCGTCAAGCTGCAGGACGTTATCAAAGGTTTACAGGACAAAGTATTTCATCCTGGGACAAATTGAATTTCGTATAGATGAAAATTTTCCAGAGAGCATTTCGTCCTAGTACGAATAGGAGCTCGTATGGACGAAAAATTTCCAGAGAGCATTTCATCTTGGTGCGAATAAACGTTCGTCTGGACGATTAGTACTTAGAAAAATTTTCTTGTCCCCTATTCATTCCATTGCTCTTCTGAGGGGATAACTGATTGATCGTCCTGTACGAACTGAGTTTGTCCTATAAGATAAGTATAAATTTTTAAAGATCTCCCCAAGTGTGTGTGTGCTTATTTACTCAATTACAATCACTCCCTCTCAAACTCAATACAATGAAAAAGTACAAGCTTCAATTTAAAAACTATCTCATGCTGAATTTGATTTGAAGTCTTCATTAGTCTGGAGTTCGATTTTCCTGAAATGTTAGTCCACACAAGAGCAAAAATAATTTTTCCCAAAAAGTGTTAGGAGAAAATAAAACTTAAAACAATAATATTTGAAATCATCAAAGCTATACAAGTTGTAAGAATGTAAAACATGCAAATAGAAACTCTCTTAACAAGTATACTTGTTGAAATTACTGTTATGATTTCTTATGTTAACTTCAACACATAATGATGAAATAGTTTTCCTAGAATTGGTACAGGTCAATTCTATCTTGTCTTCTCTGTTATTCTCCCCTTTTTCCATTTGCTGAATTAGCTTTATCATATCTTTAGAGAAAAATTCAGACATTTTCTCTAAATTCCATTTACCGTAATGATCCATAAGAAAAGAAACTTGTTTATCAGAGAGTTCTATAGTGTTGCACGTTGCAGGCCAAGTGTTTAGACATCTGTCTAAGATCTATTATCAGTAGTGATGTTTATACTTTCACCATTATTTACTTTCCATCTAAAAATTGGTTTTAGAAATTTGATTCCTTATTTAATGATTTTCCAAGCTGATGAAGATCCTCTCTTCATTCCTTCCTCCCTGATTTTGTCACCATATTTTCTATTGAGAATTTTATTGAGCAAGAATCTTTGTTTTGTAAATACATCTACTCCATTCTCGATCTTAAAGGTCTCTATCTTTCTGAAGCTCCTGGATACCAAACCCACCTAAACTGGTGGGTAGGCAAAGAGTTGTATAAGCAATGTAATGCATTCCTTGATTTCCGTCCTCTTTGTGCCACAAAAAATTTC
Organism: Dendrobium huoshanense; assembly: GCA_016618105.1. Taxonomy (NCBI): domain Eukaryota; kingdom Viridiplantae; phylum Streptophyta; class Magnoliopsida; order Asparagales; family Orchidaceae; genus Dendrobium; species Dendrobium huoshanense. Next base: position 23,402,973 of record CM028355.1, read on the forward strand.
TACATATTTTGTCAATTTTCATCAAAATACTTCTAGGAATGAGAGAGTGGGCTACCTGATAAGAGATCATGTTCAAGTAAGCTATTTTGATAAGGAGAATTCTATTAGCCAGTGATAACCATCTTGCTCCCCAAGAGTTAAGTCTGCTCATAGCTTTGTCAATGGGGTTGCTGTGGTCTTCGGCCTTTAGTCTCCTTAATGCCATTTTGATACCCAAGTAGTTGAATTCCTTGACTTCTTTAAAGCCCATGATTTTGTTTAGTTTGCTTCTTCTTTTTTTGGTGACTTTTTGCCATATAAAACCATGGATTTCTGGGAGTTAATAGCTTGTCTAGTCTAGCCACAGTAGTTTTTGAGAGTTTTCTTCAAAGTTCTGATGTTTCTACTATAAGCCTCTGCTACAACTAGAAGATCATCCGCAAACAACAAATGTGTTATTTTCTCAACATTCATAGCTAATCTCATCCCCAATTGATCATTTTTTCCATGTAGAGCTTAGAGAGAAGATCAGAGCATAAGATAAATAAACTCGGCGATAGAGGACATCCCTATCTGAAGCCGCAATGAGCATTGATCCATTTTGTTCTTTTCCATTAATCACTATAGAATATTTTGGATTTGAGACACATTGCATTATCAAATTTATCATTTTCTCAAGAAAACGAGTGAGCTTCATAACTTGGTACAGAGTTTCCCAACACATACTATCATAAGCTTGCTCCATGTCAAGCTTCAAAAGAAAGTATCCAGGCTTAGCCACTGATGATTTCATCTTGCTTATTATCTCTTGCGCAATGAGGCAGTTATCTGAAATGCTTCTGCCGGGAACGAAATCTCCTTGATATTCATATATGACATTTGGGAGGCAGTTTTTGAATATGTTAAGAATCATACCTGCAGCCAACTTATAGACAGTTTGGTAGAAACAAATTGGTCTGAATTTGGAGCATTCTTTGGCATTTTGTATTTTTGGAATCAAAACTTCTACAGTCTCCTTCCAATGTTGGGACATCCTTCCATATTTGAAAAATTCATCAATTGCATTCCATGTTGCTTCCTCTAAAATATTCTAGTAATTCTTGAAAAAACAAGCAATGGCATTATCAACTCCTCCAAATTTATTATTGCCCATACTTTTTAACGTAACTTGCAGCTCTTCTTTTGTGAATTTAGTTTTCAGTGTTTTGGCCATGCCTACATGAATGCTATCAGAAGTTCTGAAATTTTGCCAATCCTCCAAATTACAGTTGTGTTTGCTCAATTTATTTAAGAAGAATTTTTTCCATAATCTCATGGATAGATTCTTGATTTGATTCCAAAAATCCATCCTCCCGCACAATTTGTAATATTTTTTTGCTTCTCTTCTTAGCCGTTGCAAAAGTATGGTAGTATCGAGTGTTCTTCTCACCTTCTTCCATCCACTGGCACTTGGATCTTTGTCTCCACCATGTAGAAATTCTAGCCAAATTTGTGTTGAATTCAATAACCTTACTTCTAAGGATAATAAGGTTCTCCTGGCTCAAACCTTCATCTCTTGCCTCTATTTTGCAACAGCAAAATCTCATTCTTTAGAACTTGAATCTTCGAGTTTAGGTCTTTCAACTTGTTTTCGCTCCAAAAGTAAAGGTTTTTGAGAGACCTTTTGATTTGCCTTTGTAGAATTTCACTAGAATTTCCAAAGTCATTTTTTCTCCAAAATTTAGCTATGATGCCTTTAGCTGCCCCATACGAACACCACATGTTCTCAAATCTTATTTCTCTATTATTATGCAATTTTTTATTATCAACCTGGAGCAGAATTGGACAGTGGTCCAATGAAATTCTAGGAAGATGCTTGACGACTGCATTTGAGAATTCCATTAGAACTTTAGAATTTAACCAAATTCTATCCAACTTCTCCCAAATTCTTGCTAGGCCTTCTTTGTTGTCGAACCAAGTGTAGTTGGGGCCATTAAAACCAATGTCATGGTAATCATTATTGGTCATAAATTCCTTCATTTCTTGCGGACCTTGAGAAAATAAAAAAAAATTCCCTCCAACCTTCTCATTTTTGTTCATTAGACAGTTGAAGTCGCATCCAACTATACACGGCTCTTCACAGTTCATGTTGCCTTCTATCAGCTTCCAAAGTTTCCTTCTTTCATACAGCTTTTTGTTTCCATAAACAATGCAAACTTTGGCCATAATACCTTTGGGAGTTGTAAGGTTGCCTATAATACATTGTTTAGATGAATCAATGATTTTGAACGAAGCCGATCTATATTTCCAAAGAGCTAGGATTCCACCAGAGGTTCCTGAAGCCACCACATGGTGAAACTCCCAATCATTCCCAACCAGTTTCAGACATCTTCACTTCCCAAATTTTCAATTTAGTTTCTATCAAACTAATGAAAAATATACCATTTTCTCCAACCAGATTTCTTAAGTAGTGGGAGGCTTTTTTCTTTTTAGCTCCCCTACAATTCCAAAACATTATTGAAGACATTAAATGGGATGTGGGGTTAAGGCCCCAGCCTTCTCTAATCCTCCTTCACCTTTCCCCGTTCTATGGTTCCCTTTTATAGGCCCTAGCATTTTCATTTCCTTAGCTAGTTTGGTTTTGTTGTTAGACACCTTAGAGATAATATTGATGCTTCCCCCCTGCTTCTTGGATGTAGAATTATTGAGTTCCTGTACAACATTCTTGACCATTTTGTGAATTTCATTATGCTCAGCTTGTATCTCAGCCATTTTAGTTAAAAAATTCACTAGTTGTTCTTCAGCATTTTCTTTCAGAATTTCAAAAGGATTGCTTATGAATGCAATTTCTTGTTCTGTTTTGCTTTCAATCAGAGCCTGTGAAATTTCTGCCATATTGCCTTACATGTGATCTTGATCAGAGTTAGAAGATTCAATCCGATCCAAGTCTATGCATTTCCCATTATCATTGATAATTTCTCCTTCTTCTATTAATATATTGTCATGAGCTAATTGGCGTCTTCTTTATCTTATTGCTTTGTTGTTCTGTATTTTACAAATTCACATAATTTGTTGCAGCTCTCCAAATGTTTCTGTGTGGAACATTTCTTGTAAAGTCTTTCTTGCTACCTCTTTATTATAAGCAACATTTTGCTTCTTTCTATTGTTGTTCACCAGCACCCAGGGGCCATAAATAGTGCTGTCTTCAACAAACTTCATCTTCTGTGTAGCTTGAGAGGTTCCATCTATAGAATTCATGAATTCAACTAAGTTTTATTTGTTGCATTCCCCTTTTACATGTCGAATTTTTCCACAGTCAAAACAGAAATTTGATATTCCTTCATATTCAAGTTTTTGGAAGAATCTTACTCCCATGCTCTCCACCCAAACTCCTACTGGCAATTTTTTATCAAGCTTTATTCAGATGCATGCTTTGGAAATTCTCGTCTTCCCCAATGGAACATATTGCCATCTAGCATTAGTGGTGTCCCCACTCTTGAAGCAATTCTTGCGATAGTGTTTTCATCCCAACATTGCAACGGTAGATAAGGCATTCGGATCCAAATGGGCGATGTAAACCCTTCCATAGATGAAGATGAAAATTCTGGTGTCCAACGTTCCATACCAATTATGTGTTCATTCACGAACCCGGTCCTCTCGTCAGGACTCCTTCCATTGCTTCAATGGATTTGAATGAGTAAAGAAACCATCCCATTCCTAGAGTGGTGAAATGGAATTTATCAAACTGAGCCCATTGTCTTCTAAGTTCCCATGATATAACTTGAGGTTGTACATTTTTGTCAAACACTTTGCAAACCAGGGACTTACCAAGCAATTTTGCATTCTTGGATTCAGCTTCCTTATTTAAAAGCACAGCCTTACCATCTTCTGTTAACATTGTTTCTTCTTTGCTGAAGTTTAATTTGATATATGGTTTTTTAGACCATACATTACCAATAGCCGATTTAACAGCATTCTACCCTGTCATTTGATCAGCAATCTGATTCACATATGTCTCCTTCATATGTTCTGATTCCAATTCCGGTTGGATCGCCTGTCTGTATGATTTAGGAACAACATTTTTGTTCTATGAACTAAGGAAATTTACATTTATCACACTTTTGCCAGGCATTGCATTTGAATTTTTGAATCTTTGAACAAAAATTTATCACACTTTTGCTAGGTCATGACTGTTCACAGGTGACTCAAACTTTTTCAAGGCACTAGGTGTTTTGATTTTAGTTTTTGAATCAACCAATTTTCCTTTACCTTCCACTTATTTGAAGATGTTGGAAACATTACAAATATTTTCATTAATCACTAACATACCTCTTGATCGCCTTCTTTGAGCCTCCTCTGCATCTAGTGATCTTCTTGCATTTGATTGTTCTTCTAGAACTTTTCCTTCATCAATCTCTATCTTCTTTCTGGTATTTTCTTACCTTTGATTCATGTTGTCCGTCAACGATCGATGAACATCTGCCGCCATGCCTTTTTTGACCGCTAGATCGCGCGGCTGAAAAGTCAGGAAAAACCCATTTGTTGGGGCTTTCTACATGGTGAGAATTCATTCTCGATCCCCTAATTAGCAATTATTGGTCAAGTGTTAAAGAAAATTTTAATCCAACGTGATCCCACCTTTAGATTGAAAGCCTTCAACATCCCGATCCTTCATGTGAAATTTTGTGAGAGTTCACCGACTAGATCTCTAAGATCACGGAGGAGAATGTGAACAGCTCTAGGTCTATGCGGGTGGTTAAAGATGTAATCCTGACCGTCAATTTTAATCAACGGTTTAGATTAAATTTCACAATTTCATAGCCCCTTACATCATGGCCGTTTGATCAATCATCTGATAGTTATAATCAACCACGCATTTACACAACCTGCTGCAATGATTGGCTAGCCAACTGGATGGCGCCCACATGTCAAGTGTCGGCTGACTGTGTAAATTTGGATTTTAATTTTATAAAAAATTCAAAGAAACTTCAAAAATTAATATCTCCGTCAACACTTGGAATAATTTAGGTGTTCTAAGGCACATTGGAAATATATAAGGGAGATCTTCAAAAGCCATATGGTTCCAAGCCTTAGTTATTTATGTATAACTATTAATTTCCATTTCAAATTTTTTTAAGGTATTTATGCATTTGTGTGCTCATATGATGTCACCAAGGCTTGGGGCTTTGGGGAAATGAATTTGGGCATGTCTTTAACATCTTCAAAATTTCCCTCCTCTATTTGATGCATTTCATGGCACCATTTGGTAAATTTGGGATCAAGGTTCATGGTTTAACCTATGATTTCAATATGCCTTTATAATATTTCCAATTATAATTAGGTATTGGTTTTTTGGTGTGTTAATTATGCATAGTCTAGAAAGTTTAGAGCCACTGATTGCACCCCAATTCAGGCCTAGGGTAATAACCTAATAATTTTCTAAGGTTACCTAGTTGTTATGTTGGGTGGCTTAGTTAGCAACCATATATAGGTCAACCTGAGCCCAAATTTAGAGGGATTGGGTCTCGAGATCAAGTGATCTCATGTTGTGAAATCCACTAGATTTGATGCCAATTTGATCCACTAACTAGGAACACCTAAATCCCTTTCTAGATTTAACATATAGCTTTAATTAAATCACAATTAATTCAATTTAACTCCTTAAAATTCATATAAATAATTTAATTGACCATAATTGAATCCTCAACCCAAGAAAAATAAAATCCATATCAGATAAACTATAATTCCATTTTAATTTTATTTTTAAAGAAAATTGTCAATTAATTTAATTAATTTATTATAAATATTTAAAAATCCCAAAAATTCCCCAAATTATTTGGAGAACTACCTTAGGTCATTTTTGACTTCTTGGGTTGATTCTAAGGGGTTTGAAAATCCACTTAATTGAGGAAATTTTGAAAATTAAAAAATGTCAAAGTTTGAAAATTATAAATAATTCCAGAAAAATCTAATTCAACAAAATTCATAGCCATTCAATTCTAATTAAAATCTATTATTTTCTAAAAATGTCAAACTTCAAAATTAAGTCAAAGTCAAAACGTTATCTTTCTGATCAACCATAGTTCAAAGCTAGGTTCAAACTTCATAAAATCATTACTTTTTATAGAAAATTTTCAAATTAAGCAAACTAATAGTCTATCTACACATATTAAGGTCTAATATTTGTTAAAATTTTAAAACCTTCAAAATTAACTTTAATTTAAAAGGTTAATTCTGAGACCCTTAATTAATGTGATTAAAATAATTCAAATAATTTAAAAAAATCCAATAATTTATAAAAGTCCTAGAAAACTCAATTTTGATAAAATAAGACCCTACAAAAAAAAATATTTTAATACACAATAACCCCTCCAAAGATGTAGTTTTTATGATGGACTACTCCTAGCACTCGCTATGTGTCCTAAGGAGGTATGGTTCCCCGAGCCTTGTGGCACAACACACGAATGTATTTAATGCAGTGTAAAACATTTAAATAAAGTAACTTTTAATTATTTACTAAATTAAAATCCTTAATTCAACTACATTAACTAAGTTCTCATGATGGACTACTCCGATCTACGAGGCTACGTGTCCTAAAGAGGCCTGGTTCCTGAGCTTGGTGGCACAACCCCACGAACCGATTGATGGAAAATATAAATTTATTAAAACTTTGAAATCAACCACTTTTAATTAAAATTTATTAACCCTTTTAATTCTTAAGTAATTAAACTCATTTAATCAATAAATCCATAAAATATATCCTTTATTAAGCTTTAAAATATTAAAACATAATCTCAAGAATTTTTTTTTTTTTTTTACCTTTAATAAACTCAAACACTAGAAAACTTTAATAACAACCTAGTTTAGGATCTATCCCAGCCACACTACCCTCTAAATACACTTTCGATGGTTTACTAGGACAAATAACTATAATCTATGCTAGGCCAGCGTTTATTTTTTTTATTTGTGCTGAGTTTTTTAAGATTTTATTGCATGTCATAATTAAAATTATTTGATATATTTGTTTTTTTTTTTTGCACTATATGAATTGATGTGATGGGTGATAGTTTACTCTTAAGTTAGGATCATTCTGGTCACTCTCTAAGTTTTCTACAGGTGGTCATGCTCGTATAAGGTAATAAAAGGGAGATAAATTTTTTTAATAATTTTATAATTATTATAGGTTCTACAACTTTTTTATTCCCTAAATAAATAAGAGCATGGAAAAATATGGTTAGATTGAATATTTAATTTCATTATATATAACTACTTGGGTTTGATTTAATATTTAAATACTTAGTACAACCTTACATGAGTGTTTAGATTTTTACTTTCATTACCAATGTAATTTATTTAAAGTATTGAGTTATTAAAAAAATTTTAAGTTTGGGATACTTAGGTCCAAAATTGAATTCCAAAGAGGAAAGGATACCCCTCAGGGGGATATTCCTTTTTCATTTGGAAGCTCAACTTTGGATCACTCCAGTACCCAAGTTGGAAAAAATAACTTGTCCTTCGAGGGTAGAGTTATATTTTCTATTTGGGTATCTAGGTACAATGAATCTAAAGAGCTTGAAAATGAGAAGGACAAAAATTGAAGATAGAAGAGTATCCCACTCAAAGTCTACTTGTATCTGTCTTAGGATTAGAATCCTCAAGACTTTTTTAAAACTGCTTCATTCTATTTTATGCATTTAATCGAGTCAATCAACATGCATTGCATTAGAAACTAATTTAAAATAAGTCTAAAATTTTAATTATATTTGTCCCGAGCATTCTCACCTTACATAAAGTCAAGGAACCAATTGTGGCATCCTCTAGATGTTGGTCCTAACTCCCAAAAACTTCCACAAAAATGTCTTTACAACTCTTTCATAATGACTAGATTGTTCGATTTTAAATCAACTAGGTGGTTAGCTGGCTCTCCAATCTAAGCCATGGTAAGTCTAGGTTTTGCACTACATTAATTACATTTTGGCTAGTGTCGCTTAGTGCCCAAATTAGATTTAGATTTAGGGTTGATTTTTTACCATAAGACCCCAACCTCCAAGAATATAATCCAAAATTTCTAATAAATCAATTAACTCAATTAAAATTTCTCTTAATCCAAAATTTAAAGCCCAGCACTAAGATTAGGTTGGTGTAGTTTTGAATTATTTCAAAATCCCAAAGTGTCTCCTACCTTTCTTCCTTTGACTTTAAAAATAAGTTCTTAATCTTGTTCCAATCCCACTTGAAATTTTAGTTTCAAATTCTTTAATATCACTGCTTGAAAATTCCTTAAACAAAATTTTTGTCGTTATTTTAATAAAAAGTTTTCATAGGAGATTTTGGTTTCTAATTATGTAATTAACTATGAGGGCTTGTACTCGTAGGAGATTTAGAACCAAGCCAATTTTTCAAAACTTAATTAATATTTACTTTGGAGAATAAAATTCATAATGACTGTCATTTTCATAATCAAATGATTGCGATTAGATGATATCTTCTTTCATCAGGGAGACTTATGAAGTGTTTAAATCGATTTAAATATGAAACCAATGATTACTTTTCTTGATTATCATTGTATGATATTTTTTTAACTTCATTCTGACCCTCTAGGGTCATATGTGGTCATCTCTTAAATCAGGCTACGATATTCAAGAGAAATCAATAATTCTGGATCTAAACTCATCAGGAGATTTTATCTATGCCTTTCACATGATATCTTATCCCTAATAGTCTTTTTGACTATAGAATTAAAATTTAGATTTAATTCCTGATTTTTCTAAAGAAATTTAATTTAGAATTATTTTGTACATTGCAAGGCCAATCCTATTTTTAAACCACAAATAAAAAAGTGGCTCACCTAGTGGTATAAAAACTCTATCTCCATCTTTATTAATGGTAAAATTTTGTTTCCTCAATAGTCTTAACTATCTTTCCTTTTGTTGGCTTCTTTACCCATTTCTTCATAAGGGAAGCCAAGCCAACATAAAAATTTTCTACATGTCAAAAAGAGAGATGAAATCTTTGTCCCAAAATTGGGTTTTGACCTTTTACCCCCAGGTTTATTGGCGGGGGATAGTGTCAAACCAATCTTTTAAAATATCCCTACTAATTTTATCAACTTATATATTGAGTCTAACTTGATGTGTTAAGTTTTTTATAATTGTGAAGAACCCTGAAGATTTTGTTTTCAGGATCCTCAATTTATCCTACCTTGACCTTCCACCTTTATTTGAACCATGGAGTTGAAAGAGCCAGGCAAAAAATCCTTCAAATTTACTTCCCCATTTTGTAGGCCTTCAGTTTGGGTGAAAATTCAATTTGTTATGTTTCAAAATTTGGAGAAAATCCATCTTTAATTTTAAAATCAAAATATTTCAAATATTTCTTTTCACTCTTAATTTGAAATTTACACCAGCATGTACTACTTTGAAAGTTTGAGACGTCACTAGAAATTACTCGGATATCACTTAAAAGTTTGAGATGCACTTAGAGGGGGTGAATTGGATATTTTAAAACTTCTTTAATGAAAAGAAAAAATTTTGTTTATGGCTTGATGCGAAAGAGAATTACATTTATGATAAAAAGATAAATTATTAATTTCACCCATGTAGTTAATTGCAATGAAATTAAATATAAAAGTAATAAAGGAAAAAATACATCAGATATATAGTGGTTCGGTCAAACCTTGACATACGTCCACTCCCTGGAGGCACCCTCCGAGTATTGCACTAAATCTTAGGTGACTCTCCTTTAGCCCACATACATTGGCAGAGAAGACCTTACAAAATCACTTCCACCTTCCCCGGTGTGACGGAGAAGCCGAGTCCTTTGACATCAAAGAGTTCTTCTTCTTTTCAAAACTTCACTCAAGACGAACCTTGAATCTAATGGTACTGAGGTGTAAGCTTGCTGGAGTAACTGTGTGAAGTTCCCTCCACACTCCCTTGAAAACCCCTCTAAGGATCTTCTCCCTCTCTCAAACTCCACCCTTTTCTCTTTCCCTTTCAAGTTCTCTCTTCAAGTTTCCTCTAAAAAAATGAAGCTTCAATGGCTGCCAAAGACTCTTATAAATTCTTATAAGAAAGCTTAAATAGAGGGTTTAAAAAAATCCTAAAAAATCAATTCAGCCATCAAATATCATACAGTATGATCTCAGGATCATATAGTATGATGTATAAAATTTGACCTGTTAGTATTGTATGATTACCAGTTAGTACTATACAAAAAGTTCAATTTATGTATTCAAATTATACAATGTCCAATTATTATTGTACAAACAGTTCAATAAAAATGTAGTTCATCTAGGACGAAGCATGGGATCACAAAAATCATATATGTTGATCGTACAATACGATCCAGTTTTTATAGTACAATTAAAATATCAAAATTAAGCTATTTTGATTGACTAATCACAGGATTAAATTAGACAATATTTTAAACACCATACAGTATGATTAGAATAACTTTTCAAAATAAAAAATTTTCCTAATTTAATAGACGATGAGCATTCTAATTATAACAGATCATCCAGTACAATGTGTTGTTCATACTGTACGATTAGTTATACTTTAAAAATATTTTTTTCATCAAAAAAAATATTTTAATTAATTTATATTATACCAAATCGTATAGTACGATCCATATCATATAGTATAATGTACAAAAAATTAAAATATTTAAAATCATTTTTACTCCCCTGTATGTATGCACGAGCACCAAGCTAACATAAATTAATACATGACTTAACTCAAAAAATTTAAATTATAAACTCATTTAATATAACCTATTTTATACAATCTTGAACCATGAATCTTCAAATAATGGTGCATCGTGTACTTGAAATATTAGTCAACACACAAAAAACCATGCACAATAAATACTATGAGAAATAAATATATAATCAATATTATTTGTCATTAAAATCATAAACTCGAAAGCCCGAGTTGCAGCAATCTCCCCCTTTTTTATGATGACAAATAATATTGGTTGAATTTGTAAACTAAAAATATTTTTTCCTAAACCCCCCCTCAATAAAAGGGTTACATTAAAAAATAGGGAAAAGTATTTTTTTTTATATTTTTAAAGCTAAATAATAGAAAAAAAATAAAATATAAATACAATCGACTACAGTATATTCCCCCCCTTTGACATTATCAAAAAAAGATATAAAATTACACATAAAAATAAAAACATAATAAAAAAATGAAAACATAAAATTATGCTTAAAATATATTAAAATTAAACACACAAAATAGATAAAGAAACACTAAAAACACATAAACAAAACACTCAAACAAACCTTAACATTCTTATACCTCATCGTCTTGCTCTTATTATGATTATTCAAAAGATAGGTCTGATTAGGAGATTTTTTTAATTTTTATCTTTTACCCATATCACAATTGATTTATTTTTACTCTTTTCCTTTCCATGACGAGTTTTTAATTTGTGGCTTTCAAATTTTAGATGTCCGGGTTTCCTACACCCAAAGAAAATAACGTTAGAAAAAAACTTAACTTTTTTACAATTTTTTCCTTTGCTCCACTTTTGTTGATGCTTATGCTTGTGCTTCAATAGAATTTCAAATTTGTTTGTGATCAATTCTATCTCTTTACTCTCTTTATCTACTAAGCCAGATTCATCTATCTTTAGCTTTTAACACTATAGCTTTCTCATCACCTGCATCCAAAAGTCTTTGACTGATACATTACTCATAGGCAATTAGTCAGCCTATTAGATTGCCTACATAATAAGCATTCAAATATTTTGATTCACATATACCAGTGACTTTGGCATCAAATTTATCAAGTAGATAATGTAGAATTTTGCTAAGCTTTTCTAACTTTAAAAGTTCTTTACCTAAAACTTGCAATGACGTCATAATTTGAGTAAACCTAGTATACTTGTCTAAGTTTATCTCATAAGGTTTCATATAAAAAAGTTCATAATCATGCATTAGAATATTCAACTTAGACTGTTTGACTTCACCAGTACGTTTGTATCTAATACATAATCTATCTTAATTTTGTTTGCCAGTAGTACATATAGAGATTCTTATGCAATCTTCAAAATTTAATACAGAAAAAAATAATTCAAGTATTTAGCATTTAGTTGAGCATTGATTTGTTCTATTCTACTCCATTTAGTAACATGAATATTAATTTTGGCTCTATTTATGATGCGTGATGGTATATAATAGCCAATTTGAATCATATGCCACTTTCAATAATCAATTGATTGCAAGAAAGTAGACATGCAAATCTTTAAAAATCAGAAGAAATATTTTCAAATAAGGGTGGTCACATGATTAAATAGCCTTCTACAATATTATGATTTCCAAAATGTAACTTAATCATTATTCTCAAGGTTTTCTAAAATACTATTTTTGAAACTTGCTCTGATACCAATTGAAAGTTCAAGGCACCACTAGAAATTGCTCTAATACCACTTGAAAGTTTGAGATACACTAAGAGGTGGTGAATTAGATATTTAAAAACTTTTTTAATGTAAAGAAAAATCTTTTTATAGCTTGATGCGAAACCAAATTATATTCATGATGAAAAGATAAATTATAAATTTAACCCACGCAGTTAATTGCAACAAAAATATGTATGAAATAATAAAAGAAAGAACACAACATATTTATAGTGGTTCGGTCAAACCTTGACCTACGTTCACTCTCCAGAGCACCCTCCAAGTTTTACACTAAACCTTAAGTAACTCTCCTTTAACCCCCTCGGCTAGGTGGAGAAGCCCTTATAAAATCACTTCCACCTTCCCCGGTGTAGCAGATGAGCCGAGTCCTTTGACACCAAAAAGATCTTCTTCTTCCCAAAACTTCCCTCCAGACAAACCTTAAATCTAATAGTACTGAGGTGTAAGCTTTCTCAAGCAACCATGTAAAATCCCCTCCATACTCCCTTGAAATCCCCTCCAACGATCTTCTCCCTCTCTCAAACTCTACCCTTTCCTCTCTCCCTTTTAATTTCTCTCTTTAAGTTTTCTCTAGAAAAATGAAGCTTCAATGGCTTACAAAGACTCTTACAAAGTATTATGAGAAAGCTTAAATAGAGGGCTTAAAAAAATCTTAAAAATCAATTCAGCCGTCAAAGATCATACAGTATAATCTCAGGATTGTCTAACACGATGTGGATAATTTGACCGGTTAGTACTATATGATCATCAGTTAGTACTTTACAAATAGTTAATTTATCTGTTCATATTATACGATGTCTAGTTAGTACTGTTTGAATAGTTCAATAAAAATGCATTTTGTATAGGGAGAAACATAGGACGGCCAAAATCGTCTTTATTGATTGAACATTATGGTCCATTTTGTACAGTATGATCAAAATATCAAAATTAAGCCATTTTGATTGACTAATCACAGGATAAAATTATGTAATATTTTTATCATCGTAGAATATGATGAGCATTGTATAGTACAATTAGAAGAACTTTTCAAATTCAAATTTTTTCCCAATTTAATGGACGACGGGCTTTCTAATTATAACATATCATACAGTACAAAGTTCAGTACGATGTGGTGTTCATACTGTATGATTAGTTATATTTCAAAAATATTTTTTTCGGGAAAATAAAATATTTTAATTAATTTCTCTTACACTAGATTGTACAGTATGATTAATATCATACAATATGATGTACAGAAAAATTAAAATATTTAAAATCATTTTTACTCACCATGTATGTGTGCACGATCACCAAGGTAATATATATTATTATAGAACTTAACTCAAGAAATGAAAATTTCATACTCATTTAATATAACCAATACTACATAATCTTGAGCCTTGAATACTCAAATAATATTGCATGGTGTACCTGAAATATTAGTCAACATTCAAATAAATATGCACTACAAATATTATGAAAGGTAAAGAGATAATCAATATTATTTCTTATCATCAAAATCATAAACTCGGAAGCCTGAGTTGCAACATACCCTGCTACACATCTTTGTAGTCTAGTATATATTATAAAAATTTTAATCTCTCTTAGAGTCATACCCAACCTTTGCATTCTATCATCATATGTCAAATTGTAAATCATATGACTTGGCATATGAGATAGAATACAGAGTCTGTTATGATTTTCCAAAATTTAATTTAAAAAATTCTTAACTCTGATTCTTTTCTCAATTCTTGAAATTCAAACTAAATGCAATGGCCGACAAGCTATTTTTTACTTTTGAGAGAGGTTTGAACTGTGAAAAGATTGATATCGGGAGCAAGATTCAGTTGGTTTGGATTTTGCTATAGTTGAGTTATCATTAAATGGGGGAAAGTTACCTGATTTGAATGATATTAAGGTTGATAGCGATGACTTGGAGTTGGTGTTGGGGTCAGAGCCCGACCCCCTTAATCTTAATGAGATGGAAGGAGAGTCAGAAGCCAATGTTGGGAATCTTAAAGAAAAGTCTATTTTTGGGAAATGGTTGGGTTCTGGGATCCCTTTTACAAGTAAGAATCACAAGAAGAATTTTCTAGGAATGATTACGAGGAAAATTGCCAAGTCAAGAAAGGTTGTTGATGTTAAGACTTAGGCCCAAGTAGTGTTAGAGGCTATTGAGGATCTACATATTCTTTCCTCCTATCCACTCTTCTAGAGGAGGAGAGGGTGGTTAGGATATCTAGTATCCTGTTATGTCTAGTTAATTACTCAACTAAAAGGTTCCTAAGGAAAAACAACTATAAAGGTCTAGAATGTTGAGAAACATTATTAATAGTTGTGCTGCCCAAACAGGGAAGATAAATGAACAATATGTTAAGCATTTGAATGGTGTTATCTCCCACTACTTTGAGAAGGAAATCTTGAATGAGGAGAAATTTGATGCCAAGAATTTGACTCCCCACCTTTTTTGGAGGAACAAGAAGTTTGTGCAATAGCCATCAACTTCTATGTTAATTGATGGATATCATTGGGTGCCTTGCCTCCATCTTTTAAAATGGAGGGTATAATACTCACTAGATATGGGAGGGGACACCATTTTACTAGCAGGCCACCAGTTTGTTTACAAAAACCCCTATACTTAGCCTCAATAGAAGCCAGAATCAAGGTGGATTCTGAAGTCAAATTGTATGTTGGTGTTAAGGGCTAGAGGCCCAAGTCTCTTGAAATGAAATATGTGCCTAACAAGACCATCAAAGTTAATGTCCCTCCAACTATAATTGAGCCACCTCATGCCTCAGGTGAGATGCCACAGGTTTCAGCTAGTGTTATTTACACTCGAGTTAATCCAGTTATTATTTTAGTTGATCCAGCTGTTGGTTTAGTTAGCCTAGTTCTTAGTTTAATTGATCTAGTTCTCAATTCAATTGATCCAATTGTCAGTTCCCCTGAAGTTCTAGTTGTTAGTTTAAATGATGCCCAAAATGCACTTTCCCAAATTCCACCAATTATCCCCGTACTCTCTACCCAAGGATTTGAGGAATTTACATACCATGACATATGAGTTGTCACCCTTTAACCTCCTACATCATCTCTTAAGGTAGATGTCACTCACCCGATAGAAGATGCCACCCTTCTGACTACTGACCTTGAGATAGTCGAAGAGAAAGAGATTTTCCAAGATGAAGACCAGTAGATGATTGAGTAGATGATGGCAGAGCCTTTGACAACATATGATCTTAAGATGCAAACCATCATTTTTAAGTTGCAAGATTAGGAGTTCTATGATGTGATTGATTATAAAGGTTACTTACCCATCGAACCCAAAGCAATAGGGGATCAACCAGTCTATAAAGTGGTATAATAATTTTAGGAGATTTTGAAGAAAAAAGAGGTTGAAGAAACATTCGACCCAGAGTTGGATGGCATGCTTATAGATGAGGATGTTCCAAATAGTGATATTTATATGGTTGAGATCAGGGGATCTAGTAAAGAAACCGAGTTGAGTAAATGCCATCCTGGCAAGGAGGAAGGTTCAACATTTGTGGATTTAGATTTAAACGATTAAGTGATAGCTAGAAATGATGATCATCAGATCAAAACCCTGGAGGCATAAGTGGCAGATATGTTACTACAGGTTAAGGAAACGCAAGCACAGCTAGATAAGTCATAGTAAGCTTCCCTCAAGATACAACAATCTACCTCATAACTAATCATTAACAAAATTAAAAAAATTAGAACACACTTCTAAGGTCCTTGAGTCAGTGTCAACAATCCCACTAATCCAGCCAATTATTCCTACAGTCCCTCTAGTCCAACCGACAGTTTCCTTAATTACTCCACCACCAGCTTAGAAAAATGTTAAGCAGTTGATTGAAAATCAAGTAAGGGAGCCATTAGCCCATTCCCAAGGGGCTGCATCTATTCCAATGGGTTGACCCTACCCCAAAAAATATGATTTGGTCCCTTATCCGAAGGGTTTTGTGCTAACATCTTTCAAAAATTTACTAGAATAAAAAATTTGTGGTAACATGTAGCCCATTTTTTAGCATGTTGTTGCAATGTCGGGGTTTGTTAGTAGTCTTTTTGCCATCACTTTTAAAGGGTATGTAGATCTGCCCAATGGTTTGTGGAAATCCTTTAACGAACTTTAAAATCTTTTTTTTTTTTTTGAAGAAAATGCTAAAATGCATTAAAACTCAAAAATCGAAAAAATTACAAATAAAGCCTTTCCTAAAGCATCACATTCCTCCTTCAAGCAATACAAGAAAGGAGGAATCAAATCATCTTGTAGATCTTCCCACAAAAAGGATCTAGCTAAAGCCAAATTAGCACAAATATCAGCTAATTTGTTACCACATCTATTCGAAAAGGAAAAAACTAACCTTCCATGATTTGACCGAATTTTGAAGCATCTTTATGATATTGAAGTTATCCCCTTTGATGATGACACCTTGTGCTTCAAAAATCCACTCCTTAACCACATTTTTCAGATAAAAACCCCTAGAAGCTCCAATTGTGAAATGTCCCAATGCAAACAATGAGCTCCAAAAGCAACCAAGAATCTACCTTTCTCATCTCTTGCAACGCCACCAATCCCAACCAAGTTATCCCTTTTTAGAGCTGCGTCTATATTAATTTTAATCCACCCGGGTGGAGGAGGATGCCAAGGAAACAACAGCAATTGCTGATTAGCATCCCATTTATCCGGTTGAATATTTAAAAAGTTACTTCTAACAGCAAAGGAAATAGCATTTGCAGAAATAGTATTATCCGAATCATCCTTATCACCATGAACCAACTTGCATCTACTCTTCCAAACAAGATAAACAGCAGTACAAAGAATGTTTGCACTAAGAGAATTTTTTTCCCACAAGCCTTTGAAGGCACTCTAGGCAATCCAGAAAGCCGTTAAAAATTGAAATTGAAAAACCCCAGCTGTTTAGTAAAGATACTACATTCCGGATCTTGAAACAATTACCAACAAAATGGCAGTTATCCTCATCTACTCCACAACCTCTCGGGCAACCAGGAAAATTGCTTAATCTCCTATTTACCAGGAAAGTATTGGACGGAAGGGCATTTTTGCAAAGCCTCCACCAAAAACGTTCAATTTTTGGTTTTTACTTAAGCTTCTTCATCAAATTCCAATGAGCAACCTCCTTTTCATGAACCATAGTTGCTTCAAATGCCAAGGCCGTGACAGATTTCCCAGCGAACTTACATTTCAACTCCAGTACATCTAAATTTCTATTGATATTAATAGGAATATTAGAACTTACCTTCCAAGGAAATGCACTTAAAATCTAATTTAAAAAAAGTGTTTTTGGAGCATAGTAGTGCATAACCATGGGTGGTCATCTTGGGGAGTCTCTAGTTGAGTAAATCTTGAGATTGTAAAGCCTCTAGATGAAGTGTGAACCCCCAGCTACAAGAGCAAGACATAGTGGATGTTCTTATGAAGAATGCCTATGGGCCTATTACTTTTCTTTTGAATGGTTTCACTATCAAAACCTTTGAGAAGCTTTTGAATAAGGCTAGTAACCTACATGAAGAGGCTCCTAGGATATCATTCTTAAAATATCTATATGGTCAAAAGAAGTTTGACAAGCACATCAAGTCATTTGAAAAGAGAGCTTTAGTTGCAGCAGTTTATTAAGGGAAGTAGCCAGTAACCAGCCAACCTAGTACTCCACCACCACCAATTCAAAAATAGTAATTTCAGATCACTCCTCAACCTTCTAGAGAGCCTTATTAGACCTATATTAAAGAGAAGATAGCTAGACCATACTCATTTAAGAGAGAGTCGATAAGAAAGATCTTTAGGAGCCTCTAGAAAAGCTAGATTTTTAGTTACTAGAGGCTAGAAGACAACATAATGTGGAAAAAAAAGCTGATCCTAAGTACTATCCCTATCACCTCATGTTCGATCATCTGAATGAGGATTGTATTTTTTTCAAGAACTAGGTAGAAAAAAACTTCAGGCTAGGTAACATCATCATTTCAAAGGAATATTTAGTAGAATCAGAATAAGGGCCAGTCAAAGTTATTTCAAGTAATCATTCTAAAATTTCTCCTTGAATAGAAGATGACTAGGATATAACTTTATCTCGAGCACTTAAAAAATTGATTAAGAGGTATTTTCATCTTTATCAATAATTACTAAAGAGAGCCGAGGGTCTGATTTGCGAGGTTGACCTGGATATTTAGTAGGAGGATGTTTAATTGCTTCCCTCTCTAATAGTCATAGGAACTTTTTCTTTAAATGAAAAATAAAAAGAATGATATTTTTGTATAAAATAAGTGTATTGATGAGAGATGTATTCAAGCAACGGATGTCGACATAAAAGCCCCATCCCCACTCCTGTTTTCTTACTTTTACTTTGCCCCATCAAAGGCAAATGGTTACAAATTTAATAAAAACAATCTTTTGTGTCAATTTTGATGATTAGGTGTGGAAATGAAATGTAAATTGACAACTCTTCCCTAGTAATGCAAAATTGTGTTAAGATCAATCAAAGTACCTAAAAACTTGACCTTCATGATTTGAACCTTTTAAGGTGAAGTTAAATTTGAAACTTTATCAGAGAGTGACTTCCCCTAAATTGATTTTCAGGGAAGTCCTATCCTGATAGACCTCTCAGATTCTGACTCCTATTGAGAAAATGATGATTCAATGCCTATGGTGTGTGTAGACTCTGCCTTAGTTTGCCCTCCCCAAGATATCGAGCAAGTGCACCTTCATGATGGAAAAGTCTTACCCCCTAAGATTGTCACTCAGGATAAAGGCAAGCAAGTTATTTCTAATGATCTAATTCCTAATCCCCTTTGATAGTCATATCTTACACCCACTCCACTAGGTCCTGAGTTTGATATTCCTAAGTTTGATTATAGTATACTAGCTAATCTTAGGAAGTTACTAGCCAAGTTTAGTATCTACAATGCCCTCATCCTATTTAAGGAAATCGGAGAGTCCTTAATCAAAGCCCTTCTTGATCCAAAGATTTTCCTGGCTCAAATAGCTTTGAAATAAAAAGATGAAGCCCTAAGCTTCAAATAAATCCCAGGAGTAATGTTTTCAGATGAAGATCTATTATTGAGTATTGCTGATCATAATCACCCTCTTTTCACTAGTGTAAATGTAGAGAATTTCAAGTTATTGAGAATCCTTATTGAACCAAGTGCATCGATCAACATAATGAAATTAAATACCCTTCCTGTATAAATTAGAGAACTAAGAACTTAAGCAAAATTTCTTATTATTGATTCGACCACATCCTTTAATGCAACTATAAGTTGGCCCTTGATCCACAAATATAGGATGGTCTTATCTACCCGACATTAATGCATTAAGTACCAACAAGACATCAATAAATGCATGATTAAGGGTAATTTTCAATCATTTTCAATTCAAGAGATCAGGATCTATGAAGATGCCACATATTTTATACCAAAAGTGTCCTATTCATATTCTAAAGTTGAGATCAAAATTAAGGAGAAAATAAGTGAGTAAAGCTCCAGTCAAAATAAAGGATCAAAAGAGAAAGAAAAAGAAAAAGAAAAAGAAAAAGAAAGAGAAAAATATAAAAAAATATAAGGATTAAATAGTGAAGATGATCTCGAGTGCGTGGTCCTTAAGCCTGCGAACATGTTACCTTAAAGAGGTGGGAGGATGGCATTAAGAGCATGTGGTCAAGGTTGTCCTTCACTTGAAAAAAGAACAACCCATGTATATATCAATTCAGAATCAAGTTCTGATGAATTACCTAAAAAGTGGGGTGTTGCAATTCCTTTTGGCTATCAAAAATTAATCCTCCTTTGATGTTTGATCTCATTTTAAAATAGATTAGTGATGTTGAGGTTGATGCTCAAAAAGTTCAAAGTGATGAGCTTGAATTAAAAATGTCTGAAAAGCTTAGTAGGAGAATTAAGGCCCTATCCATGACCCCAATGTCGGCTGGCAAGGTTGCAGGGTTAGAAATTATAGAGGCTCTTAACCTAAGCGACGAAGTAGGGAAAGTACATAAATTTTTCTCTGGCTCCACTTTCTCGAGGGATCAAAATGATGTAACCCTCAAAGAGGCAGATTCCATTGAATTAATGATATTACATTTCGGCTACTTTAATGTATGAGTAAGGACTTCATTTTTTAATGGCTCCGTACCATATCGATGGACTAAGGATTAAGCTATATACCATGAAAACATTTGGCAAACAAAAATTAAGAAAAATTTGACTAGTGGTATCAGCTTTGGAACCGTTAATTCATTTAATGGTCATGAATACTTCTTATTGATAACTTATCATCTTAAATATTGGAATGTACCTACTGAATTCATCGACCCTCTCGACATGCTATGTTTGGAGACTTTAGAGGATCCTGATGAACTCCAAGTTTGTGATGCACCCCATGAATTTGAAGAAGAGATTAAATTGATAGTCGATGAGTTGAGAGAAGTTAACTTGGGAATCGATGGTGTACCTCACCCTACTTTTATAAGTACCCTACTGAGTTAGGATGAGTCTCAAGATCTGATTTAACTTCTATCCGAGATTAGAAACTTCTTTTTCTGGATATATGAAGAAATGCCAGGTTTATCTGTTGACGTAGCAGTCCATAAACTTGGAATCCCATATAAATTTATTCCTATTAAATAAGCTCCTTGACGCATGTGTTTAGATATAGAGTATATGGTTGTTTCTGAGATCAAGAAATCGATTAAGGCTAAATTTATTCGATAGGAATAATACCCCTCTTGGGTAGCTAGCATCATACTAGTTTGAAAGAAGAATAGTCAAATTCAAATTTGTGTCGACTATAGGGATATGAATAAGATGTGTCCCAAAGGATGAATTTTCTTTACCCATACCTGAACTTATGGGGGATATTGTCTCCTTGCATGCTATTTTCTCCTTTATGGATGGATCATCCAATTATAATCAAATCGGGGTGGCTATAGGAATCTTTTATTATTGTGGGATATCCTTTGGACTTAAGAATATCATTGCAACCTACCAGTGGGACGTGACCCATATCTTTGATGATATAATCAACAATCAAGTTGAGTGCTACATTAATGATTTGGTTGTCGAAAGTAAAGTTAAAAAGGCTTGTCCAAAAGACTTAAGAGTCATTTTTTGGTGGTTGCATCGTCTAACATCAAAATGAGTCCCTTAAAGTGTGCCTTCAGTGTCACTTTGGAAAAATTCTTAGGATTCACAGTAAGGCACCGTGGGATCGAGAACGATCCTGCCAAAATTGAAGCCAACTTAAATATGCTGCCTCCGAAAAGCCTTACCCAACTGAGATCTCTTTAGGGTAGGTTGGAAAATATAAGAAGGTTAATCTCCAATCTTTCTAGAAGATGTCAATCCTTCTTCATCCAATCCAAGAAGGATACTAAATTCATATGGGATGATAAATTTCATAATGCTTTTGACAACATTAAAGAATACCATTCTAACCCGCCAATTTTGACAGCCCTTATTTTTGTGAAGCCTTTGATCCTCTACACTGTTACAAATCTATTTTCATGGCCTATGTTTTGATGATTGACAAACACTATTTCTCTTGGACTGCTTGTTGCTTCTAACTTTTTCAGGAATCGAAGATCGGACGAACAGACGAAGCTAGTTCAGGATTGCGTAGGTTTAGGGTTGAGTTAGTCTGTACTTTTGTTTTTCACTTCTTGAGTCTACTTTTAATGGTCAAAAGGACTGATGCTAAGTAACCCTACACGCACACACTTGAGAGACTTAGAATTTCTATTTTTACTCATATCGGCCAGGACGATTTTTACATCGTCCTGGACGAACAAGCTTAAAACAGAAAGTCTAAATAAGGATTATTAATTAAGGAAGCCGTCATTAACATATCGGCCTAGACGATATGTGTATCGGCCAGGATGATAAGCTTAAAACAGAAAGAAGTTGCTGCCATAGAAAATTAAGTTATACTGTATTTTTAAATTATCGGCCAGGACGATCATTGATCGGCCTGGACGAAATTCTCAAATTATGCCTTAATTGATCAGGAAATCAAGGGAGTAATTAAGGATGATTGATACGATCATATCGTCCTGGATGATCGCAGGATCGGCCAGGACGATCCATTCAAAAACCTTAAGTTACTTCAGGATGATAAATATCGTCCAGCTCGTATTCAGGGTGATGCTCTGGACGATTTACCTCTAATTTGAATTAATCGGCCGGGACGATCATAAGATCGGCCTGGATGATCAAGCCAATTTTAAATCGTCCAGTTTGCATTCAGGGTGATGCTCTGGCTGATCTTCTGAGATTTGTACTGATCGGCCAGACCGATGTCCATATCGGCCTGGACGATATTGTCGGTAACTTGCAATTAAATGGGCTCCTTTGAAGCTCTTCTATTTAAGAACTCTTGTTCAATGTTTTGGAAGACCTTTAGCTGTTGCCTTGACCTGAGAAGGCCTTGAGGAGAGAAAGAGAGAGAGGGAGAGAGAGAGGATCATGTGAGGGGGAGCTTGTGAGGCGATTCACAAGGGTTGCTTCAAGGATCGCTCTGCTTATTCTTCCTCTAGAGTTTCTCGTCCGTGGAAGGGTTGGTAGAGGTAAAGAGTTAGCTTTTGGTTATGGTTCTTTGCCAGCTTCAGGAGGAAGTAAAAGGAGGTAGGTTCTCTGCCTTGCCGGGGTGGAAAAAAGGAGGTGCTTTATAAAGGCTTCTCCGCCTAGCTGTAGGGGCTAAAGGAGAGTCATGTTTGTAGTGCAATACTTTGAGGGCGCCTCCGGGAAGTGGACGTTGGTCGAGTTGACCGAACTACTATAAATTTCTGTGTTCTTATTTTCTTGTTTTCAGACTTTTATTTCCGCATTTATTTTTGTTGTGTGATTTTGTTTTATGTGATTTTTATTCTTTGTGAAAAGAAATTTTTAAAATATCGATATACCCCTCCCCCCCTCTTGGTTAGCTTGGGCCAGTTTTATAGGGCTTAACATCCCTAAAGAACTTTCAAGTGGTATCAGAGCGGGATTCGAAAATTTAAGTTTGAAAACTTTTTGAATTTAATCCATGGCTAACCTTGGGAATCGTAACACTACGGAAGGGTATTCTATTACCCGACCTCCCCTGTTTGATAACCTACTTTTTTATTTTTGGAAAACCTGCATGTCAACATTTTTACAATCTACTGATTATCGCATGTGGATGCTTATCAGAGAAGGTTATTCTCCACCTTCTCGTGAAATTAATGGTGTTAAAACTGAAGTTGCTTTTACTGAATGGACTTTCGATGAACGAGATTTAGCTCAATTGAATGCAAAATATTTGAACTATTTTTTCTGTGCTTTAAAATCTGAGGATTATATGCGTGTCTCCACTTATAAAACTGTTAAATAGATTTGTGATAAATTGTGCATCACCTATGAAGGTACTAATGAGGTTAAATAATCCCGTTTGAACATTCTCTTGCATGACTATGAACTTTTTTGTATGAAACCTCATGAATTGATTTCTGACATGTACACAAAGTTTACTCAGATGGTTACTTCATTGCATGCACTAGGAAAAGAACTTTCAAACTATGAAAAAGTTAACAAGATTTTGAGATTTTGGCCTTCATCGTATGATGCTAAAATCACTGCAATCACTGAATCTAAGAATTTGAACACTTATTCTATTGATAACTTACTTGGCTCACTCATTGCTTACGAGCAAGGGGTGAATCAAAGAAATCTTGATGCAGGTGAGAAGAAGAAGGAGAAAATAGTTGCATTAAAGGCGCACAAATAGGATTCTGAATCTTTCGGGTCTAAAAGCGATGAAGTTGCCTTCATCACAAGGCAATTCAAAAGCTTTCTAAGAAAGAAACAAAAGCATCATCAAAATTGGAGAAAAGGTAAGGATCATAAACATGTTAAAAAATCTTCTGATATTGTTTGCTATAATTGCAGGAAACCAGGACATGTGAGAACTGATTGCCCGACACTTCAAGATAACATAAGCAAGGAAAAGATTGAGGAGAAACCTAAGTTCAAGAAGGACAAGAAGAGAATCCAAAAAGGCTTTCGGGGCAGAATCTGGTACTGACTCCTCTAAGAATGAACCAGAGGAAGAGACTACAAACTTGTGTTTAATAGGAGAAGATTAAAGTGATGAGGAAGAGGTATGTAAACCAACCTATGATGAACTATTTGAGATTTGTGAGAAAATACATGCATCATATAAAAAACTCATGAAAACTCATGCTAGCCTAAAATTAGAACTTTTAAATTTACAAAAAGAGCATGAAGTTTTTCTCAAAGATCATACAACTATTGATTCAAATCACATGGCTCTTCTTGATGAATTTGATGATTTAAATAAAAAGTATTTAGAATTAATTGATGAAAATAATACATTAAAAGTTTCACACACCTCACTTAAATCTGATCTTAAGAAATCTAAAGAGATTGAGAAAAAGTTGAGGATTTATAATGATACATTAAAAAGAACTAACTTGAGGATTCAAAATGATTTTGATACATGTAAGAAAAATCAGATGACATCTACTTTTGATCCTAAGCCAAAACCTATGAAGAGGCATTATAACTCAAATCATTTAAGAAACCCTTTTCCTGGAGTTAGATGTTTTTCATGTGGAATGCTAGGACACATCTCACACAATTTAACCGTTCACCATAGTACAGATTGGGTGTGGAGACCTAAGATGCATGATTCACAACTTACCATACCTGCATTGCATTCTACTTTTCCTAAGAAGGGGCCCAAACCTGTTTGGGTTCCTAAATCTGACTGTTGTTAAGTTTTGCAGGAGTGCTCTCACCAAAGACTTTGTGGGAGCATGGGATAACTGGACATATGAAGGCTCGCAGCTCATACACGCTCAAACCTGTTGCTTCAATAATTCCTTGAAATATGTTTTATTTCAGTGTGTTTTTTTTCTGCTTTATTTGTGTTTTTTAATGTGTTTTGTTTTCACTTTGCTTTTAAAATTGGCTTTCTATATGTTAAGTCTTTTCAAGATTTTAGATTTTGGAGTTTTGAGGATTGTGTTTAGCTTTTCTAAAATTGGTTAAAGGAAGAAACACCATTGATGGTTTCCCTCCTTCCGACCTTGTTTAGTGGTATGAATTTCTTCTCAAAACAAAAGCCTAACTCACTTTAGCCAATGATATTTGAAACAAAGATTCTTTTTATCTTGCTACAAAAAATCTATCTTATGCATAATATCCAAAGTTCTTATAAATCTCTCAAGTTATTTGAGATCTTGCCCTTGCACTGATCATATGATTCTTTAGTTTTGTTTTGTGGGTTATTCTTCCCTATGTTAGAGAGAGAGCTCCTATTCTCTAATACCTAGAGGATATACTCACAACTAAGCTTCTTTTAAGAGTTTGCAAAAGAGTTTTTAGCTTGCAAGAATTAAAAAGGAAAGAGGCCAATGACGCCAAATTGAAAAAGAAAAATATATATACACAAATGTGTATCAAAAATCAAGATGCTCAAAGAGCCAAATCAAAGATACAAGAGGCATAAAATATGCCCACTAAAAAGCAAGCTATCCTCTCTTTTTAAAACTTTTAAAACTTAGAAGAACTTATGGGTTATATGAGATTTTCAAAGACTTGATTTCAAGTTTCATAATTGAGAAAAATTACTTTGTTTTATTATTTATGAGATTTTTTTGTAAACAAGTTTTGATTGAATCTTCTTTTTTGCCCGATTAGGTTTATTCTGAGTTAAGCCCTTTTGTTTTCAAAAGAAAATTTGTACCATAAAGAACGTCTGATTTATGGTTAACAGAATCGGATATTTTATCTTTGACTGATTGGGATTAGCTAAACTCCTTGATCTTGTGGAACTATAATGTTTAATTTTTTTCTGAACTTCTCATATGATACCTCCAAAAAACAAAAAAAAAATAGAAAAATTAAAATTCAAAAATATTCATTTTTTTTAATCGTTGTGTTTTTGCTTTCTTTTACTGTGTTTTTGTCTGTTTTTCTTTTGTTTTATTTTTTGAGGGCCTTGATCATCACCATCTTTTCCTTGGTTTCATTTTCTAGTCACATCGTCCTGGCCGATACTTTTATCGTCCTAGACGATAGGATAAAATCTCTTTAAATTTCATCTGCTGATTTTTTTTGTGCTTGTTGTAAGTCATCGTCCTGGATGATACCATATCATCCTGGATGATTTCATATCATCCTGGATGATCTGATCAAACTCTATTGCAATCATGATGATAGTCCTGGACGATAGAATATTTCATCTAGTCGATGCATTTTATGTGCATCCTCCTTGCCGATACACTGGATCGTCCTGGACAATCCACGTGTCAGCACGTTTGAATCTTTAAAATCGGCCCCGGACGATCCATTATTAGACAATTGTCCTGGCCGATCCACTGTTCTTCCTGGACGATACACGTGGCACATATTTAAAATGTTTTAACTTCGGCCGGTACGATCAATTATTGTGCATCGTCCTGAACGATACACCTAATCAGCCCGGACGATCAGCTTTGTTCAACGGTCGTCCGACCTGACTCCTCGAGACGATCGCCTGTGTCTAATTGTCCTGGCCGATATCTGATCAGCCTGGACGATTGGACCACCTTTTTGACCAATCGGACTATATGCAATTATTGAGCCATATCGGCCTGGACGATTCTGTGATCGGCCTGGTCGATATGGCCATTTCTTTAAATTTTGGCCGATCTAGCCATGGTTTTCCACTTCATCCTTTCTCCTTTTATGTTTTCTTGCTGACTCCTCTCTATGGCTGGTGGGAAACATGTTCGACAGGCTTCTGGGAGTTCTTCGAGGGCTAGAATTGACCCTCATTTCAGGGAGGCAGAAGATGAAGCTGCCTATCATCGCTACAAAGAGTGTGGAATAACTGTCTCCAGAATTATCAATCCTTCCCACATCTCATACCTGGTAATGAATCTTTTCGCTCACACCTTCCTTTGTTTCATCCTGTCTCCTGCTTTCCCCTTCAATACCGAGTTTCTTCGATAATTTTTCATAAACCTTCGCATTAACCCTACCTTCACAGCCCTGATCTCCTATGTAAATTGACGCCTTGTCGAAATCATATATCAGGATTATGTTGATCTTTTACAACTAACCACCATCGGGGATAAGCTGCACTTAATCGCTTTAGATCCTGACCTTGACTGGTCCACGTCGAATCAATTCCTTCGCCAGACCAATGCACCTTTCTATGTTGGAAAGACTAGCTCTTTAGTCAAAGATGCTAGGACAATCCAACATGTCCTTCGCACCTCTATAATTCCAAAAGCTAGGGACCGAATCCACATCACCCCTATACTTTCCCTCACTACTTTCTACATCATGGCTCATAGAGAATTCAATACTGTGGACTTAATCTTTCGATACATTGATCACTTAACCACAATCCGCGATCCAGGTCATAAGAGGAAACCCAAATTAGCCTTAGGACACATTATAGCCTATGTCCTTGAAACCAAATACCAACTTCAGTATCCTATTCCACTTAACCTCCCAACTCCCTTCTACTCAAACAGTTCCTTCAGTACCCTTCACAGTACTCGTCTCCACCCTGGGGATGAGGAACCTCGAAGGGCTGGAGAGGAGGAGGCTCCCGCTCCCATTCCTGATCCTGTTCCTCTACACCAGCACTCATCGGTTGATCAGTTGATAGGGAGGTTTGATCGTTGGGAGACCCACTTTGACGCCTATGTTGCTGCACAGGAGCAGTAACACACTGAGGATATTGCCCGCTACGAGCAGCACCGCACTAAGGATTTAGCCCAATTTGATAACTTCATTACTCACCAGCAGCTGCAGCATGACCAAGACATCGCCTGGTTCAATACTCAGTTCACCACACTTGTCAGCTACTTTCAGCAGCCACCTCCACCACCTCCATCAGATGATCAGGGTCCCTCGTTCCTTTAGTCTGTGTTTTCTGTTGTTTGTTTCCTATTTTATGTAGTTTGCTTTTTAGTCTGTTTTTTTTTTTTTCTCTGTTGTGGTGTTGTCTTTTGTGTATCTGGACTCTCTTTTTGTGATGACAAAAGGGGGAGTAGGGTGTGGTAGGAAAAGTTGTTGGGTTTGTAACTTTGAAATTCTAATGAACTTTTTTGAAATTTTCCTACTTGTGTTTGTCATCATCAAAAAGGGGGAGATTATTACAAATCTATTTTCATGGCTTATGTTTTGATGATTGACAAACACTATTTCTCTTGGACTGTTTGTTGCTTCTAATTTTTTTAGGAATCAAAGATCGGACGAACAGACAAAGTCAGTTCAGGATTGCGTAGGTTTAGGGTTGAGTCAGTCTGTACTTTTGTTTTTCACTTCTTGAGTCTACTTGTAATGGTTAAAGAGACTGATGCTAAGTAACCCTACACACACACTTGAGAGACTTAGAATTTTTGTTTTTACTCATATCGGCCAGGATGATTTTTATATTTCCTGAACGATCAGGCTTAAAATAGAAAGTCTAAATAAGGATTCTTAATTAAGACAGTCATCATTAACATATCGGCCTGGACGATACGTGTATCGGCCAGGATGATAAGCTCAAAACAGAAAGAAGTTCGCCGCCATAGACAATTAAGGTATACTGTATTTTTAAATTATCGGCCAGGACGATCATTGATCGATCTGGACAAAATTCTCAAATTATGCCTTAATTGATCAGGAAATCAATGGAGTAATTAAGGATAATTAATACGATCATATCGTCCTGGACAATCGCAAGATCGGCCAGGACGATCCATTCAAAAATCTTAAGTTACTTCAGGATGATAAATATTGGTCAGCTCGTATTTAGGGCGATGCTCTGGACGATTTACCTCTAATTTGAACTAATTGGTAAGGACGATCATAAGATCAGCCTGGATGATCAAGCCAATTTTAAATCATCCAGTTTGCATTCAGGGTGATGCTCTGGCCGATCTTCTGAGATTTGTACTGATCGGCCAGGCCGATGTCCATATCGGCCTGGACGATATTATCGGCAACTTGCAATTAATGAGCTCCTTTGAAGCTCTTCTATTTAAAAACTCTTGTTCAACGTTTTGGAAGACATTTGGCTACTACCTTGACCTGAGAAGGCCTTGAGGAGAGAAAGAGAGAGAGGGAGAGAGAGAGAGAGAGGATCTTGTGAGGGGGAGCTTGTGAGGGGATTCATAAGGGTTGCTTCAAGGATCGCTCTGCTTGTTCTTCGTCTAGAGTTTCTTGTCCGTGGAAGGGTCGGTAGAGGTAAGGAGTTAGCTTTTGGTTGTGGTTCTCTGCCAGCTTCAGGAGGAAGCAGAAAGAAGTAGGTTCTCTGCCTTGTCGAGGTGGCAAAAAGGATGTGCTTTGTAAAGGCTTCTCCGCCTAGCTGTGGGGGCTAAAGGAGAGTCACGTTTATAGTACAATACTCAGAGGGCGCCTCCGGGGAGTGGACGTAGGTCGAGTTGACCGAACCACTATAAATTTTTGTGTTCTTATTTTCTTGCATCCGCACTTTTATTTCCGTATTTATTTTTGTGGTGTGATTTTGGTTTATGTGATTTTTATTCTTTGTGAAAAGAAATTTTTAAAATACCAATTCACCCCCCCCCCCCCTCTTGGTTAGCTTGGGTCAATTCTATAGGTCTTAACATCCCTAACGAACTTTCATACACTACGGCCTTTGACGTGTCTTTAGGTGCCTTGTTAGCTTACATCAATGATGATGGGAAAGGTAATGCTCTCTATTACATTAGTCGAAGACTCCATCCCACAAAAATCCCATATATCTTGATCAAGATGTATTGTCTTGCTTTAGTCTTTGCAGCCCAGAAACTAAGAAACTACATGATTTCTCATTCAACCACTTTAATTTTGCAGAGTCAATTCATTGAAATATCTTATGACCCGACCTACATTGCCAGAATACTTGGATTGGTGGTATATGATATTACTTCAATTTCAAATCACTTGTAATCTCCTCCGTGTTGTGAAAGGACAGGCTATTACCGACTTCCTTGAGGCACACCCACTGCCAGCAGATTCTCATTTAAATGATGATTTACCTGATGAATTGATCATGAGTTTAAGGAAATCTGATGATCCTATCTTGGCATTGTTGTTAGAATAATTGCTATTTGAATGCTTTAAATTTTTTGCAACTTATGTAGTTTTGATGATTCCAAACATTATTGTTAAAATATGTAGTTATCTCCTAACAATTTTAGAAGATTTGCATTTGCTCTTGTGTGTACTAACATTTCAGGAAAATCAGACTCCAGACTACGATAACTTCAAATCAAATTCAACATGAGATATTTTGTTAATTTGAAGTTTGCATTTTTTCTTTGAATTAAATTTTGAAAGGGAGTGATTGTAATTGAGTGAATAAAAAACTTACACACACACATAAGGAGATCATAAAATTTTATACTGATCGTACGGGACGATATTTTATCGTACTGGACGATCCGTCAGTTATCTCCTATAGAGCACATGGAACGAATAGGAACTTGCTCGGAAAATTTTTTTTCTAAGTCCTATTCGTCCAGGACAAAATTAATTGTCGTCCCGGACGATTGGTTCTCTGTAAAATTTGCGTCCAGACGAATTTTATTATCGTACGAGGCGACCGGTCCTCTGGAAAATTTTTTTCCAGACGAAATTAAATATCGTACCGGATGATCAGGTCTCTGCAAAATTTTCATCCATACGAAAATAAATTATCGTCCGTGGCGATTGGTCCTCTGAAATATTTTTGTCCAGACGAAATAAATAATCGTCCAGGTCGATCGGGTCTCTGGAAAATTTTTGTCCAGACGAACATATTCTCGTCCAAACGATTAACCGACTTAGAACAGTTTTCAGCAGTTTCTAGAACCGACCTTGTAATAACCGTTCGTACTGGACGAACCTAGTTCGTACAGGACAATCATCTGTATGAAGACATTTCGTACACATATTCAAATAGGGTCATTTCAGATCGTTTAAGTAAAATCGTCCAGGACGATCCAGGATCGTACAGGACGATCCACTGCGTACAGAATTGGAAACTTGCAGTTTTTGGGCGGTTTTTCTTGTCTTTTATATAAATAGTCCAAATTAAACTGCCACCCAATCTTTTTGTCAATTGATCTTCGTGCCTCTTGAGAGAATAGCCAAGGAGAGAGTGGAAGAGAGCATTCAAAGGAGGATTCCTACCACTGGAGCGAGAAGGCTTCACTTGGATTACAAAGGTAAGAATCTCTACTTGTGAAATTGGATTTCTTCACTCTTTTCCTTCTTCCTTCTATATTCTTGTGAGAAGATCAGTCAAGGAGATCCGGTTCTCTGCCGACACTTGGAGAGTGTGAACAGCCGAAGGGTTCTCTGCCTACACTTGGAGAGTGTGAACAGCGGAAAGGTTCTCTGCCTACACTTGGAGAGTTTGAACAGCCGTAGGGTTCTCTGCCCACACTAGAAGAGTGTAAAAGGATGACGGTTCTCTGCCAGCACTGTGGATTGTGTAAAATGACGAAGGTTCTCTGTCGCACCGGGTAGTGGTGAAAAGAGTGTGTTGTAAAGGCTTCTCCGCCTTGCTGTGGGTGCTAAAGGAGAGTCACTATTGGTTTTAGTGCAATACTCAGAGGGTGCCTCAGAGGAGTGGATGTAGGTCTGGTTATAGACCGAACCACTATAAATCTGGTGTCATTTACTTTATTATTTTTACGTTTTCGCACTTTAAATTTCAGTTTTAACAACTCTGTGGTTGAAAAATATTTTTCTACAAACTTTAAAATAAAATTTTATTTCGGTTCAATTTAATCTTCTAAGAGGGTTTAAAATTTTTAAAACTACCAATTCACCCCCCTCTTGGTAGCCGTGGGACATTTACTTAGGCTTAACAACCTAATTACTGATCACAACAAGTGGTATCAGAGCATTGTTTCAAAATCATAAGTTTGAACTACTTTTTGATTAATGTAGATGGCTACATTTGGAAACTGAAACACACCTGAGGGTTACTCTATCACTAGACCTCCACTGTTTGACAATATTCCTTTTGATTTTCGGAAAACACGCATGTCTACTTTCTTACAGTCACTTGATTATCGCATGTGGATGCTAGTCCAGGAAGGTTACTCAAAACCAACTAGATTAGTTGATGGAATTAGGGTAGAAACACCCTATGCAGATTGGACTATTGAAGAACGTGACTTAGCACAATTAAATGCGAAATGTTTAAATAGCTTCTTTTGTGCTTTAAAATCTGAAGACTACATGCGAGTTTCCACTTGTAAAAGCAGAAAGGACATATGGGATAGACTTTGTATAACTTATGAAGGGACAAATGAGGTTAAGCAATCAAGACTCAATATCTTGTTACATGACTACGAATTATTTCGCATGAAACCTAATGAATCTATTTCAGACATGTACACAAGATTCACTCAAATTGTCACCTCTTTGCATGCCCTTGGTAGGGAATTAACTAATGCTGAAATGGTCAATAAGATTCTTCGTTGTTTACCTACTGCATACGATGCTAAAATTACTGCAATTACAGAGTCTAAAGATCTGAACATTTATTCCATTGACAATCTTCTTGGTTCACTCATTGCTTACGAGCAAGGAGTAAGTCAAAGAAAGATTGATGCAGGTGAACCAAGAAAGGACAAGAATATTGCACTAAATGTGAAAGAGTCCGAAAGTGAACACTCACAACCTGAGGATGAAGACGATATTGCACTGATGACTAGACAATTTAGAAGCTTCTTAAAGAGGAAGAAGAAGAGACGTCAGCAATGGAATAGAGGTAAGTATAACAGAAATGGCAAGGTTTCTAATGAAGTGATTTGTTATGAATGCAGGAAACCAGGTCATATAAAGACTGATTGTCCAAAACTCAAAGCCACTCCTAGCAAGGAGAAGGTAGAGGAGAAACCAATGGTAAAGAAGGGCAAGAAGAAGTTTCAAAAGGCTTTTTGGGCGGACTCAGCTTCAGACTCATCTGATATTGAAAAAGAAGAAGAAGTCACCAACCTTTGCTTGATGGCAGATAATGCTGAACAATCAGATCAAGAAGAGGTATGTGATTTAACCTATAATGAATTGTTTGAAGTTTCTGAACACATGCATGATGCATATAGGAAAATGAAAAAGATGCATGCTAGTGTAGTTTTAGAATTGGAAGAGCTTAATAAGGAACACGAAATCCTTAGAAAAGATCATGCTTTAATTGATAACAACCACATGAAACTACTTGATGAATATGATGACATGAATAAAAATTTTGAGAATTTAAAATCATCCTATGCTGAACTTGAAAACGAATTTAAGAATTTTAAGGATGAATCTGAGAGCAAGACATATAGAATCAATTATACCAATCGAATCTTGGAAGATATGAATTCATTTTACAAACTCACTATAAGAGCTCTCGAGGATAATAGGAACCCCCCTAAACTTGAAGATTTTACAAATCCTAAATATTATCCTAAATTCATGAAATCCCTTAGAAGACAATCATATGAAAGAAAACATAGGAATATTTTTCCTAATGTTAAATGTAATAATTGTAGATTTTTGGGACATATATCTCACACCTGCACTTTAAAGATGAAAACTATTTTGGTGTGGAGAACTAAGATGCATAAACCTAGACATATCATACATGCATCTGATTATAAATTTCATAAAGGTGAACCCAAACTAGTTTGGGTTCCCAGGTCTAACATTTGAGAATTTTGCAGGAATACTCTCACACAAGACCTCGTGAGAGTATATGGTACCTGGACAGCGGATGTTCAAAGCACATGACTGGAGATACTGCTCAATTCATAACGCTGGAAGCCAGGAGTGGAGCAAGGTTACACTTGGAGATAATATCACAAAGAAAGTGGTTGGATCAGGTATGATTGAAATTTGAAAAACTTTTTCATAGACAATGTGTTATTAGTTGAAGGCTTAAAACATAATTTGCTTAGTATAAGTCAGCTATGTGATAAGGGCTATAATGTTAAATTTTTACCTACTAGCTGCATAATTAGCCTAAATGGGAAAATTGTTTTAAATGGAAAAAGGGTAAACAATGTCTACATGCTAGATTTAAATTGTATTCAATCTCCTACTGCTTTTTGTTTGAAAACTGTTTCTGATGAATCATGGCTTTGGCATAGGAGACTTTGTCATTCTAGTATGAAAAATCTTAGAAGGATTACCCAAAAGAATTTAGTGAGAGGTATACCTAAACTAGACTTTACCAAGGACCATCTATGTGATGCATGTCAATTAGGAAAACAAGTGAAGTCCTCTTTTAAGTCCAATAAAGATCTTAGGACCAGTAAACCTTTAGAAATTCTACACATGGATCTTTTTGGACCTGTAGGCACTGTAAGTCTAGGAGGAAAGGTATATGGATTTGTTATAGTAGATGATTTTTCAAGATTCACCTGGGTTAAATTTCTTTTTCATAAGAGTGAATCATTTGAGGAATTTAGAAATTTTTCAACTTGGATACAAAGAAAACTAGGATGTGAAATAATTTATATACAAAGTGATCATGGAGGAGAATTTGAAAATGAAAGATTTGAAAATTTCTGTAAAGAAAAAGGGATTGATCACAATTTTTCTGCACCTAGAACTCCTCAACAAAATGGAGTAGTTGAAAGGAAGAACAGAACATTAATAGAAGCCGCCCGAGCAATGTTAGCAGAATACTCGCTTCCTAGATATTTTTGGGCTGAGGCGGTTAGCACTGCATGCTATGTTCTGAATAGGGTAAATGTGAGATCAAATTTGAATAAAACACCCTATGAGTTGCTAAAAGGTAGAACACCAAATTTGTCTCATTTGCATGTATTTGGTTGCAAGGTGTTCATACATAATAATGGAAAATCTGCCTTAGGAAAATTTGATCCAAAATCAGATGAAGGAATTTTTGTTGGATATTCAAGTGTTGAAAAATCTTATAGAGTATTCAACAAAAGAACTTTAGTCATTGAAGAAACCACACATATTGTATTTGATGAAAAATGGAAACATGGAAGAGCCAAATGTTGTTGAAGAAGAAATTGAAGAAAACTCCCAAAAGATTGATAGATTAAATTTGGAAAAAAATGTGGAAGAAAATTTAGAAAGAGAAGACCCTTTGCCTAGAGATTTGAGATTTTCTAAAAACCACCCAAAGGAATTGATTATAGGTGAACCAAGTGAGGGTGTTAGAACTAGGCGTGGATTAAACAAGGAAGTCAATCATTCAGCCTTTATTTCAACTATTGAACCCACTAATATTGATCAAGCACTTTCTGATGAATTTTGGATATTGGCCATGCAAGAAGAGTTAAATCAATTTGTAAGAAATAAAGTTTGGGAACTAACTACAAGGCCAAAAGATCAAAGTGTTGTTGGAACCAAGTGGGTGTTCAAAAATAAAATGAATGACTCAGGAGTAGTCATTAAGAATAAGGCTAGATTAGTAGCTAAGGGGTATAATCAAATTGAAGGAATTGATTTTGAGGAAACTTTTGCCCCTGTAGCTAGACTTGAAGCAATTAGGGTTTTACTAGCCTTTGCCTGTTTTAAAGGTTTTAAATTATTTCAAATGGATGTCAAAAGTGCCTTTTTAAATGGGGTAATTGAGGAAGATATTTTTGTAGAACAACCTCCAGGTTTTGAAAATTCTAAATTTCCAAATCATATTTTCAAATTAAAAAAGGCATTATATGGATTGAAACAGGCACCTAGGGCTTGGTATGAGAGGTTGAGCACCTTCCTACTTGAAAGATCTTTTGAAAAAGGAAGTGTGGATACAACTCTTTTTTTAAGAAAAATTGGAAAGGATATACTTATTGTTCAAATTTATGTGGATGATATCATCTTTGGATCTTCAAATAAACATCTTTGTGATGATTTTTCTAAAACAATGAGTAGTGAATTTGAAATGAGTCTAATGGGAGATTTAAATTACTTTCTAGGTTTTAGCATTAAGCAACTTGAGGAAGGTGCTTTTCTTAGTCAAACTAAATATATTAAGGACATCCTCAAAAAATATGAAATGGACAATGCTAAACCTATTAGTACACCAATGAGTTCCTCAGTTCAGTTGGATAAGGATCTTAAGGGAAAATCTGTTGATCAAAAGAAATTTAGAGGGATAATTGGATCTTTACTTTACTTGACTGCTAGCCGACCAGATATTATGTTCAGTGTTTGCTTATGTGCTAGATTTCAATCAGATCCAAAAGAATCACATCTGACAGCAGTGAAAAGGATTTTAAGATATCTACTAACTCAAAACTTAGGAATTTGGTATCCTAAGTTTAGCTCTTCATTTGAAATTATTGGTTACTCAGATTCTGACTTTGCAGGCTGTAGAGTGGATAGGAAAGCACTTCTGGAACATGTCAATTCATTGGAAATTCATTAGTTTCATGGTCTAGTAGAAAACAAAATTTAGTGGCACTATCTACTGCAGAAGCAGAATACATTGCATTAGGAAGTTGTGTGGCACAAGTACTTTGGTTAAAACAACAGTTGATTGATTTAGGATTAACTATAGGTATTATTCTAATTTATTGTGACAATACTAGTGCTATTTGCATTTCCAAAAATCCTATTCAACATTCTAGAACCAAACACATTGATATAAGGCAACATTTCATAAGGGATCATGTATCCAAAGGAGAAATTGAACTCATACATGTTTCAACTGAAAATCAACTTCTAGACATTTTTACAAAACCTTTAGCCTTTGATACTTTCAGTACTTTAAGAACAAGGCTTGGTGTTATTGATTTGAATGCTTAAACAAAATGTCTTTGCAACATTGATATTTGTTTTGTTTTATTTTGTTTTAATCTTGTGAAATTTTTTGTGTTTTGAATGAATTATTTTTGGATCTATGGTTTTGTTTTATGTTTTCTGTGTTTTTGAATATTTTGTTTGATTTTCTTAATTTAAAAATCAAAATAAAAAATTTTTGGAGGAAATCATCCGGGACGAATATGGTTTCGTACGGGACGATATGTGAAAGAACAGTTTGCGCGAATTTTAACCGTTTTGAGAGCAGTTTTTAATTAGATCGTCTGTACGATCGGACGATCGTCCAGGATGAAAATATTTTTTTTCTCTCAAACGTCGGGACGATTGAATGGAGCGGTTGAGTGGATAAGACAGTTATTAATATGGACTTCGTCTGTACGAAGTTTTCGTTCGTCCAGACGAACATGTGTCGGTTCATTGTAGGGGACGGTTTTCAAGAGACATTAAAACGATTTACTTTTTGATCGTCTGTACAAAATTTTTTCGTCTGTATGATCGGTCAAATCAAAAAGCCTGTATGAAGGGACGCATCGTAAGTTGTGTTGATTACGAAAAGCCGTTACATTTTGGACGAATTGGATCGTCTGTACGAAATTATTTCGTCCAGACGAACGATGATTTTTCGTCCATGATGAATATTTTCGTCCAGGACGAATGTATCGTTTTTCTTTAAATGTGAAGGCTTTCTAACTTAACAATCACACTTCCAAACTTCATTTTCAATCCCTTTCTACTTCAAATCGACAATGGCCTCCTCAAGCAAGAGACAAAAGGTGTTGGTGAAGAAACCAAATAGGAATGCCCCAGACAACTTTCTTTCTAAGGCGAATGAGGAATCTTTTCCCCATTTTGCATCCTGCCAAAATCACTCCCTCTCGCATTCTAATTCAAACTGAGTTAAAGTTTCGGGTAATGCACCTCTTTGCCTCAACCCAATTTCACTTCATTCTTTCTCTCGTACACTTCTACAACAAGCAAACCTACCACTATTTCCTAGCAAACATGAGTTTTAATTTTGACCACTCCTCCAATAGTTCTTATGTCTTTAAACAAAAAGTTGAGATCACCAAGCACGACCTTGGTGCATTTTTAAACTTAAGAACTGTGGGATATAGAGCCAATACCCTAATGAGTGTAAAGAAATTTGAATGGTATGAAGTCAATAGGGTGATTAGAGAAATTGGCCTAACCTATCATGTTGCTAGAGTTTCTGGAATGACCAAAAATGCCCGAATCATCCAGCATATCCTTCGATCCTCAATCATTCCTAAAGCTGGTGATAGGATTAATATTACCCCTCTCCTTTCTTCTCTAACCTTTTTAATTATGAAAGGACATCCTATTGACGAAGCCCAACTTATCATAGATCATATCTATGGGCTTTCAGAAATAGGACATGCAGATCAGAAGAGGAAGAAGAACATTTCATTAGGACACTTAATCACTTATATTTTGGAAAAGAAATACAACATAGTGCATCCTGATGAAGAATACGAAGAGCCAGTTTACTATAATGATGCTTCATTCAGATTGTTCTTCAAGGAGGAAAAAGGAAAAGCACATGCCAGTGCTTCAGAAGAGGAGGAAGAAGAAGGAGTGCAAGCTTCTGCTCCTCAATCAGATTATCAGAATCTGATTGAAAGATTTGATAGATTAGAGACTCACATTGATCAAAGGTTTGATCAATTTGATGCTCAACTTACGCAGCAGCAACAAGACATTGGAAATATTAGAAATAAAGTACATGAAATTAATACCAATGTAATGTTGATGGCCTCCTACTTCAACCTTTTTGGCGGCATTCCTCCTCCTCCTCCAGAACAGTAGAAATGATTTTCTGTGCGTCTGTTGTATTCGTTTTTTATGTTTTTATTGTGTCTGTTTAATTGTTAAGTGTTTGTGTTTATGTTAGTTTTTCTTTTTAAGTTAAAAGTCTTTTTCTTCTTGTTGTTTAGATATTATGTAATCTGTTCATTAATATCAATGGAAGTTGTTATGTTTTTTCAAATTTGATTTGTTTTTGGAATGTGGTTAATGTTTATGAATTTCATTAGTATTATTTAATCTTCATAGTGCTTAAATTTGATTGTAATTTGAGATTATCTATATTAGAAAATCTAGTCTTTCTAAATTTATAAGTTGTTTATAACTTGTTGTAATTAGAACTTTTAAATTCATGTCTATTCATTTAGACTACATAAAAGTTAATATTACTAATGCAATTTAGATGTTTTCTTATTTTGTATTTCTATGCTCAATTGATATTTATGCACTTAGAAATATTTGAAATTTTAGATTATAGATTTTGGAAAGAAGTGGTCTCAATTACTCTTGAACATTGTACAAAATGTATAAAAATCAAAAGGAATTCGCAAAGATTTGCAAAGTGAAAAAGAGGCACAAAATAAGCCCAACCAAGAAAAAATGCACAAAAATGTGCCCCAAAATTTTGAAAAAGATGCGCAAAGTGCCACATGTGATAATTCTCTTCTTTCCAAATTCGTTCAATCTCTTAATTCAAATTGATCTTATGTTCATTTATATTCTATTGAACTTTGAAATATAGAATTTTTGTACATCTCTCTTGTAATATTTTTCTATTGTCAAATGTCTAAATTGAATCATGTCTTTGATAAATTCTTCTTACTTAATGTTATATCACTTCTTAAATTTTATGAATTTCTATGATTGATCTAATATTTTTAGTTTAAAATTGCATACCCTATGTCAATCACCATTTAGATTAAATTTTAAAATGAATTTCATTTAATTAATTACATTTCTTGTATATTTCTTCTTCACTTTTTGTTGCTGTCAAAAAGGGGGAGAAATTATTGTGTTTTCTGTTTTGATTATTCTGTTTGCAAGTTTTTGACTTTGTAGTTGTTTGTGTTAAAATTTTTGAAAAACAAAAATATTGTTCTTTATGCCTCCTTATTTTAATGTACTTATCAATTCAGGGGGAGTTTAGGAGAAAGGAGATTTGTTTAACTTGCAACCATACAAACAATAATTGTTTTGCCATCATCAAAAAAGGGGAGATTGTTAGAATAATTGCTATTTGAATGCTTTACATTTTTTGCAACTTATGTAGTTTTGATGATTCCAAACATTATCGTTAAAATGTGTAGTTATCTCCTAACAATTTTAGAA
Source organism: Dendrobium huoshanense (assembly GCA_016618105.1). Classification (NCBI taxonomy): domain Eukaryota; kingdom Viridiplantae; phylum Streptophyta; class Magnoliopsida; order Asparagales; family Orchidaceae; genus Dendrobium; species Dendrobium huoshanense. The sequence continues at coordinate 23,443,257 of CM028355.1, forward strand.
GATTTGCATTTGCTCTTGTGTGTACTAACATTTCAGGAAAATCAGACTCCAGACTACGATAACTTCAAATCAAATTCAACATGAGATATTTTGTTAATTTGAAGTTTGCATTTTTTCTTTGAATTAAATTTTGAAAGGGAGTGATTGTAATTGAGTGAATAAAAAACTTACACACACACATAAGGAGATCATAACATTTTATACTGATCGTACGGGATGATATTTTATCGTACTGGACGATCCGTCAGTTATCTCCTATAGAGCACATGGAACGAATAGGAACTTGCTCGGAAAAAATTTTTCTAAGTCCTATTCGTCCAGGACGAAATTAATTGTCGTCCCGGACGATTGGTTCTCTGTAAAATTTGCGTCCAGACGAATTTTATTATCGCACGAGGCGACCGGTCCTCTGGAAAATTTTCATCCAGACAAAATTAAATATCGTACCGGACGATCAGGTCTCTGGAAATTTTTTGTCCATAGGAAAATAAATTATCGTCCGTGGCGATTGGTCCTCTGAAATATTTTCGTCCAGACGAAATAAATAATCGTCCAGGACGATCGGGTCTCTGGAAAATTTTCGTCCAGACGAACATATTCTCGTCCAAACGATTAACCGACTTAGAACAGTTTTCAGCAGTTTCTAGAACCGACCTTGTAATAACCGTTCGTACTGGACGAACCTAGTTCGTACAGGACGATCATTTGTACGAAGACATTTCGTACACATATTCAAATAGGGTCGTTTCAGATCGTTTAAGTAAAATCGTCCAGGACGATCCAGGATCGTACAGGACGATCCAGGATCGTACAGGACGATCCACTGCGTACAGAATTGGAAACTTGCAGTTTTTGGGCGGTTTTTCTTGTCTTTTATATAAATAGTCCAAATTAGACTGCCACCCAATCTTTTTGTCAATTGATCTTCGTGCCTCTTGAGAGAATAGCCAAGGAGAGAGTGGAAGAGAGCATTCAAAGGAGGATTCCTACCACTGGAGCGAGAAGGCTTCACTTGGATTACAAAGGTAAGAATCTCTACTTGTGAAATTGGATTTCTTCACTCTTTTCCTTCTTCCTTCTAGATTCTTGTGAGAAGATCAGTCAAGGAGATCTGGTTCTCTGCCGACACTTGGAGAGTGTGAACAGCCGAAGGGTTCTCTGCCTACACTTGGAGAGTGTGAACAGCGAAAAGGTTCTCTGCCTACACTTGGAGAGTTTGAACAGCCGTAGGGTTCTCTGCCCACACTAGGAGAGTGTAAAAGGATGAAGGTTCTCTGCCAGCACTGTGGATTGTGTAAAAGGACGACGGTTCTCTGCCGCACCGGGTAGTGGTGAAAAGAGTGTGTTGTAAAGGCTTCTCCGCCTTGCTGTGGGTGCTAAAGGAGAGTCACTATTGGTTTTAGTGCAATACTCAGAGGGTGCCTCTGAGGAGTGGATGTAGGTCTGGTTATAAACCGAACCACTATAAACTTGGTGTCATTTACTTTATTGTTTTTACGTTTCCGCACTTTAAATTTCAGTTTTAACAACTCTGTGGTTGAAAAATATTTTTCTACAAACTTTAAAAGAAACTTTTATTTCGGTTCAATTTAATCTTCTAAGAGGGTTTACAATTTTTAAAACTACCAATTCACCCCCCTCTTGGTAGCCGTGGGACATTTACTTAGGCTTAACAACCTAATTACTGGACTCAACAATTGTATTTTGATGGTGTGATGTCCTCCCAATGGGGTAAAACCAAAAAATCTATGCTTACCAAGAAAAAGCTAGAATTGGTCTTATTTTCTTAACACCAGAGAAGGGAATGATGAATTTTCCTACCATTTATCAAAGCCTTACACAAATAATGAGGTTGAGTATGAAGCTCTGATAACCATCTTAGAACTTGCAATTATGATGGAGATTATATAGACTATAATCTTTGGTGATTCTCAACTGGTGATCAACCAGGTTGCAGGAACCTATAAGATTTTAAATCCTTATCTCCTCAAATACAACCAGTACACCAGTCACCTACTTAAGTAGATCCCTGTTGTAACTTTGTATAAGGTTCCTAGTGGAAGTAATTTTATGGAGAATGCCTTAGTGTGGCTTGCAAAGGAATTTGCATGCCAGAACAAAACTCCATTCTTATAGAAATTTAAAGTCGCCAGGTCATCTCTCTTATAGATTTAGAGCACATCAATAAGAAATCTCTCTTAATCCTATCTACCTCTTCAAATATTAATGAAGAATGTCACTGGAGAACTGTTAATCGACTACCTTCAAGAGGGTAAACTTCCCCAGGTTAAATGCCTCACCAACCAAATTAAGAAAAATACCCTATCGTATGCTTTAGTCAATAATACATTATACTATCGATCATTCAATCAAATGTAGCTACATTATTTAGAAAAATGAGAGCCCTGAAGGTCATTAATGAGGTTCATTATGGACTATGCGGTTCTCATTAATCGGGTCCAAAAAGGAAGTTTAAAATCAAAAGACTTGGATATTACTGGCCTACAATGATTGATGATTACCTAAACATTACAAAATGTTGTCATCAATGCTAGGTCCATGGTGTAGTTTTACGTCATCCACCTAATGTGTTGCATACTATAATAGCTTTGTGGCCCTTCAAAACTTGGGGCATGGATGCTATCAGGTTGATCAACCGTCCTTCTTCAAAGGGTCATCTCTTCATATTAGCTGCAACTAACTATTTTATAAAGTTGGCATAAGCAATTCTCATATGCAATGTCACATCACACCATGTTTTCCAGTTCTTTTGTGACAATAATGTATATCGATTCAGTATATCCTAAAGAATCATATAAGATAATGGGTCCACATTCAAGTCTACAAGAATTAACAAATTTATAAGATGTCATAAGATTGATTGGGGATACTTAATAATCTATATCCCTTGGGCTAATGGGTTGGTTGAGGCCTTCAATAGGACTTTGGTGCAAATTATTAAAAGGCCCTTGGTGATAACAAATGTCAATAGGATAAGAGGTTGGTGGAAGCTTTATGTGACTATCTGATCACTTATAGAATCTCAACCAAATCCAATATGTTTGTACTAGTGTATAAATTTTAGGCCATGCTTCAGTTGGAGATACAAATCCCCTTGCTTAGAACTGTAATCCACAATGAAATCATGACTGAGTGGAATGCACGGCTCCAGCTAGAAGAACTTGAAGGCCTTGAAGAGTGTCATTTCCAAGCTAAAAAAAAGTGTAGAATTGTATAAGGCATGAATGGTTCAAGTTTCATGATAAGATAGTGCAACCTAGAACCATCCAAGTAGGAGACTTGGTCATGGTTCTTTAGAGGCTTATCTTAGTTCACTGAAAGATTAGTGGGAAGTTTGAACCAACATGGTAAAGACCATTTTTCTAGAGATTTCCTATGAAGAAGGCTCTTATTAGCTAGTGGATTGTAAAGTAAAACACCTGATGTTATCTATCAATGGGCCTTTCCTTAAGAAACATTATGTTTGATGTAGCTTAGATTTTCAATTAGTGAAATGTCTTGGTATCTTGAACTAATTTTGATTGATCCTATTTCCACTATCCAAGCATTTCCAAAAGCATAAGGTCATAAATAAATCATATCCAATCCTCCTCCCTTCTTATTAGGTGATTCCTTCCCTTATGTTTTTGATCCACTATGATGGGCATGTTTTGACCCAATTATACGATCACTCATTCATCAATGTTTGGCATGTTTTGACCACACCACAAGATCATTCAACCTGATCCTCTATGATGGGCATGTTTCGACCCCACTATATAATCATTTGATCCTCTATGTTGGGCATATTTTGACCCCACCATAAGGTTATTCTACCAGGTCCTCTATATTGGGCATATTTTGACCCCAGCATAAGACCATTAAGTCTTATCCTGTGTAGGACATGTTTCAACCCCACCATAAGACCATTCAACCTGATTCTATGTGATGGGCATATTTTGACCCCATAATATGATCATTTGGCCCTCTAAGTTAGGCATAATTTGACCCCACCACAAGGTCATTCAACCCGGTTCTTTGTATTGGGCATATTTCAACCCCACCACAAGACCATTTAATTTGATCCTATGTTGGGCATATTTCAACTCCACCACAAAGTCATTCAAACTGTTCCTCTATGTTAGGCATGTTTTAACCCCACCATAAGACCATTCAACTATACCCTATATGATGGGCATGTTTTGATCATATCATATGATCATTCGTCCCTCTATATTGAAATTACTATATTGATAAGGGGGGGGGGGGGGGGGGGGGGGGGGGATGAATTGTGAAAATTTTGTAGCAATAATAAAAGACCTAAGCAAGAGTTCTAATATTATGGTGTTTTTAAATTTTTAACAAGAAAATTTAACTACTACAAAGGCAAATACTTGAACTCAACATGTAACGATAAAATCCTTTTTCTTCCACAATTTTCACAAAGAAAATATTATGAAAATTAAGTGCAAGCAAAAATAAATAAAGATAAGGAAAAAACACACCAGAATTTTATAGTGGTTTGGTCAAACCATGACCTACGTCCACTCCCCGGAGTCCTCCGCTATGAGAATTTCACTACAAAATATAACTCTACTTTTGCCCCCCTTGGCAAGGCGGAGAAGCTTTTACATGACTCACTTTCACCAGCCCGGCGTGGCGGAGTGCCAAGCCCTGTTTTCACATTCCTGGAGATGGAAGAGTACCTTCTCATTTTTCTTCCTCCTAGAGAAGGCAGAGTACCTTCGAGGTTACGGATGTAGAAAAGTCTCCCCCTTAGAGAGCCTCCACAGGTTCTTCTTGGGCCATAGGAGGAGCAAGATGCATCAAGAATGGAGCAACCGTGTGATCTCCCTCACACCTCTTCTCCCTCACCGAGCTCACCTTCTCGTTTCTCTCTCAAACCCTAAAAACTTTTCAAGAGCTCTCTCCCAAGAATTCCCTCTCTAATCACGTTCCCCACTTTCTCTGTCTCTCAAAAAAGATTACTAAATTGAAACATAAAAATAGGCTCCAAAATCTTTGAAATATTCAAAGTAGCCATTACTATCGTACAGTACGATATGACATCGTACAATATGAGATGTATAACAGTCTTCATCCTGGTACGAAGGTTTACGAATAGTTCAAAATAAATCATACAGTATGATATAACATCAAACCATACGAACCTCCACTCTTCTGTTCGTACAGGACGATAGACGGGATGATTAAAACTCATCTCTATTCATTGTATGGTACAATCTTCTACGTACAGTATGATGAGGCCAAATCAAGGGATCATCCAGGACGATCTCCGGAACGATAAAATTGGCCCTCTGTTCATCGTATAGTATGAATAGGTTCATATAGTATGATGACCAATCAAAAATTAGTCCTCGAATTAATCCACTAATTACGGGTTAATTTAAGTAAGTATTCAAATAAAACCGTACAGTACGAACATATTCGTATAGTATGAACAACTAATAAAACTTACTTAAACTAATCTAGCGGCTAGGGTTTTTGATTTATAACCCATCGTACATTACAATAATGTTTGTACGGTATAATTTGTTCACAGAAAATTATTTTAAACAGATTAGATCGCACAATACGAAATAAAGTCGTATAGTATGATCAATAGAGAAAGAAAATCTACATTTTTTTTTTAAAACACTCTCCCCCTGTGTGTGTGCATAGTTGCTCAATTTTTACATGTAGTTTGTGGCCAGACTTAAGAAAAGAAAAAATAAAATAAATATAAAATTATATTGTTTCAGACTCACACTCCTAATCTAACTAGTTTTGAATCTTCCTATTGTCTTGAGTAATTTGTGATCTTCTTAAATTGTTAGTACTCACAGGGAATAGAAGAAATCAAATAATATTCAATGAATAGATAGTTCAGGCGACATTATTTATCTTCATCAAAATCTCAAACTCGGGGTCATGGGCTGCAACAATCTCCCCCTTTTTGATGATGTCAAATAATGTTTGTTGTAGAAAAGTTTGAAAGGCATTTTTTTTTGTTTTTTGTCATAAGAAAAAGTAATGCAGTACAAAATAGGAAAAAAGAAAATGCAGTATGAAATAGAAAAAGAAATGCATTTTATTTAAACATCAAGAAATATAAGAGCAGACTACAAACTTCTCCCCCTTTTGATAGCACCAAAAAGAGGAGTAAACAACACTAAGAAAAAAATACGACACATATACACTTCAAAGAGAATGATCCTAATCACTTGGAGGTGGAGGTGGGTTTGGTTAGAAATAGTGAAGGATTGTGTCTCCTTCTTCATCATCAAATTCAGGTTCTTCAGGCTCTTGTCCCCGATGTAAAAGAATACGAAAAGAGACATCTGTATAAAGATTGGAAGATTATCAGTTTCACCAGGATAGGTTAATTGGTATTTATTTTGAAGGATGTATCCTATAAGGTGACCAAGAGCTAGATTTTGTTTTCGGCAAGTAGTAGGGAGGCGAATAAAAGTCATATGATGAATGTATTCAATAATCAAATCTGCCTCATCAAATTTGGTGTTGGACATGATAAGATAGGTAGTGACAGATAAAGTCTGGGTCATGTTGATCCGGTCACCAGCTTTGGGCACTATAGAGGCTCTAAGGACATGTTGAATAATTTTGGCATTTTGATTGAGTGATTGGACAAGTGGCTGGTATTGATAGAAGGCTGAATTCCTAAGGACAAGATTAATATCACTCCAGTCAAATTCATTTGTGAGAAAGGAATGAACCCTAGGTCCTTCAGTGGATAGCCCAATATATTGGGAGATGTTAGCTTTGGTAATCTCTATATTTTGGTGACAGACAAAGGAGTGGAAAGTTGTATTGTCGGCAGTGTTGGTAAGATTTGCTATAAATTCAAATAGGAGTTTGGAGTTGAAGGGGAAGTTAGATTAAGAAGGAACTGGAAAGTGGTGGAAGCGAAGAGGTTTAGTACCTCGAAATTTAGAGCAGCATGATTAAGCATTTTGGATGGTGTAATCTTGCAGGTTTTGAACTTGTGATAGGCCTCTTCATTTTCAGCACTTATAAAGATAGTGCTATGATGGCTAGAGGAGGATGAGCTTCCAGCTACCAAACAACCCCTCTTGTTGTAACTCGACATTATCAGGAAGGCAAGGAGATTAAGTGAGAAGTGATGTCAGTGAAGAATTGTGACTGAAGAGATCTGCCAAGCAAGCAAATTTATAGAATTTTTCATACATCGTATAGCATGATCTAGTATCATACAGTACGATAAGGAAATAAATGTTCTGTGGATTCAGTTCGTCAAAAGGTGGTCAACCCGTACAGTACAATAGGTATCGTATAGTACAATCAAAAGGATTTCGATCGTCCCGAGGGTTGTTGGTACAACCTTTGATGAAAAGTTTCATACAGTACGAATGACAATTATATCATACAAGACACCTTTGAGTTGTTCTCATCTGTTTTTGCTATGGTGGATTGTGCGGTGCGAAGTAGGGTATAGTACAGTACGAACACCAATAATATCGTATCAAATAGAGTTAATTCATCCCAATCCATTTGCTGACGTAAATCATACAGTACAAAGAGAAGGTATTATACCGTACGATAGTCAATAATGTCATACCAGACAGATTGAATGACTACCAGCTATATCGTACAGTACGATGTAGATCATACAGTACAATCAATAGAGGCGAAATTTGCATATGGGTTATGTTTGTGTAGTTTTGGATATATCGTACAGTACGATAGTTGGTCATACATTACGATAATAAAATGTCAAATTTGGTGGTTTTGTGTATTGAGTGTATGATGATCAGGAACAGCCTTAAAATAATTTTTTTTTTGTTTTATGCATTAATGTCTATGACACCTAATCTAGTCCTCAAGGTGCTAAAGGTATAGAATGCTAGTGGTTTTTTGAATATGTCAGCCAATTGATCTCCTGTAGTGATGTGATGCAATCCTATATCTCCCTTAGCAACATGATCTCTTATGAAATGGTGTCTAATATTTATGTGTTTCGTTTGAGAGTGCTGAATTGGATTCTTAGAGATGAAAATTGTACTTGTGTTATCACACATGATAGAGATGGTTCCTACAGGTAGGCCAAGATCAAGAATTTATTATTTTAACCATAGTACTTATTCAAAACAACTTCCTACTGCAATATATTCTGCCTCGGTCGTGGAAAGGGCTACTGAGTTTTGCTTCCTACTAGGTAAAGAAACTAATGATTGTCCTATGAATTGGCAGGTACCAGAGGTGCTTTTTTTATTATCCTACATCTTGCAAAATTAGAATCTGAGTACCCTAAGATTTCAAAGGAAGTGTTGTGCCTAGGATACCAAATTTCTAATTTCGGGATGCCTAGTAGATATCTTAGGATTCTTTTGACCGCAGTTAAGTGAGACTCTTTAGGATCGGCTTAAAAATGGGCACAGAGGCACACACTAAACATTATGTCCGGTCTACTAGCAGTCAGGTAAAGAAGGGATCCAATCATTCCTCTATATTTGTTCTGATCTACTAATTTTTCATTAGGATCTTTATCTAATTGAATTGTTGAGCTCATTGGAGTGTTCATGGGCTAAGCACTATCCATTTCATATTTTTTTAGAACATCGTTAATGTATTTCGTTTGGCTAAGGAATGTTTAATTACACATTTGTTTCATGCTAAAGCTAATAAAATAGTTAAGTTCTCCCATCATGCCCAATTCAAACTCATTACTCATTATTTTTTAGAATTCATCACACATATTTTTATCTAAAGATCCAAACAAGATGTCATCCACATAGATTTGAATAGTGAGAATTTCATTTTTGATCTTTTGTAAAAAGAGTATAGTATCTACATTGCCTTTTTCAAATTCTCTATCCATTAAGAATGAGCTAAGTCTCACATACCAGGCTCTAGGTGCTTACTTTGATCCATAAAGTGCCTTCTTTAATTTAAATACATGGTTTAGAAATTATGAGCTTTCAAATCCGGGGGATTGCTCAACATAGACATCTTCCATAATTACCGCATTCAAAAAATCACTATTTATATCCATTTGATATAGTTTGAAGTTCTTGAAACAAGCAAAAGCTAAGAGCACTCATATGGTTTCTAGTCTAGCAATAGGGGCAAAGGTTTCTTCAAAGTTTATTCCCTCAATTTGGTTGTACCCCTTAGATGCTAATATGGCTTTATCTCTTATTATTGTTCCTGAACCATTCACCTTATTTTTGAAGACCCATTTTGTTCCAACAACACTTTGTTCTTTAGGTTTCTTGACTAACTCCCAAACATCATTCCTGGTGAATTGGTTTAGCTCTTCTTGCATTGCTAGAATCTAGAATTCAACTCATAAGGCTTGATCTATACTTCTAGGTTCTATCATAGAGATGAATATTGAATGACTAACCTCTTTCCTAAGTCCATGCCTAGTTCTTACACCTTCTGAAGGGTCTCCTAAAATTAAATCTTTAGGATGACTAGAAGAATATCTCCATTCTCTAGGCAAATCTTCCTGATGTTCTACCCTTTCTTCTAAGGTCATAGTCTCTACTCCTTGAATCGCCTCTATTTCATCAGCTTCAATTTTATATTATGAGGGCTTATCTGATTCATCAAACACTACATGGGTGGACTCTTCTACTACTAGGGTTCTCTTATTAAAGATTCTATAGGCTTTACCTACATATGAATAACCTAAGAAGACACCCTCATCAGACTTGGGATCAAATTTTCCTATGGGAAGTTTGTCATTAATTAATATGAAGTACTTGCACCTAAAGACATGTAAGTGTTAAAGATTTGGTGTCTTACCCTTAAGGAGTTCATAAGGAGTTTTATTCAGCTTAGATCTAATGTTTACCCTATTTAAAACATAACACGCTGTGTTGACTGCTTCTGCCCAAAAGTATCTAGGAAGGGCGTACTCTGCTAACATTGCCCTAGCGGCTTCTACCAAGATTCTATTCTTCCTTTCTGCTATACCATTTTATTGTGGTGTTCTAGGAGCTGAGAAATTATGTTCTATTCCTATCCCTTGGCAAAATAATTCAAATCTATAATTTTCAAACTCTCCACCATGATCGCTATGGATTTTGAGATTTCACAACCTAATTTTCATTGAATCCATGTCGAGAATACATTAAATTCCTCAAATGACTCTTTTTTATGTGCTAGGAATCTAACCCAAGTGAATCTAGTGAAGTCATCTATAATTACAATTCCATAGTTTTTTCCTCCTAGGTTAGCTGTGCTAATGGGTCCAAATAAGTCCATGTGTAGGATTTCTAATGGCCTAGAGGTGATCACATCTTTAATTGAATGAAAAGATGATTTGACTTATTTTCCTAGTTGACAAGCATCACATAAATGATCCTTAGTAAAGTCTAACTTAGGTACGCCTCTAACTAGATTTTTCTGAGTAACAATTCTAAGTGTCTTCATACTAGCATGGCATAGTCTCCTATGCCATAACCATGAGTCATCTACTTTTGTTTTTAGGCAAAAAGAATTTGAACTATCAATGCAATCAAGGTCTAACATGTAAACATTGTTCATTCATTTTCCTTCTAAAATAAGTTTTTCATTTAAATTAATCAGGCATTTGTTAGACAGAAATTTAATGTCAAAACCTTTATCACACAATTGACTAATGCTAAGTAAGTTATGCTTCAAACCATCAACTAATAAAACATTTTCAATTAAAAAATTCTTAGCATTACCAACAATACTTGAGCCTATCACTTTTCTGGTAGTGTTGTCTCCCAATGTTACTTTGCCTCCAGTTATGGTCTCTAGTACAATGAACTTCTTCATATCTCCAGTCATGTGTCACGAGCAGCCACTATCTAGGTACCACATGCTATCAGTAGGACTTTTGTGAGAGCATCCCTATAATTTCATTCAAGGATTAGATTTGGGAACCCAAGTGAGTTTGGGTTCCTCCTTATGCTTGCATGAATGAGATGTATGCATGCTATGCTATGTGTTGTGGATCAATGGTTTATGATTGTGATGATAGCAAACATTCTTATTTCTCTACGACTGCCTTATGTACTGACATTTCAGGTTCACATGATCGAACAGCAATTTGGAATCAGCTCAAGATTGGGTAGACTAGGTCTGAGTCAGTTTATACACTTTTTCCTTTCTTGAGTCTATTGTATTTGGTGTGGCTCCTGATGTTTTGTAACTTGGAAGATTTTTTATTGCTCCCTAAAGATTTCTATTTTTGGTAACATCATTCGGGAAGATATTTATATCGTCCTGGACGATCTGTCCAAAAGTAGAAACCTTAATTAGGGCATCCTCATTAAAGCAGCTATCATTATGCAAAACACATCGTCCTGGATGATTTTGTATCAGTCAGGACGACAGGCTCAAAACAGAAAGAATCTGCCGCCAGATCTATTGAGAAATAACCTACTTTTGGACATCGTCCAGGTGGATCGTCCAGGATTATAAAATATCGTCCAGGACGATCCAGGTCAATTTTCCAAAATTTCTCTAGAATTTAAGGAAAGCAATTATGACTTGATTTCACGATCAAATCGTCCTGGACGATCGCAAAATCGTACTGGACGATATGTTGGATGATTGGTCATCGGATAGCTATTTTTCAGGGCGATGTTGTGGATGATATTCCACAATTTGTACTGATCGTCCAGGATGATATATTATCATCCTGGATGATATGAACAAACTTCTTCTGATCATCTCAAATCGTCCAGGCTGATTGGGCTTAAATTGTACTGATCGTACAGGACGATATGCCTATCATCCTGGACGATAATGTCGAGAACTTGCATTAATGAGCTCATTTTGAGAACTTCTATTTAAGCTTTGTCAAGACACTTTTGTAAGTGTCTTTTGCAGCCATTGTAGCTTCGTTCTTGTGGTGGAGACTTTAAGAGAGAGTTTGAAAGGGAGTGAGGAACGGGTGAAGTCTGAGAGGGAGAAGATCCTGTGAGGGGGGAATCAAGGGAGTGTGGAGGGGATTCCACACGGTTGCTCCGGCAGGCTTGCATCTTAATACCGTCGGATTCAAGGCTTGTCTCAAGGGAACTTCACCAAAGAAGAAGATCTCTTTGGTGTCAAAGGACCCGGTGACTCCACCGCATCGGGGAAGGTGGAAGTGATTTTGTAAGGGCTTCTCAGCCTAGCTGTGGGGGCTAAAGGAGAGACACTTTTTTAGTGCAATACTTGGAGGGTGCCTCCAAGGAGTGGACGTAGGTCAAGGTAGACCGAACCACTATAAATCTAGTGTGTTCTTTTCTTTTTATTGCTTATGCATTATTTTCTTCCGCACTTTGATTTCTGTGGTGATTTTTTTTTTAGTTTTATCTTTGATTTTAAAGTTATTCAATTCACTTCTCTCTTTGTTAGCATTGGGCCAGTTCTATAGGGCTTAACATCCCTAAACTTTTAAGTGGTATCAGAGCACTTTCAAGTGGTATCAGAGCTGTTTTCAAAAAATAAGTTTTTAAAAGCTTTTGAATTTTGATCCATGGCTAATCATAATGTTGCGGAAGGTTATTCAATCACCAGACCTCCTTTATTTGAAAATATATCATTTGATTTTTGGAAAACTCGCATGTTTATTTTCTTACAATTGATTGATTTTCATATGTGGCATATGATTTTAACTGGTTATTCATCATCGTCACATACTGTTAAGGGAGTTAAAACTGATATTCCTTTTAATCAATGGAATAGGGAAGAACAAGTAAATCCTCAATTGAATGCAAAATCTTTAAACTGCTTTTTCTGTGCTTTAAATTCTGAAGATTTTATGTTAGTATCCATGTGCACTACTGGTAAAGAAGTTTGGGATAACTACACACCATATACGAAGGCACTAGTGAAATCAAGCAATCCAAGTTGAATTTGTTAATGCATGATTTTGAACTGTTTTTCATGAAACCTTATGAGACGATCTTAGACATGTACACTATGTTCATTCAAATTGTAACATCATTGTATGCCTTAGGAAAAGAGTTTTCAAATTTTGAAAAGTCAATAAAATTTTTCATTGTTTACTTGAAAATTTTGATGTCAAAGTTGTTGCTATTTATGAATTAAAATATTTGAATGATTATTCTATTAATAATTTGATTGGCTCACTCATTGCCTATGAGCAAGGTATGGGTCAAAGACTTTTGGATGCAGGTGAAACGATTATTCTAAAAATTGAAGATACAAAAAAAGATTGCTTAGTTGATGACGAATGCAATGACTTGTCAATCAAATCACAAAGCTCACCAAAGCATAAGAAAAAGTGGAAAAAAGGTAAAAGTGGTAAGGATGTCCATATTTCTTCTAACGTTATTTGATTTCGATGCAGGAAGCGTGGAGATATAAAAAATAAGTGCCCTAATTTAAGAATTCTTCCTACAAAAAAAAAGGGCAAGGCGAAGTAAAATTTAAACTGGGGAAATAATGAAAGGCAAAAAATTTAATGGGCAGATATGGTTTTTGAAAAATCTATTTCCTGTTTTTCTTGAAATCTTTGGTAAGTTGTGTTTGACTTCTCTAAAAAGTCAAAGGAAGGAAACTCATTTTTTTGATTCTCAATCTCTATTTCCTAAAAGAGGTTATTCTACTTTTGATTTAAAATCTTTTTCATCTTTTCAATTGGTTTTTGAAACTAAATTTTTTATCTCATTACATTTTATTTATCACATAGGAATTTTTTGCAAGTTGTTGAATCTAACTCATAATTTTCTTAATCAAGAATTCGCTTTATCAATAGGATGGGTTTACTTTTGTTTTTAAAATTTTAGAAAGATAGCATATTAAAAAAAATTTGGCCAATGATGCCAAAAATAAAAGATGCGCAATGACGTCAAATTGAAAAATATACACAAAAGTGTATCAGAAATTAAAAGATGCGCAAAGAGCGCCATTCAAATTGATAAGAGGCATATAATGAGCCCAAAAAATTTAATGCTTACCATTATTGTACTTTTTAGAAGCTTAAGAAAACCCTTGATACTTTCGATACTTGATTTTGAAAAACATGACTCCTGATTTAATAATTCTTGCATTAATCTTCTATTAGATATATTTTATGAAAGGAGTTTTGAAAAATTAATGTTTCTTTTTCCCGTTTATTCCTTGATTTGGATATTGGATTAAAAAGTTTTTTGAGCCTTTAAAAGAACTTGAGTTGGGATTATCAAATTATGAATTTCTAACCTTTTCTGAACTATGCATTGTCAATCCAATTCTACTAAGTTTTTCATTAAAACAAAGAGGTAACTTTCTCATTTTAAGAATATTTGTTTTTCACTATATCAGGGAACATTTTTTTTTCTTTTGTTCATTTTGTTTTTTGGGCCTCCTCTCTTTTTGATAATGTCAAAGGGGGAGAATGTAATGTTGAATTTGTATCCTTTTTTTTTCAAAAAATTAAAAATAATAAAAATATTTTTTATCTCCCCTATTTTTTAAAAGGGTTTATTCTAGTGAGGGGGCGATTAGGAGAAATTACTTTTTTTTTTAAATTCAAATTGAATTGTTTGCCATCATCAAAAAGGGTAAGATTGTTGTGGATCAATGGTTTATGAATTTGATGATAGCAAACATTCTTATTTCTCTACGACTGCCTTATGTACTGACATTTCAGGTTCACATGATCGGACTGCAATTTGGAATCAGCTCAAGATATGGTAGACTAGGTTTGAGTCAGTTTGTACACTTTTTTCTTTTTTAAGTATATTGTATTTGGTGTGGCTTCTGATGTTTTGTAACTTGAAAGATTTTCTATTGCTCCCTAAAGATTTCTATTTTTGGTAACATCGATCGGGATGATATTTATATCGTCCTCGACAATCTGTCCAAAAGCAGAAACCCTAATTAGGGCATCCTCATTAAAGCAGCCGTCATTATAGAAAACACATCATCAGGGATGATTTTGTATCGGTCAGGACGATAGGCTCAAAACAAAAAGAATCTGCCGCCAGATCTATTGAGAAATAACCTATTTTTGGACATCATCCAAGTGGATCGTCCAAGACTATAAAATATCATCCAGGACGATCCAGGTCAATTTTTCCAAAATTTCTCTGGAATTTAAGGAAAGTAATTATGACTTGATTTCACGATCAAATCATCCTGGACGATCACAAAATCGTACAGGATGATATGCTGGATGATTGGTCATCAGATAGCTATTTTTCAGGGCGATGTTGAGAATGATATTTCACAATTTGTACTGATCATCCAGGATGATATATTATCGTCCTACACGATATGAACAAACTTTTTCTGATCGTCTCAAATCGTCCCGGCTTATTGGGCTTAAATTATACTGATCGTACAGGACGATATGCCTATCATCCTGGACGATAATGTTGGCAACTTGCATTAATGAGCTCATTTTGAGAGCTTCTATTTAAGCTTTTTTCTTTAAAAGTATTGTTTTTATATGTCAATCCATGAACTTCTCATTTTAGCAAATGATCATTGTGATCTACTTCTAATGCAAGTTTGTCTAGTCTATCAAATGCTTCTTTTAGTTCAACATGAATGGTTTTCAAGGTTTCATGCACTTCAGTTAGTTCAATATGCTTCTTATTTAATGCATCATACTTATCAAGAAAAAGCATATGATTTCTATCTAAATTAGATTTTTCTTTAATTATGTTAGCATGCTCAGTTTGTAAAGTACTAAATTCAATATTAAGACTAGCATGCATCTTTTTCAATTTCGTAAACGAATCATGAATTTTCTCAGAAATAAGCAGTAAATCTTCATATGACAGTTGACATACCTCATCTTGATCCGATTGATCAAGATTATCTTTAGCCATTAGACACAAATTTGTTACCTCCTCCCTTGCTTCTTCTTCTGATAATTCTCAAGATGCAGCAAACACGGAGCAAGATGAGCAAGATGAGCAAGATGCAGCAAGCACGGAGCAACCGTGTGATCTCCCTCACACCTCTTCTCCCTCACCAAGCTCACCTTCACCTTTCTCTCTCAAACCGTTAAAACTTCTCAAGAGCTCTCTCCCAAGGATTCTCTCTCTAATCATGTTCCCCTTTTTCTGTGTCTCTCAAAAAAGATTATTAAATTGACATAAAAAGAGGATCCAAAATCCCTAAAATATTCAAAGTAGCCGTTATTATCGTACATTAGAATATGTATAACAGTCTTCATCCTGGTATGAAGGTTTACGAATTGTTCAAATAAATCATACAGTACAATATAACATCATACCATACGAACCTCCACTCTTCTGTTCGTACAGGACGATAGATAGGATGATCAAAACTCATCTCTATTCGTCGTATGGTACGATCTACTTCATACAGTATGATGAGGCCAAATTAAGGGATCGTCCAGGATGATAAAAATGGGCCTCTGTTCATCGTATTGTATGAACAGGTTCATATAGTACGAAGACCAATCAGAGATTAGTCCTCGATTTAATCTACTAATTACGAGTTAATTTAAGTAAGTATTCAAATAAAATCATACAGTACGAACATGTTCGTATAGTACGAACAACTAATAAAACTTACTTAAACTAATCTGGCAGCTAGGGTTTTGGATTTGTAATACATCATACAATATGATAATGTTCGTACGGTATGATTTGTTCATAGAAAATCATTTTAAATAGATCAGATCGTACAGTATGAAATAAAGTCATACTGTACGATCAACAGAGAAAGAAAATTTGCATTTTTCTTTTAAAACACTCTCCCCTTGTGTGTGTGCATGGTTGCTCAATTTTTACTTGCAGTTTGTGGCTAGACTCAAGAAAAAAAATAAAATAAATGTAAAATTACATTGTTTCAGACTCACACTCCTAATCTAACCAGTCTTGAATATTCTGGTTGTCCTGAGTAATTTGTGATCTTCCTAAATTTTTAGTACTCAAAGGAAATAGTAGAAATCAAATGATATTTAATGAATAGATAGTTCAGGCGACATTATTTGTCATCATCAAAATCTCAAACTCGGGGTCATGGGTTGCAACATATATTGGGTATATTTTTACCCAACGACATGGTCATTCAACATCAATCCTATGTTTTGGTCATATTTGAACCCCACCATATGATCATGTACAAGTGGTGGATAATATCCATTGTGGCACAACCCTAGTTTGAACTCAACTTCAACTTTCTACAGTTTTGTCCTCCCTTTCCTAAGAATCAAAATCACCAATCTCATCTTTTTATTCAGTCAACACCAATATGAACAGTAGAACCTCATTCTATGATACATATAGGGGGTCCATTTATTATCCACATTTCTATAAGAGGTTAGTTAGGTTAATTTGGGTTTCATTTGGTGACCTAATGATTGGAAGATATCAACTTCTTAAATCATATAGGTCACACTTAAGAACCAATTCAAACTCAACTGTACTTTTTAGTTCAACCTTTGATCTAGCCCTCCATTACTTTTAGCCAACTTTCAAATCATATCCAATCAATTTCATTAATTCAATTGATTGGCATTGATGTGGATGGTCCAAAATCAAAAAATCAACCTCAAATTCCAATCGAAATATAACATCCAAACAAAAATCAAAGGGTTAAGGACCCAAGACCTAAATACTTTATAAGTATTTTTTCTATTACGTGGAAACCCAATCAATTGGCATTTGATTCAGGGTCTATCAATTCTATATTAATATGTCATGTCTCTAGTGCCATCCCTCTAAGTTTGAACCCATTTTGAGTTACCTAGCCCTAAAAACTAAATCCTTTTACACATGCTACAAAACCTTCAAATATTTATAGCTTATGCCACTGATATGCCATCCAGTGGAATTTGACCTTGGAACCCTTTCCAAACCTTCCACCCACATCCATAACCCTTTTTATGACATGTTGATCAATAAGATACACTTTCTTGGACCATGTTTGCCCCACGGTTGACTTAGGGTCAAAATGACCAAAATAACCTTTGAAGGGTTTTTTTGGTATTTTCTGTAAAATCCGACACGACCTTCCCTCATAAATCTTCAAAACCTATCCTAATGGATCCTAAATGTCCTTAATAACTCATTAGATCCAAACTCACACTTTTGTTGGACCTGATTGACTAAGTCAACCATGGTTGACCAAAGTGACCCTTAAGTGTTTAAATACCCTTTCCATACCAAATGACCTCCTCTTATCTTGGGGTCTCTTCCATTGAGTTCATATGATCAACTTTAACACAATAATTCAAATTCTTCACCTTAGGTTAACTTGATTGACCAAGTTAACCAAGTAAGACCAAACGTTCCATACATTCCCACCCCTTTAAATTCTTTGACTAAGACTTTTCCAAACCCATTTAAACCCATGGGGTGACCCATTGAGCCCTCAAGAGTTCCATCTTGAAGACCAAAGCGTTGGACCATCTTAGGTTAGCTACTTGGCTTGACCCAAGATTCTAAAGAGGGGTTTTCCTTGGGCTAAGTTCCAACCCCAACCCAATTGGACCCAACCAATGGTGGCCTTAGGTTCCCCTTGACCAAATACACCTTCCCTAGCTGACCCAACCCTTGGGTCAAATTGAATTTGGAATTAGGCTTACCCAAAGTGGAAAAAATAATTATGGATTGAGCCATATCCTAACTTAAGCCCCACCTAACCCAATCAACACTTCCAATTGATAGCCTTAGACCCAAGGCACCTAACCTAGTTAGCCCAACCCTTATCTTGACATAGGTCAACTTCTACGCTTACCCAAAGTGGTCAGAACCACATTGAACTGAGACATCTCCCACCTTAGAGAAATTTAAGCCCAATAGCTACTTGCATTGGGTGCTCGTTGACCTAACCTTTCTTCCCCATCAAGCGCCCCACTTGACATGACCTGGGTTGCACCCAAATTGACCAAAACAGTATAGGTTTATGTCAACCCGAGCTATCCAGGTGAATTTTGTTTCCTCCTACCAAATTCATCTCACCCTTCAACTCACCAGACTTCCAGATGCCTTTCAAATTAAGCTCGACCCAGCCCCTGGCCAATGGCATCCAAAATAAATGAGAATTTGCCTTCGATGGTCCCCTATGCCTCAAGCCTTGTCTAAAGGATTCTAAAGCTTAGGCTTGCTGGCTTCAAGCTCAGGAACCTCTGAGGAAGCATCCCCTTCCACATAGAAGCCCAAAAATGACTACCCTAATTGATCATGGTCGTCCGAGCTCGCAGGAGGGGTTTGAATAGGGCAGCTTGATCCAGATATCCCCATTCGCATCCAATTTTTGAAAACACTCCCTATACCTCCCTGAGCATTCCTTTCCCATTCCCCAGTCTCTCTGTCCCTTCTAGCCATCCATTTAAGTAAACTCCATTTACCCTCCACTCAAAGTCGTACCTCCGGTGATCCTCCATCTTGACATTTGAAGGAAAAGTCTTTGCCATCATCTCCTCAAGTTTCTTAATAGAAAAAACCATTTGTTGGGGCTCTCTACATGGTGAGAATCTATTCTTGAGCCACCAGTTAGCTAGTTTTGGTCAAGTATGAAAGAAACTTTCAATCCAACGTAATCCCACCATTGGATTGAAAGCCCTCATCATTTTGATCCTTCATGCAAAATTCATGAGATTTTGTCAGTGGGATCTCTTGGCTCACACTAGAGAATATGAATGATTTTAGTTCTTTGTGGGAGGTTGAAGATTTAATCTTAACCAATTATTTTAATCAACAATTTAGATTAAATCATGTGGTTCTGGAGCCTATTCTATCATGACCATTAGATTAATCAATCAATAGCTGTAATCAACCCTATATTTACACAGTCAATCATAAGGATTGGCTCGCTAATTGGATGGCACCCACGTATAAAGCAATAGTTGACTGTGTAAATTCTGATTTTTATGTTATACAAAATTCAAGGAAACTTCAAAAATTAATATTCACACCCACTTGAAAATTTTATATGTTCTTAGGCTCATTGGAAAGATCTCAAGGAGATCTTCAAAAGCCTTATGGTTCCAAGCCTTAGTTGTTTATGTATAACTATCAATTTCAAGTTGAATATTTAAGGTATTTATGCATTTGGGTGCTCATATGATGTCACCATGGCTTGGAACTTTGGGGAAATGAATTTGGTTAGGAATGTCTCTTACATGTCCAAAATATTCCCCCTCAGTTTAAAGCATTTCATGGCACCTTTTGGTCAATTTTGGATCAAGGGTCTTTGTTTGACCCTTGATATCAAATTTCCTTTATAATCTTTCTAATAACAATTAGGAATTAGTTTTTGGTGTGCTAATTATGCTTAGTCTAAGGAGTTTAAAGCCATTGATTGCACCCCAATCCAAGCCTAGGGTGGTAATCTTGGAATTTTCTAAGGTGACCTAGTAGTTACGTTGTGTGGCTTGGTTAGCCATCTTAGATAAGTCCACTTGGGAAAATTTTAGAGGGTTTAGACCTTAAGATTAGTGATCTTATGGTCCAAAATCAATTGGATTTGGTGCCCATTTGGTCAACCAACTAGCAACCCTAAAATTCGTTCCTAGTTTTAACCTTGAGCCTCAATTAAATAATAATTAATTCATTTTTACTTCTAAAAATTCATATAAATACTCTAATTTACCATAATTAAACCCTCAACCAATGAAAATTAAAATACTTATCAAATAACCCATAATTCAATTTTAACTTAATTGTTTAAAGAAAATTGACAATTAATTCAACTAATTAATTAAAAATATTTAAAAAACCCAAAAATTCCCCAAATTCTTAAGAGCACCCCCTTAGAATTGGATCAAAATAAAAAATCCACTTAATTAAGGTAGTTTTAGAAATTAAAAAAAATGTCAAATTTTGAAAAGCTATAAATAATTCCACAAAAAATCCAATTCAATCAAACTTAAAGCAATTCAATTATAATTAAAATCAAATATTTTTTATAAAGTAAAACTTCCAAAATCAAGTTAAAGTGAAAAAGTCAACTTTCTGGTCAAATGTAGTTAAAAACTAGGTTCAAACTTTAAAAAATCATAACTTTTTATATATAAAAAAAAAACTCTAAATTAGAAAACTAATATTCTAACTACTCATCTTAAGTTTTAATATTTGTTAAAAATTTGAATCCTTCAATATTAACTATAATTTAAAAGGTCAATTCTAAGATCCTTAATTTATGCCATTAAAATAATTCCAATAATCTCAAAAATTCTAATAATTTATAAAAATCCCAAAAAACTTTATTTAAATTAACAAAACCTTCAACCAAAATTTTAATACATAACAACCACTCTATAGATAAAGTTTTTATGATGGACTACTCCGTGCTGTGGGACTTTGTCCTAAGAAGACATGATTCCTGGAGCTTGGTGGCACAACACAATAAATGGATTCAATGTAGTATAAAACATTAAAATAATATGACTTTTAATTATTTAACTAAACTAAAATCCTTAATTCAACTACTTCAACCAGGTTTTCAGGATGGACTACTCTGAGCTGCAGAATTATATGTCCTAAGGAGGCCTAGTTTCTTGAGCCTAGTGCCACAATGCCATGAAATAGTTAATGGAAAATATAAATTAATTTAGCCTTTAAAATTATGCACTAAGAAAATTAATTAAAATTTATTAACAATTTAATTCTTAACTAATTAAACTCATTTAATCATTCAGACCTTAAAATCTATCATAAGTTAAAACTTTAAAACATTAACACTTAATCTCAAGCATAATTTTTTCCTTTAAACTTTAACATACTCAAACATTAGGAAAATTTAACAAATAACCTATTTTAGGATCTTCCCCAACCACACTATCCTCTACTCACACTTTAGTTGGTTTGTTAGGATAACCAACTCTAGTGTAGGCTTGGCTAGTGTTTACTTTACAATTATGTTCCAGTTTTTTTTTTTTTTTTAGATTTCATTGCATGTTATGATTGAAATTATTTAATGTATTAGTTTTCTTTTTATTGTGCTTTGAGAATTCAAGAGATGGGCGATAGTTTACTCTTAGGTTAAGATTATTCTAGTTGCTCATTGAGTTTTCTGCAGGTGGCCAAGCTCATGCAGAATAATAAAAGGGGGTTAAATTTTTTTAATAATTATATAACTATTATAGGTGCTTTAGCTTGCTTAACCCCTAAATAAATAAAAGTATGGCCAAGCATGACTAGATTGAGTATTTAATTTAATTATATATAACTGTTTGGGATTGATTTAATATTTAAATACTCAGGATAACCTTGTAGAAGAGTCTAGATTTCTCTTTTCATTACAAATGTAATTTATTTAAAGTATTGAGTTATGAAAGAATTTTTTTAGTTTGGGATATTTATGTTCAAAATTGAATTCCAAAGAGAAAAGGATACCCCTCAAGGGATAGTCCTTTTTCATTTGGAAGCTCAATTTTGGATCACTCTACTAACCAAAGTGTAAAGAATAACCTCTCCTTCAAGGGTTGAGTTTTATTTTTCATTTGGGTATCCAGGTAGGATGAATCCAAGGAGCTTGAAAATGAGAAGGATAAAGAGTTGAAGACAGAAGAGTATCCCACTTAAATTCTAATTACGTCTATCTTAGGATTAGAAACCGAGTTTGTGGTTAGTGGTGCTCGACCACTTTTAATTTATGCAATTATAGGTTGTAATAAATGGGGCACTTACCTACAGACTTTATTTTAAGGAATTTGTTATATTGATTTGTTTGATTTAACTTGATTGGGCATAGGATTTTACCTATTTTTTCTAGTTTTTGGCACTTGCTTATCACTTTTGTCTTAGCCTAGATAAGAAGTGGCTTATGAGGGCATGGTAAAACCTTTTCTACTTATAATCTAATTTAAAGTTTTAGATAACGTAGAAACTCTAATGACCTAACAAATAAGCCCGATATCGCTGGGAGTTCTCATAAGTATATCATTACATTCTCTTCCTTGTTCGGCACCTCCCCACCGACGGGTTCTAATAGACCACCTAGCCTTCGAGGGTGTAGATCTGTCAAGCAAGAATTATGCAATTTCTAGGGAAAAATCTTTTCAAACCCTTTTTAAAATAGCTTCATTTCATTTTATGCATTTAATCAATTCGATCAGCATGCATTGCATTATAAACTTATTTAAAATGAGTCTAAAAATTTAATTACATTTGTCTTGAGCTTTCTCACGCTACATAAAGTCAAGGGATTAGTTAGGATAAGCTTTAGATGTCGGTTCCAACTCTAAAAAACTTTAATAAAAATGTCCCTACCACTCTTTCATAAAGACAATAATCATGGATTTTAACTTGACTAGGTGGTTAACTGGCTCACCAATTTAGGCTAGGGTAATTCTATGTTTTGCACTGCAATAATTAGGTTCAGGCCACCGTCACCTGATTCCCAAATTAGATTTAGGATGCAAGGTAGATTTTGGATTATAAGACCCTAACCTCCAAGATTATAATCCTAAATTTCTAATAAATTATATAACTCAACTAAAATTGCACTCAATCTAAAATTTAAAGCCCAACACTTAGATTATGTTGAGACACTTCTAAATTATTTTAGAATCCGAAAGTGTCTCCTACCTTTCTCCTTTGACTTCAAAAATAAGTGTTCAGTCTAATTTTAATCCCACTTGAAATTTCAATTTCACCTTCTTTGATATCACTCCTCAAAATTCCTTAAACAAAATTTTTATTATTTTTTAATCAAAAGTTTTTATAGGAGACATTAGTTTCCTATGATGTAATTAACTATGAGGGCTTGTGCTCATTAGATATTTAGAATCCACATAAAAGTTTCAAAACTCAATTAATATTTTTTTAGTGAATAAAATTCATAATGATTGTCGTCATCATAATCGAATAATTTCCAACAAAAGATATCTTCTTTCTTCAAGGAAATGTATCATGTGTTAATATTGATTCAAATATGAAACCAATGATTACTTATCTTGATTACCATAGTAATATATTTGATTGAACTTTATTCTAACCCTCCGAGGTCATGTATGGTCCTCCCTTAAATAAGGCTATGACATTCAAGAGAAAATCTATAATTCAGGATTTGAACCCATTAGTAGATTTTATCTATGCCTTTTAGATATAAATATTATCCCTAATGGTCTTTTTAACACTAGAATTGAAATTTAGATTTATTTCTTGATTTTTCCTAAGAATTTTAATTTAGATTTTTTTGGTACCTTGCAAGGCCAATCCTCTTTTCAAACCACAAACAAGCATGCCCTATGTGGTACCATCTTAGTTTCAAATATCAAATCCAATCTTCTATGGGAAGTAATTCTTCCTTCCCACAAGATCTTCTAGTTCTCCTTTCCTTATAGTTTGATGTGAGTTATCGTGCTTTCTTTCCTTAGGACTATATTCACTAGTGGTGGATAACACCTTCTACGACACCATCCTAGTTTCTCATTTCAAATTCTTGATCTGATCTTCTATGAGAAGCAATGCTTACTTCTTACAAGATCTTCATGTTTTATTTTCCTTAAGGATAGATGTGAGTCATCACGCTTTATTTCCTTAGGATTAGATGTTGTAGTGATGGAGTACATCCTCTGTGGCACCATCATTATTTCAAAATACAAATTTAATCTCTTGTGGAGAGCAAGTTTCTTATCTACAAGATTATCCATTAGTGATGGAGCACGCCCTATGTGGAACCATCCTAATTTCAAAATCCATATCTGATCCTCTATGGGAAGTGATGCTTCCTTCCCACATGATCTTCCAATTTTCTTCTCCTTAAAAGTTAGATATAAGTTATCATGCTTTCCTACCTTAGGCTTAGAGAGTCTAGTGATGGATCACTTCCTCTATGGCACCATACTAATTTAAAATTTTGGAGTCGGCCTTCTATAGTTAGGAGTTCTTTCAATCTATACAATCACCTAGGTTTTCTTTTCCTCTAAAGTTAGGTTTCTCCTTCCCTTAGGATTAGACCAACTAGTGGTAGAGTTTGCTCTCAATAGAACTACCCTAGTATCAATTCAAACCCTGATTCTTTAAGGATAGACTTTTCCTTCTCTTAGAATCAAAATTCTAGACTTGTCCTTTTTGTATTAGCTCAGTGGGACAAATCCATTCCATAGGATCTATCTAGACCTTAGATATATCCATACTCTAAGATTTATCTAGACCTATATCTATCCAGACCCTAAAATCTACCAAGATATTAAGATTTATCCAAACTTTAGATCTATCCAGACCCTAAGATCTATTTAGACTAGAAGATTTATTAAGACCCTAGATCTACCTAGACCCTAAAATAAATCTAGATCTTAAATCAATCCAGATTCAAATCAAACTCAAAATTCAAACCAATTAAGACTTTAATTCTACCGAGATCTTAATCCCAAATTAAACCTTAATTCAATCACAAATCTAGCTTCAACCCTATCTAATAACTTATGACCATCTAAATGATTATAAATAATTTGGATTAATTAATTCCAATCATTCAAACCCAAAAATCTTTACTAAAACCCAAGGTTCAAAGGCCATGTCTTAAAAGCCATTTCTAGTGATTTTGCAAACTCTTGAAATCTAGACAAATGACCCCCCAGTTAATGATCTATAAATTATATATTGATCAGGCATGTCTTTAGGATCTACCCTCCAAATTTGAGCTCAATCTGAGGTCGATAAACCTAGAAATTGGATTGAAATACAAAGGTAATAAACCTTCAAATATTTACAGTCTATACCATTGGACCTATCCCCTAGTGGAATTTGACCTTAGATTTTTCTCCAAAGACTTTAACTAAATACATACCCATGACAATGACTTACTAAATATTAAACTACATTTTGGTGGACTCACTTTGACCCCTAGTTGACAAGGGGTCAAAATGACCAAAATACCCTTAAAGGCAATTTTAAAGTTCTCCTTAAACTTCAAAATAGCCTTTTTAAAATTAAGCTTTTGAATATCTTCTAATGCATCCTAATCACCATTAGGCATATATTGGACACAAGCCCTAACCATAGTCAAGCTTGCTTGACCAAGTCAACCAATTTTGACTAAAATAACTCTTAGAGATTTGAATATTCATTTCAATCCAAATGGCTTGATCTTTGCATGAGACCAATTCCATTCAACTCCAGATGTTAATCCAAACTTATTGGAGCCAAACCAAGACTGTGGGCTAACCTGGTTGACCAAGTCAAACATGGTTGACCAAAATTCCCTTTAAAGGCGTAATAGGTCATTTTGACCTAAATGACCTCCCAGATCCTGAAACCACCTCCCTTGATCTCATAACATCAAATTAAACCTATCAAGCCCAAAACCTAGTCCTAGGTCAACCTAGGTTGACTAGATCAACCCTTAAGCCATTTTTATACTAAACCAACTTCCCAATGCATTCAAATTTCATTCAAACTTCCTTGAACATGTCCTTGGTGATTTGAGTTGGACTGGCCACCATGACTCATTCATCAGTTAATTTGGTCAACTAAACCGAATTTTGGTCAACCCAAGTTAATATGTTTCCTTTAAGGACTCATACTCAAATACAATCCAATCAAGCCTTTCAAACATTCAAAATCATCCAACTATATGCCTTGAATATTTTTAAACTCATCAAAAATTAAATAATGTTTAATTTGACCAAGTTAACCCTTTGTTAACTTTACATTCTATGCACCAGTTCACTCAAACTTCATTTGGATTATTTCATAACATCTCCAACCCCTCCAAGCCATTGATTAAGTTCCCCTCACTACAACTTTAGCACCCTAGACTGTTGACTAGTCAAATTTTGTTAACAAAGGGTTAGGAAATGGTCGAAAGGGAAAATATCCTAACTCATTCCATTTTAAATCATTCTAACCAATTAAATTCATTCTAGAAGTTTCTTAAGCCCTATTTAGACTCAACTTAAGCCAAAGCTAAGATTAAATAACTTTATGCACTCCCAAGGATAAGGCACCTTTACATGTCATTATACCTTATTCCATTGATTGCTAAATATCCCAACAACTCCAACACACTTGTCTAGTATTAGGGAGGTAGCCAAAATAATCAGGACCATTTAACTAGCCCTAGGTCATTTGAATTGGCCAAAAGAGGCTAAATAACCATCAATCTAACCCTAGTGTTATTTATCTACCTATGCTCTCCTAGGACCCATTTTCTTTTCATTTGTTCTTAAGACATCTTCCTCTATATTTTTTTAATTTAACTCCACCACTAAAATCGTACCGGTTGAGAGATCTCGGATGAGGCGAGGTCAAAATATGTCGAACTTAATTTCCCATTGATTTGTAGCATTTCATACCGTGACTTCAACAAGGAAAACATACGAGGACACACAACAAGCTCAACCAACCCTTGAACCTTCAAAATGATCCATTGAATTAAGTATAAATAAAAACCCTAGCTCTATACATTCAAATTAAAATTTCTTTTTAAAAAGCTATTTTGAAAGAAAACAAACTCTTCCCCATTAATTCTCTTCACACAAATAAGCTCTTCCTTTTTTTTTTTTTAATTTGGTTAGAAATTTGTGGAGAGAGCTATTTTAGTGAATACAAGGTTCTTTCAATTAATCCATATGTGTACATGAGATATGAAACATGAATCTCATGATTAATGGATCAAATCTCATCATTATGTTGTTTAGTTTTAATCTGTCATTCAAATTCTTTTATGGGGTAATTTGGACCATTGTTGTCAAAAAATATATGATCTGGCACCGCGTGGCATTCACTGACGGGGATACGTGGAAAATGTGTGTGTCGCTACAGCATTCCCATGATTTCAAATGATTGTGCGGCGGTGTAATAATTTGTAATAAATACCACTGCTACCGTGGCTTTATCCAAACGTTTTCGAGAGCATCGCGTGGCCTATCGCCATCGCCGTTAGTTTAATTTAATAAAACTTTTTTTTTAATTCATTTAAATCTAGTTTTCTTTTAAAAAAAATCATGGTAAATTAATTATTCAGCCAAAAATGATATAATACCTCATTTTTCTCAGCTTGAGATTCTTTTTATTTTAAAAATAAAATCAAATCTTGATTATGAATATTTAGGTAATTATTTTAACAATATGGTTTTCCTTATTATTGAAATAATTTATTAAATAGTTGGTCAAATTATTTCAAATGTTCCCATTATTAAAGTCATGTCAAATGCTACTCCTAGTAGTTTTATTAGATTTATTTGAGCATTATTTCGAGAGTTTTCAATTTTTTATAAAAGAGGATCATTAATTAATTTCTATCTTTTAAAATCTATTTAATTGAGTTTTAATAGGGATCCTTAATTGAAATTGTGTGGTTGCATTGTGTTTATATATCAAGGGTTAGTTAAACATCAATTCTACTATATTATATTTGTGACACTTGAGGACAAAAATTAAGGACATGTCTTAGACAATCTAGAAAAAAATTAGAAAATAAAGTACAACTATGAAACTTTGAAAACATAAACTCAGTGACATCCTTGGCTTTAGGAAAATTTCTTACTTATTTCAAAATTCATTAAGCCACTTAATTTATTAACTTAAGATGAAACCCTTCATTAAGTCCTAAAATTTCTAAAAAGTTTAATAAATCAAATTTAAATTCAAAAATTACAAATAGTATCTCAAATTGACTAGAATTTAAACCTTAACAAAAGAAAATTAAAGGTCTTTGATTTGAAATCAAATTTAAGTTTAATTTAATTTTAAAGGAAATTTAATATTTAATTAATTTAATTAATTAAAAACAATTTAAAATTCTAAAAAAATCTCAAATACTTGAGAACACCTCCTTAGATCATTTATGATCTTTAGAGTTCATTTGGATTCAAATCATTAAAATCCCTTTTAATTAAATTAATTAAATAATTCAATTAAATACCTAAACTTTAAAAAATCATAATTAATTCCAGAAAACTCTAAATTGAGCAAACTCAAAGGTATTAAAGTCCATTTAGGGTCTTATATTAATTAAAAATATCAAACTATCAGAAATAATTCAAATTTTAAAAAGTCAAATATTTGATGAACTCTATGTAAAAAATTATGTCAAAACTTAAAAAATTCACAACAAATCGTAGAAAAATCCAAATCCAACAAACCTACAATCTTATTACTCAACATAACCCAAAATTTGACCCCTTAAATAAATGATTAAAATAATGAAGAAAATTACAAAAAAAAAAAAAATTGATTTAAAAATCCATAAAATCTTCATCCAACTTTTAAAATTAGCAACCAATCAATCTTAATTAAAATTTATCAACCATCAAACATTAATCAATTTAATTCACTTAATTATAGTGGTTACCACTTGGTAATGCAGGCTTATGAGGCCATTAACTTAGCCCCATGGAACCATGGAAGGTAAAATAAAATTCATGGCCCCTGTAAGAACAAAGGTGGTAACTATCCAACACTTAAAATATAACTTAAAATAAATTTTAAATTGTTAATATTTAAACTATAATTAAATTCTTCCCTTAAGCCTTTCAACTAACTAGAACATTGAAATAATTTTAACTAACTATATTATATATGACATATTCAATGCACATAGCCTACCTCACACACTTTAGATGGTTTACTAGGACAACCAACTCTAGTCTTAGGATAGGCTGGTGTTTACTTTACTGCATTTGTGTGTTAGATTTTTTGAGTTTTCACTACATGTTGATTGCTACTTTAGATTGATTGATTATTTATTTATTTTCTATGCAATTTGTATATTGTTGATTGCTACCTCACACACTTCATGTTGATTGCTACTTTAGATTGACTGATTATTTATTTATTTTCTATGCAATATGTTAATATTTAAAATATAATAGAATTACCCATAGGTTAGGTATGATTTAAATGCTAATATAATCCTTTTTTTAGGGAAAACCCATGAAGGGGCCTATGCGTTGATTAAGAAAAATATTTCTTAGTCCTTAAAGGGATCTCATGCTCACTAATGCTCATGAGAGATACAAAAAGAAAGTAAAAAATTCCTAAGACCTCGAGTTCCATACTATGCAAAATTACATTAGAATCTAAGTACAATCTATGGTGCATAAGAAAGAGCACCCAAAAAAGAGGACCAAACCAAAAAAATAACAAGCAGCTCTATGTTCCCATCTCAAGTGCCACCAATGCGAACAACTGCACTAAAGAAATCATATAAAAAAGTTAATAGCCAAAATGGACATTGCACAAATAGAACCAAAAAATGGTCGGTTGACAGTCCAAGCACATATCCACAAAACCAATACCATAAATAAAAGACAATACAATCAGAGTCTAACTAACAACTATATACCACTTAACATCATCCTCTGCTAGAAATTGAATAATCACCATCCAGCAAACAGAAAAATAACTATGGAACCTAATAGGAAACCCAACAAAGATAGATCCATAATCCACAAAGACATTGGGAAAGGAGACCAAAATATTTGGGTTATATAACTACTCTAACATTTTGGAATACAACCCACAAGGATAGCCATAGTTCCCAACAAAAAACAACAACATAAAAACACCACCTTGATTCATGAAAAACCAAATCCAACCAAATCAACAAAACCATCATAGATAATTGGCCAATCAAGCTTAACAAATGAGGAACATAAATGCCAGCAAAATTACTACCCAAATGCCACTTAAGTCTAATCCCAGCCCCCACAACGCATATAGGAACCATGCCCAGTGAAAGGATACATACCATAATAGCCAAACTCCATAGGAAATGGAAAGC
The DNA here is from genome assembly GCA_016618105.1 of Dendrobium huoshanense. Classification (NCBI taxonomy): domain Eukaryota; kingdom Viridiplantae; phylum Streptophyta; class Magnoliopsida; order Asparagales; family Orchidaceae; genus Dendrobium; species Dendrobium huoshanense. The sequence continues at coordinate 23,473,872 of CM028355.1, forward strand.
ATAACAGCAAAAACCCATCCAACTAATACCCAAAAAAGCCATAGCATAGTGGATCCAAGAAATAAACTCCAATAAAGCCCCAACAAAACCTAGCAATAACATAGAGGAATCCAGCCAATAGAGAGTAAAACCCATACCAAGCAGCCTGAGATTAAACGAGCAACATAAGGGATGAATATTGGCACCATGACTGAACCCAAAAAATAAATAGATACAATAAATAAGGAAGACCCTCCAACACACCAACAAAATAATAACATTCTAGCCAAAAACATTTCCTTTAAGAACAACCAAAAAGGAAACCCACAAAACAAAGAGAAAATGAAACCCAAGCTCCAACCAAAAACAACCACTAAAATCTAACATATAAAAGACCAATTTTGTTAAGTCTAAGAAGCCCCTTTAAAGGAACAGGTAGATTAGAGGCAAAAAAATCAGTAAAATGATCCATGTTACATACCAAATTTGCAAGCTGATCGGCATAAGCTTTCCCCTCCCAATACACATGAGAGAGGAAATAATTAACAAAAATCAACAACTGCTTAATATCCCTAATAAGATAAAAAAGAGTAGGGTTATACATAGTATCATCAACATTATTTAAGCAATGAATATTATAAGTAGCATCAAATTCAATTCAAATGTTAGTAATGCCAGGAGAAAGGCATAATCTAATCCCATGAAAAATGGCTGAAAGCTCAGCAAAAATCATAGAACACTTATGTAAAGGGCCTACAAAAGCCATAATAATATTCCCAAAACTTTCCCTAATAAGCACACCATAACCTGAGATAGAACATTTGACAGTACCATCCGCATTCAGCTTATTGGTATTATTAGGAGATTTGATCCAGTAAATAATCCTAGGTTTAGAAGAAGGATGAACCCCCCTCCAAAATGATTAAAAAGGGAATTGTTTCTATCCAGCCATAAATACCCTAAAATTAAAGAGGGAATAACATTTCTAATGCGACCTTTTGACTTAATAAACCAAGAGTTGAGCAACGCATTAATAGATAGCTTAGTATTAAAGAAATTTAATCTAAAAATATCATCAAAATATAACCAAGTTATAATAGCTAAGGGACTTGAAGGAAAGATGTGATGCATGTTCTCCACATGACAGCAACATTGGTAGTTGCTCAGTAAGATAAAGCCTCTTTTAATTAAGTTATCATTAGTAGGAATAAACTTATGCAAAATTCTCTAAATGAAAATAGTAACAGTGGAAGGAATGCTTTTATGCCAAATCATAGAAAATATATTAGAGACATCCTTCTTAGTTCTAAAGGCATGCCAAACATCCTTTAATCTGAAACCCCCATCTGCAAAAAAATTGCATAATAATAAATTATCATAAAGAGTGTTAAGGGGAAGGTTCATAATTTGTTGAAAAATCTAATTAGGAATAACATTTGCAAGTTAAACATAATCCCAACAGTTCTTAATAAAGAAATAATTCACCTTCATCGCCGTAGTGGAAGGGGTATTAATAATGGAATCAATAGAATGAGTTCCTAGCCAATGATCATTCCAAAAACGATGTTCCTACCACCAAGTCACCAACTAATGTGAGGCTCAACAACCCATTTTATATTGCAAAGACTCTGTCGCACTTTTTAGAATCACCCTTATTATAAAAGAAAATAGTTTGATGCTTATTTACATAATAATTAGCAAACATAAAATTAGCCCAAAGACTCACTTTAGCTCAAAAAGTGTACCACAACTTGTAAGAAAAAGCAAAAGCTAAATCATACATACTCTTGCAACCCAAGGCACCCTCATACAAACTCCACAGCATTTGTCCCAAGAGGATAAAAGAATTTTAGAATTACTATTATTTTCTTTCAAAAAAAAAAAAGTTTATCAATTCTATTGCACACCACACGAGTAGGTTATCGAGTTTGGAAGGTATAAATAGGGAGAGAGCAAAGAACACTTTTAATAAGAGTTAATCTACCCCTAAAACACAAAAAATTAGAATCCCAGGACAATAGCTTGTTGTGCATAGAAGTAATCAAGTCATCAAACAGAAAAGTATTCTTCCTACCTTTAAAGAGAAGAACCCCAATGTACTTAATAGGTAAGTGACGGTGCTTAAAACCAATAAGGCCTTTGATAGTCAAAATATGATCATTAGGCACTTTGTTGGAGGCAATAAAACAACACTTATTTTTATTTAGAGAAAGACCACTAACATTTTCAGACTTATGAAAGAAGCTCATAATTCTATTAATCTTATTTAAAGAAGCATTAGTAAAAAATAATAAAATCATTAGCAAAACATAAATGGGAAATTGAAAAACCACCCAAAGATTTAAAATAGAGGCTAGGGGGATTCTCAAAGAGTTTAGCAAGGCCTCTAGATAATTACTCAGCAGTAATACTAAAAAGGGCAGTAGAGATAGGATCACCCTATCTTAAGCCATGAGAAGATTTTTTAAAAAAAAAAAAAACAAAGCTTTTGCCATTCACAATAAAAGAAAAATAGGATCTTTCAATACAATTCTTGATGAGATTAATGAAAACCAAATTAAAATTAAACAAGTACAAAATATTTTAAAGAAAGTTCCAATCAAAGTTGTCATAAGCCTTGAAAATATCATGTTTCTAAATGATGTTGCCACCTCTCACCCTAGCATCATGCATGACAAAATTATTGTGACAAAAGGATAATATCAAAAATAGCCCTACCCTTAACAAACCACATTTCATAAATAGATATAAATTTAGTAAGTAGAGAAGTTAACTGATACATAAGAATTTTAGAAATTAACTTATTATAGAAGGTACATAAACCAATAGGTCTAAAATCATTCCAATTACTAACAGGGTTACTTTTAGGATTAAGAACAGTGGAAGTGGAGGTAAAAAATTTACGAATATTATGACAAGCAAAAATTTAAAATAACAGAATAAAGATTAATACTAATAATATACCAAGCTCCCTGGAAAAACTTATTAGTAAATCCATTCGGCCCAACAACATACTCAGCATTCATATTTTGAACAATCTCTTTGATTTCCTCTAAAGTAGGAGGTTTAGAGATTAAGTCGTTATCATCTTGAGGGATGGGATTAGGGATAATACTAGGGTTGTCAATAAGGTTAGAAGTAAAATCCTTGTTGAGGCAGTTTTGAAAGTGTTAAACTGCCAAATTAGTAATTTCCTCAACATCCTCAATAATAGAGCCATCATCACGAGTGATTTTATTAATGGAGTTTTTGGCATGATTCCTATTGACCAATTCGTGAAATTATTTGATGTTATAATCACCTTCAATAAGGTTTTTCGCAACTGCTTTTTATTTCCAAAAGGCTTCCTCCTGAGCTTCTAATTTAAAAAGGCAATCTTTTACATCCCTAAGCAAACTGAAATTATCATCAGAAAGAAACAATTGATAGTTAAGCTTAATAGTATATACTTATCTTAAGCATTCAAGATATTGGTAAAAATATTTTAAAAGGCATTTCTATTCGACCAATTCATTTTTGGCTTAAGTCTTCTCAACTTAAACCATAATCTACTCATGTTAAAGATAGAATTATTAGGATGAAAAGGGGCATGCCATTTTTTTAGAACTAAGTCAAGAAAAGAATCATGAAGAAACCACATGTTTTGAAATCCAAAGTGAGGTGACAAACCCACATGCCTCTTCTTGAGTCTAATTAAAATATGTGAGTAATCCAAAGGAGTTCTACTATGATGTTTAATATAAATAGAATGAAACGAGTTAATCCAGCTATCATTAAATACTACATTGTCCAATCATTTCTATAAATGACCACAGTTCCAAGAAAACTTATTACCAGAAAAACCAATATCCACTAAGTTACAATCCTGAATCATATTATTAAAATCCTCCATAGAATGATAAATAGGAATATATCCCCCAATATGCTTAGAAGGATTAGAAATAGTGTTAAAATCACTAACAATAAGCCATGGCAACTTACAAATACTATGGAAGTTTGTGAGTTAATCTCATAAAAATTTTCTAGTACTACGAGAAGAGGTAGCATACACAAAGAAGGCATAATAGTTCAAGTTTTAAAATTAAATATTTCAATACTGAGCTTGAGTAAAATCTCCAATAACTTCTAAACAAATAAGATCCATCCAAAACACCCAAATCTTATTAGAAGAATTTACAACATAATGCTTAAAACTAAAAATTCTAGCATTACTGAGTAATTTAGCAGAAGTAATGAGAGGTTCTAGTAAAATAATAACATAAATAATATGAATACGACGTAAATTCTTAACCCTCAAACTAAAAGAAGGGGAACCAATGCCCCTAACATTCCAAATAATAGATTTAAACATAAGCAATATGCAAGTGTCCATGCTCATAGAGGGTATGAAATTAAAGGGGGCAAAATAAAAATTAAGCTTTAAATTAATGATGTTTTCTATAGGTGTTTCAGATACCCTAAGTCCCTCTTTAAATTAAAAGAGAATGGCCAAGTATGGCTAGTTTGAGCATTTTTAATTTTTATTATATAACTACTTTGGATGTTTATTTAACTATAGATTATTTAGGATAACCTTGTAGGTTATTTGAGTCTAGATTTAAATTTTCTATTTGATGTAATTTAATTTTATTTAAGTTATAATTTTAAGTTGTAAAAGTTTTTTGAGATGGGATTTCAACCATCTAATTTAGAATCCAAAGAGGAATGGACATCCCTTAGGGGAGAGTTCCTCTCTATTTGGAAAGTCGAATTGGGATGATTTTAAAATATCCAAAGGGAAAAGGTAACACCCCTTTTGAGGGGGGGGGGGGGGGGGGGGGGGGTTCTTTCTATTTGGATATTTGAACTCGATAAATCTAAGGATCTCATAGAAAGATGAAGAATGAGAAGAATCCAATCCTCAAAGTCACTTATGTGTTGGGATTAGAAATATAGGCTTGCTGTTAGTGGTACCCGACCACTTTACTTTCTGCAAAATTTTGGGTTGTAATATTAAGTGGCACTTGCCACATGGAATTTGAACTTAATTTATTTGATTTGATTTGATTTATTTATTTAATTGATTTAATAGTAGAAATTAAATACTTTTTCTAGTCATTTTACTTGCATGCCGTATTTATTTTCTCTTAGAATGATCATAGACTCGTGAGGGTATGAATTAAAAAATTTATACTTTAATTAAATTAAAGTTAGTAAAATAACATAAAAACTCTAACGATTCTAAGAAGTAAGCTCGTGCTTACTGAGGGTTGCATGCATCATCTTAAACTTTCTCTACCTTGTTAGGCACCTCACTATCTGCGAGTTCTGGCAGGCAACTTAACCTCTTCAATGTAGTCCTGTCAAGGGGAAGTTGTGCAATCTCTTCGATAAAATTATTTTTAAGCCTGATTTTGGAATAGCTTTATAATTGATTTTAAGCATTCATCGAGTCAACTAGCATGCATTACATTAGATACAAATTTAAATTAGTCTAAAACTTAATTGCATTTTACTTTAAGTTAAGGGGAAAAATTAGGATATGCTCTAGATATCGGCCCTATTTCCTTAAACTTAACTTATGCAAACATTCTTACCCACTCTTTCAATAAAGATCGAGTTCATGGTTTTTAGGTGCTTAGGTGGTTAGCTAGCTCCCCAATGCAAGCTAGAATAAGTTTATATTTACACTGCATTAGTTAGGTTCAGGTTACTGATTTTCAATACCCAAATTAAATCTAGGTTTTGAGATAGGTTCAAACTGTAAGATTTTAAATTCTGAGAAATGAATCCCAACTTTCTAATAAAATTGATAATTCAAACTTAAATCTCATTTATTTAAAATTCAATCCCAAAACTTAGGATAGGCTGGGGTACTTCAAAAATGTTTTAGAATCCCAAAGTGCCTTCTTCCTTTTCTCCTTTTATTTCTAAAAATAAGTGCTCTATTCTGGTCAAATCTCTATTAAATTTCTAACCTCGCTTCCTTTGACATCAAGCCTTAAAATCTCAAAAAAAAATTATCATCATTTTAATCGAGAGTATTCATAGGAAACTCTAATTTTCTACCATATAATTAACTAAGAGGGCCTACACTCATATTAGATTTAAAAAATAGATCAATTTTTAAAAATTAAGTTTTCAAAGCTCAAGTAATCATCTTTAGAAAATTTGAGTCAAATTTAACGATCATTATCATCATATTCAAATGTCTGATAGGGATCAATTTTTTCTTTCTTCGGGAAACTATATCATTTTATTATCATAATTTTAATTATGAAATTAATGATCTCTTATCCAAAAAATTGTAGTCAAATGCTTGATCATCATCATTTTGATCCTTCGGGATCATATGTTGTCTTTCCCTGGGTTAACTATGATAATTAGGATAAATTGAAAGTTTTATAATCCGAACCTATTAGGGAATGATTTTTTTACCTCTTGAGGCAATATATTATTTGTAATGAATTGTTTGATTTTAAAACTAAAATTCTTGCTATTAAATTCTTCCAAAGATTGTTAACCTTTTTCAAAATCCTAACTTTTTTTTTTCAATAAGAAAACATCTTCACCAAACCTCTTGCTTATGACACATTAAGCATCTTGAGAACTAAACTAGCTGTTATAGACATTCATGCTTGATTCAGAATAAAGTTAAATGAATCAATCATTTGAAATCAATTGTTCTTTTATGTGTTGAAATGTGTAAGTTATAACTCTTAAATTTGTGACTGATTGTTTATTTATTCTGTTTTATATTTTGATAGTTTTTGTTCTATTATTATTTTAGTCATTCCTTGATCTTCACACACACACACCAACCCATTTAAAAAAATGTTCACATCGTTTTGTATGAACCTAATTCATACTATACGATGCTTACATAACTACAAAATCTCACCCATCTGTTAAATCAATGGTTCTAATCTAATGAATTATTCATGAGTGTACGACCACCTATTTTTACTATATGATACACATGTTATTAGTTGTTTGATGAATTCAAGTTTAACTGAATGATCTTTATTACACTAGCATACTATACAAATATTTGTTTGTATTATACAATCAGTTTAACCAAGAGTCATATAGACGACTCCTTGAGATGATTGATTTTTCTAAAGATAGTCATGTATGATCTTGATCATACTGTATAATTTGACTACTTTTTCTAACAAGTCATCCAGATGATTTAAATTCATCTGATTATACTGTATAATGTTAATCATACTGTATGATTTGTTCAAAAATATTTAAATTTGAGAGAATTTCTAAGGCTTTCATCATTCAATCCCTCATGCCTTTCCTTCTCCTAGACTCATATCTTTAACTATCTTAATGCTTGGAGGTAGCAAGCATGGTCGCTGGACCTAAGGAAGTAGTTCCTCTCATCACCCTGTTAACGACCAATTTCAATCTGTTAAAGATGAGGTTATATACTAATGGTACAAATACTCTTATATCACCCTATCTAGAGTATTGAACTAATAATCCCAAAATTATGAAGCATTAAATCCTTTCTCTTCAACCACTATGTAATTCTTTTATACCCTCAAATTTCCCTTTAATTTTAAACTTCGTTATAATTTTTTTGTAAACTTTAGGGTTGGTTCAACTGTTCCCATCATGAGATCCTACGCTTATAGTCAACCAATAAAAATAACCAAGGAAGATTTAGGTGAATATCTAATTCTATCCATAGAAGGACCTCAATCCCATTCAATGTATTCTAGGGGAGACTTTGATTGGTGTGCTATCAATTTAACCATTAAAAATATTGCCCTAAATCAACATTAACCACTGGTCCACTCTTTAAATCAAAATTCTTAAATTATCCAACATGATTTTAGAACCTCAATCATCCCTAAAGCCAAACATTGCATAAACATTACCTCACATTTATCCTTGGTTACCTTCTTTATTATGTCTAAAATAAAGTTTCATAATCTTACTCTCATTCAACTTCCTTCCACTAGAAGAAAGAAAAACATTGCTCTTGGTCATGTCATTACCTACATCTTAGATAAAAAAAATATGAGCTTACCAATCCTACTTTCATTAATCATTTCCCAATCTAGTATACCAATTGTTCCTTTTATGTTATTTCTTTTCATCGATGGGAGTATAAGCTAGAAGAACTAGATTTTGATGTGGAAGGGGGAGCTATTCCTCAGCAACACATGCATCGCAACCCACATCATCACTAGTGTCGGCACCTGAACTAGCTTACTAGGCTTATCCCTATAAAGAGTTAATACAACATTGATCAATTGGAGTCCTGACATGATACTCACATTCAGCAACATCAATAATAATAAAAGACTGGTGTGGCATGGTTTGGCAAGCAATTTGATATTATTCACCACTATTTCCAACCACCATCACCTAATCAAGGATCTTATTTCTAGGTTATTTGTTTGGTTAAAGTTTTTAGTTTATTTTGTATTGTAGTCTTTATTTTAAGATTTTCTTTGTGTTCTTTAGTTTTTTTGGTGAGTCAAAAGGGGAGTAGAAAGTTGGTTGTACTTTGTAATTTTCTAATTTTTTATGTTTGTATATATATACCTATTTTTTAAAAATTCATATAATGAGATAGAGTTTAGAAGATATGAAAATTAATTTGAAATTTTAACCAACAATATTTACCATTAGAAAAAAGGGGAGATTGTTGCAAACATGGACCCCGGTGTTATGATTTTGATGATAACAAACATTATTTATTTGTCTACCATATTTTCTCTTTTTATTTTTATTGGACATTTATTTTGGTGCACTAACATTTCAGGTTCACCGTAAATTGTGTAAAGTTATCAATACAAAACTGGAAAGATTAGATTTATATTTTCCTAAGAGCTTATATTTTTCATTTACTTAATTTTCTCATATTTATTGAGTTAAAGTGTTGTTTAAGGTGGATGCTAAACTTGCTGACCATACATACATACACAGAGGAGTGAAAAAAATATTTTACATTTTTGAACTAATCATATTGTACGATCCAAACTGTACTATACGATCTGATGCTTTTGTAACAACATAAAATGGCTAATTTTTTAAGTAATTTTCTTTGCATCAATTATATTGAAAGATCAATATTGTATAGTATTATCTATTCAAGATAGAAACCCTAGCCACCAATTAAAATTAAATAATTTTTAAATTTTTATTTTTAACCTAAGCATAGTATATGATCCTGTTATGCAATATGATATTTAAAAACTTACTTATATTAATCCTCGTGAATAGTTAATCAAATCAATATTTAATAAATATGGTAAATAATACTGTAAGATATAAACCATATTGGATGATCTACAAGGATGAAATTAAATCATCCTGAGTATCATACTGCTTGAAACCTTAAGTTTGTTTTAAATCTAGGATCCCTAGCCTGTAATTTGATGATGACAAATCTTATTGATTGAATTGTACATTCTCAGAAAATATGTTGGATATTTTTTGTGTCTTGAACACTAATGATTATAGGTACAATACTCAAGATGATTAAAAACTCAAGATTGGGTAGGTTAGGATGTCATGTTAAAGAGACTATATTTTTTTATTTTCTTGAGTCAGGCTACATTAGAGTGTATGCAGTTTGGTGACCATGCACACAAACATAGGCAGAGTGAGAAATTTTTTAAAAAAATTAAAGTTTTCTAAACTAATCATTTTATATAATTTAAAATCATATTATACAATCTATGGTTTTAAAGATTGGCTAAATGGCTAAATCAGAACTCATGTTCTATTAACTAATTGTATTGTATGATATATAACATTCTGTATAATTTATTTCATTATCAAAACCTAACTGCCACATTAATTTAATAAAGATTTTGAAATTGATTTTTGAACTAATCATACTGTATGATGTTAATCATATTGTACAAAAATTTGAAATATTGCTAAAATTAACCCCCATAACTAGTCCATCAAATCATTATTTAATTAGTAATAGTCGAACATACCAGACAAATGATAGAGATGAAATCTTGTCATCCCAGAGATCATACCAAATGAAAATATGATTTTTGAACTAATTATACTATACAATATTCATATCATATTGGACGATTTACCTAAAAATAACTAACTGTACCATACAATGAGAATAATACGGGACAAGTGATAGAGACAACTTTTAGTCATCTCAAGAATTTTCCTGTACAAATAAACAAAATTAACCAGACCGTATCAGACTATCTCTAGATCGGACTGCATGATGAGTTCATAACATTTAAAAGTTCATTTGATGGACTATTTATATCGTACATGATGTGACTTAATTTGAACTGATTATAATGTACAAACTTGGATCATACTGTATGAATAATGATGACTAACTTGAATTTTTAGAGTTTCTTGAAACTTATTATAAAAGCCATGCATTACTCTTTTTTCTAAGAATGTTAAGAGAGGCATTTGACTAAAGGAGAAACTCTAAGAGGGAGCTTTTGAAGAAAATTAGGGTTTATAAGAGGAAGGAGAAAGTGAGCTTGAGCATGATGGAGAAGTAGTATGAGGGGATCACACTGTTGCTCTGGGCTAGCTACACCCTTGCTCCTCCTGTGGCCTTAGTGAGTCTTTTAGAAGCTCTCTAGGGAGAGATGCTTCTTAGTCTATTCCTTAAGATTCTACATCTTCTCTAAGAGGGAGAAAAAGAAGTTGAGATTATCCTCCTTCTCTATGAGGTAGAAAAAGGAATCAAGTTCCATGTCTGTGAAAGGAATATGGTCTTCTACCACACCAAGTTTGTTGAAGAGAGTTTGTAAGAGCTTTTTTTCCTAGCTATGGGGGACTCTAGTGAGTGGATGTAGGTCATAGTTTGACTGAACAACAATAAATATGATGTGTTCATTCTAATTTTTACTTTCTACACCTTTTTTTGCATTATATCTTTTGATATAACAGCTTGGTTAAAAATCTATTATTGATATTACATTATACCATAATTATAATCATTATAACTTTTTATAAGTGTACTACTTTTTGTTGCAACTTAGAAAACAAGATTGAGATTGTGATTTTTAATTAAAGCAAAATATTATTGCTCTGATAATTTTTTTATTTCTCCTTACATTTATTGGATATTTCATTTTTTTTTTTTTTTGGTGTGTTCTAACATTTTAGGGAAATCATATATTACTACAGGTTGTTGAAGACTTTAAGACATGGTAGAATATGATTTCGTGTAATAGAGTATATATATCTCTATTTTTATTTCTTGATTATAATTCGGTAATCATGCACAAACATAGGGGGATAGTGGTAAAAAAATTTTAAACTCTATGATTTGGCTTACTTTTCCTCCAGAATGTCATTAATCAAATTATGGCTTAAATTTTTTGAATTGTTCGTACTGTATGATATCAAGTTGTACAGATGACTGATAGAGTATAAAATTTGTTTCATATTGGATCATATCGAATAAACAATTTAATTTTTGAATAATTCATACAATATGATGTCAGCTCGTACATACGACTAGTAGAGCACAAATTTTATTTCATACCAGATCATACCATATAAACTCATTCATTTTTTGAACTATTTGTATAATAAGATGTCAGGTCATATAGATGACTGATAGAATACAAAATTAGGTTCATACAAGATTGTACAAAATGAACACATTTACTTTTGAACTGTTTGTACAGTATAATTGGAATTCGTACAGATAACTTACATTGTATGAAATTGAGTATATTCAAGTTCATACAAAATGAAGCCCAAATTTTTTTAAACGTTTTGTACCGTACGATCTATGATCATACAATATGATAGTAAGTCGGTTCACTTGATTTTTTTTAATTTTTGGATGGTTTTTCTGCATGGTTTCTATATGAAGTGTCCTAAAATGTTTTTGTATATCCTTTGCTTCAAATTTCTCTTGAGAGTAACCTTTTGAGAGTGCGTTTAGGAGATATTTTGTGATTGAAGAGTGAGATATCAAGTGAAGGGGAGTTATAAGGGATTCACAAGGTTGCTCAAAGTAAGGATCTCTTTGTCTTCTTCAGGTTTCTACCCAACTTCTTTAGAGGCTCATGAGAGAATATCTTAAAGACTGGATCAAGGTTCTCTGCCTTCTCCAAGAGGGTGACAAAGGGTTTGTAGGTAATCTACTTTCACCAAGAGGTTGAAAAAGGATGAGAAGGTACTCTTCCATCACTTGGAGAGTATAAAAGGAGACGATTCTCTAATGCATCGGGCTGGTGAAAGAGAGTTTGTAAGGCCTGCTCAACCTTGTTATGGGGGAAAAAGGATATTCAATTTTATTTAGTATAATAAAGACGAACTCCAAGGAGTGGATGTAGGTCTTATTGGAACGAACTATTATAAAATTTGGCGTTCTTCTATTACCTTTAAATTTTCCTACATTTTTATTTTATTGCATTTGAATTTTGTGATTGAAAAATTATCTATTATAATAATTTCTATAAATAACTATAAGTTTTCGTCTTAGTGATTTAACTTTCAAAAAGGATCTAAATAAGGTTTTCAAATATCCAAGATTTTTTTTTATATAACTAACTCTCCCCCCCCCCCCCCCCCCCCCCCCCCTCCCTCTCTTAGTTAGTCTTGGGACTATTCTATAAGGTCTAACAACTTACACAAACTTTCAAGTGGTATAGAGCAAATTTCAAAAATTTAGGTTAGATTACATTTTGAAAAATGATCTTGGCTAATTTTGGAAATTGGAATATTGCTGAAGGTTATTTGAATACTTTGAAAAACACGCATGTCTACTTTCCTACAATCACTTGATTGTCGCATATGGTATTAGTACATGAAGGATATACTAAACCTACTAGAATGGTTGATGGCATTATAATTGAAACACCATTTATTGATAGACTACAGAAGAAGGAGAATTAGCATAGTTAAATGCAAAATATTTAAATAATTTTTTCTGTTCTTTGAACTTTGAGGATTATATAAGTGTTTTTTTTAGAAATGCATAAAACAATTTATTTAACCAACTAAATACAACTTGATTATTCCTTCAACAAAGCTAAAAGAGGGAATGTTATTACAACTAACATCTTGCCAAAAATATTAGAAAGAATAGCTAAGTTAGCACATAAATCAACTAACTTATTACATTCCCTTTTAGAAAAAAGCAAAATAACTTGCTTAAAATCTATAAGAAAGTCTAAATCCTTAGGATTTAAAAATTCTTTTGAAATCACTGATTTATGTAATAAGTTATGAGAAGGCTTGATAACATTGTGATTATCTCCTTCCATCACAATACCCTTGGCATCAAACATCCAATCTTCAACATAATTCCTCAAAGCAAGAATTGATAAGAACTCAACTTGTGAACTATCCCAATGAAAATAGCTGAAACCAAATCCATCTAAGAACCGACCTTTACAATCTCTAAAAACTCCACATATGACATCTTTGTTATTGCTAATTAAAGAAGCATCCACATTAATCTTAATCTAACCCGGAGGTTGAGGAAGCCAAGAGGAATGACACAGCATATTATGTTGATTAACTTCAAGTTCTTTGAAATCGGATCTATATGAAAAGAACCAACTGCATGATTGATTGAGTTAGCTGCAATGTAAGAGCAGCTATCTTTATGATCTCCACGAACAATCTTATTTCTTCTTTTCAAACAAAAAAATTCCATAGAACAATATAGATTACCAATCATGGGATTCAAAACTACAGTAACACATTGCAATCATTCAGAGAGTTACAAGCCGGAACCAAGAAATTTCAAGAACTCAGCTTCTCCAAGACCTCTTTAATCTTACCACAATGCACAATAACATGTTCAGCATCTTCAACATCTTCACATCCTCTCAGGCAGCCATCATAGTCAAACAATCTTCTATAGTGAAGGAAACAATTAGAAGGAATCACATTTTTAAATAAACGCCACCAAAACAATTCAATTTGTGGCCTAAGCATAAATTTTTTTTTATCCAGGTCCAACAATCATCTTCCATATCATCTTCATATATTTTTTCAAAATCTAATGATGCTACTGATTTCCCTGAACACTTGAAAATTAATTCCAATTGGTTTTTAACAGCACCTGAATAAATAGGTACCGAAAGAATCACTTCTAGCAGTTGAAGTCCAAAACAGAGCTTTAACTTTTCCACATCTCATTTGCCATTTGTAATAAAAATTGAAAGATGAGAAGATTCTTGATTTAAATATGTTATAAAGTTTTCCATCTATTAATGCTTTTCTCCATAATCCAAATATCATTTATAATATCTACTTCTTGACACTTATGAATTCTCCATCTCATAATAGGATGTAAATATTTTGCTACATTCACAATTATCTTCCATGTTAAGGAGTAATTACTTCTACTTTCACCATTCAATAAATTATAACCATATTTGGAGCTCAATGTTTTGTTAAGAAGAGATGTAGGATTTTTAATGAAATTTAGAGAAAACTTAGCCCTCAAAGGGTTTGTACTCTCTAATAACAATTGCACATCCCTTGCACCTTTCCTTTTCGGATTACAATACATCTCATGCAACATAGTGAATGCCATAACCTTCATCCTTCTTATTTCATAAAACATTTTTGCACATTTTATCCAATTCATTCAAGACCCCCAATGGAACTAATGAATGAGTAGATAAATATATAGGTAAAGATAGAAAGGATGAGTTAAGAAAAAGCAATTTTCCTGAAAGTGAAATGAATTTATTTCCCGACATGTAGAGTCTCCCAGTAGCCTTCTCAATCAAATTATTGAAATTTTAACTAATAAGCCTTCTCAAAGCAATTTTAATTGCCAAAAAGTCAAACTCATTAACCACCTTTAGCCTCAATATCTTTGACAAAGACCGAACCTTCCTTCTTTTTGTTGAATTTCTAAACAACATAGATAATTTCAGAAAATTTATCTTCTATGCAATCCATATATAATAGTTTCACAAAATGTAATTTACTTTCTTTAAGCTCTTTCCATTAGCCTCAGAAAAAAATGGTTATATCATCTACATAAATTAAATGAGAGATCAAAGGAGCATTCAGAGATATCTTCACACCAATCCTACCACCTCTTTTAGCAAACTCTTCAGTTAGCAATTAAGAGCACATAATAACAAAATAAGGAGATAACGAACATCCTTGCCTAAATCCACACCTTGACTCAATCCATTTTGAATTGAAACCATTTATCAAAATAGAAAATTTAGGATCCACCACACACTCCATTATAAGTTTGAAATTTTCATTGGAAAACCGAACTATTCAAGGACTTGATTAAGGGTAGACCAACACATGTTATCATATGCCTACTTCATGTCAATTTTGATAGCCACCAACCCCTTTTTAGATTTATAAAATCTAAATTTATAAAATAACTCTTGAGCAAGTAGTATTTCATCAAACATAAGATGTCCTTTTACAAAGGCATACTGAACTTTAGAGATAAAATTTGGAAATAAATAACTCATTCTATTTAATAACACTCTTGCCATAATTTTATAAATGGAGTTGCAAAGACTAATTGGCCGATAATTTTAAGGTAATAAAGGATTATTTACCTTCAGAATCAACACCAAATTTTTCTTTTTCCAAACAGGGCACAAAGAACAGAAGTTAAAAAAGAGTTGATAGCCAACCACACATCATCTTGAATTATCGACCAATAAGCTTTAAAAAAGGAATAAGTGATTGCATCGTTACCTGAATACTTTTTTGGACCCAATTATTTGATAACATCTTCCAATTCTTCCCAAGAGAATTCTTTATCAAGTATCCTTATATCACCAACATCAAGCCTATTGAAAAAAGAACGCCAACCTTCCAAGATACAATTTCGTTCCCTCCACTTATTATTGAAGAAATCCACAGTTATTTTTCCATAAAAAACTACTATTATCTTTGACTTGATTGATCCAATTTCCATTTCTTCTTGTTGTGGAAAACACATGGAAGAACTTGGAATTAGAGTCACCATCCTTTATCCATTGCACTTTTCAATGTTGTTTCCACCAAGTACTGAGACATTCAAGTGTAGAGTTAAGATCGATAACCTTGGACCTCAACAAAAGTAGCCTCTGTTCGAAAAAACCTCCTTGAGCATATTCTTCTTCTTGTAGCTCCAAAACTTCCCTTTTTAAACTATCTTTAAATTCAATTAAGTCCTTGTGCTTAACTCTATTCCAAAAAAATAGAGCCTTCAGCGATCTTCTAAATTTTTTATTCAAAATTTGTGCACTATCACCTCAAAATGGTTTTATCCAAGAATACAACACAACTAATTGCAAAGCAGGATAAGTTGACCAGACATCTTAAAACATTAGAGTTATCCTCTTTCTAAGCTCAAAAGAAAATATTTTAAGCAAGATTGGACAATGATTCGATGCAATTCTTTCCAAATGCCTCACAACCGCCACCTTTAAAAAATTTAATGCAACACAGTTGAGGATATAACGATCAATCTTTCTAAGTTTTGGCACTCCCTATTTTATTATTACACCATGTGTATTTAGGACAAATAAATCCTATTTCATGATAGTCATATTCTCTCATAAAGGAATACATTTCTTGAGACCCTTTTGAGAAAAAAACAAATTTCTTGCACCTTTCTTTTAATCTTGGGACAATATATAATTGAAGTTACTCCTATAGCCATAGGAAGTCTAGTACTTGAAAAAGTTTCTAATTTACTTCATAAGCTTCTTCTATTGCAACAATCTCTACTTCCATACATCGTGGCTATCAACCAAGCACCTTGATAAGCAACATTCAATTCACCCACAACTACTTGGATGGATGTATCAATAATCGAAAAAGAGGCCAAGTCCAACCTACAACACACCATAATACCACTAGATAAACCCACTACATGAAACAATAAAAAATCCCATATATCACTTTTGAATCTTCTAAATTCAAAGGATCTATAGATTAAATTTTAGTCTCAACAAAACCCACAAAAATTGCATCAGTATCCTTCACAATCTCCTTCAAGTAATGAGAGGCTTCAGCTTTCCTAGCCCCCCTACAATTCCAAAAGATTATGGAACTCATTTGGGATTATAAGTGGGATTGGACCCACTACCTCTCCTTTTTACCAATTCACTTTTCATGTGTTTGGATGGTATGCTGGTATTTCCCAAGGACTTAAGTTCTTTTTGCAATTTGAGTTTATCACCGTCAGATTACCAAAATTCTCCTTAACAGGTGGACCTTCACATTCCTTTATGTCATATATCAATTCTCCCACTTTTCTATCATCCACCATAGGGTCAATCATAGTATTTATATTTCCATCAATATCTGATGAACCAAGTATCATAAACATTTTCTCCTCCTCATGTAAAACTTGATTTAGAGTCACTTCATTAGCAATGGTAGTATGGTTTAAAACTTGTATCGACTAATTTATAGAATTAGGAATCTCCACATCTTTAGAATTCAACGTTAACTCCACATCTTCATTGGAATGATCAACAACAGTAGTTTCTTTCTCATTGATCACCCCCATAACTTTTGAACTTTCCACTAAGGTATTCTTCTCTTCCATCTTATTTCCATTATTATTATTATGTTGAGATTTGTTTTCACCCATAGTACCCTGTTGCAACCCATGACCCCGAGTTTGAGATTTTGATGATGCCAAATAATGAGTGTTTTGGAATAACTTTTCATTGAATATTATTTTATTTGCTATTATCCTTGAGTACTAACATTTCAGGAAGATCACAAGTGACTCAAGACGAAAGGAAGACTCAAGACCGGGTAGATTAGGAGTATGAGTCAGACATTATACTTTTCTATTTATTTTATTTTTACTTTATTGAGTCTGGCCAGAAAATGCATAAGAGCAAGAGCAACCATGCACACACACAGGGGGAGAGTTTGTTTTTTAACTGCAAAATATAATTAAATTTCTTCTATGTATATCGTACTGTACGATTGTAATTCGTACCGTATGATCCAAGCTATGTGGACGATTCTGTGAATAGATCGTACTGTACGAATATATTCGTACTGTACGATATGTTCAGATCCAAAACCCTAGCCGTAGTTTAGTTTAAGTAAGTGATTTTGCGCCGTTCGTACTGTACGAATCAGATCGTACTGTACGATCTATTTTAAATACTTACTTAAATTAACGCATGATTAGTGCATGTAATCCAGTCCTAATTATATTTTGAACATCGTACGGTACGATAGTGATCGTACCATACGATGAACAGAGATGACCATCGTCCTGTACGAATAGTATTTTATGGATCATACCGTACGATATTATATTGTACAGGACGAAGTGTTTTTAAACTGTTCGTACATCTTCGTACCAGGACGAAGTCTGTTTATGAAGATCGTACTGTACGATGTCTAATCGTATTGTACGAACAGTAACGACTACTTTTGAAATCAGAGGTTTTTGGAGCCTGTTTTAGATGTTAATCTTGTCCTTTTTCAATAAGATTTTACAGAGAGGGTGAACGTGATTAGAGAGGGATTCCAAGGGAGAGAGCTCTAGAGAAGTTCTTTAGGGTTGAGAGAGGAAGGAGAAGGTGTGCGTTGTGAGGGAGAAGAGGTGTGAGGGAGATCACACGGTTGCTCCGAACTTGCTGCATCTTGCTCCTCCTATGGCCCTAGAAGAATTTGAGGGAGGATCTCCAAGGGAAAGGCTCATCTACATTTGTGGCCTCGAGGTTCTCTGCCTTCTCCAGGAGGGAGAAAAAAATGAGAAGGTTCTCTGCCGTCGTCAGGTGGGCGAAAATAGAGTTTGGCACTCCAACACACCGGGTTGGTGAAAGGGAGGTTTGTAAAGGCTTCTCTGCCTTGCCGAGGGGGGAAAAAGGAGAACTATTTTTGGTAGTGAAAATCCTGGAGTGGAGGACTCCGGGGAGTGGACGTAGGTCATATTTTGACCGAACCACTATAAAAATTCTTGGTGTGTTTTTTCCTTATCGTCATTTACGTTTTACTTGCTTTTAATTTTTCATAACTATTGCATGGTGGAATTTGTGGAAGAAAACTTGCTTAAAATTTTGTTGTAAAATTTCAAAAATAATAAAAAGATTAGAACTCTTGTTTAGGATTATTTTTATTAAGAAAAAGATTTTCACAATTCACCCCCCCCCCTCTTGTCACTTAGTAATTTCAATTGGTATCAAAGCCTGTTTTTCAAAAATAGTGTTTTAGAAAACCTTGAAAAAAAAACGATCATGTCGAATTTTGGTAATCGTAACACTGCGGAGGGTTATTCAATAACTCATCCACCACTTTTTGATAACATTCCGTTTAATTTCTGGAAAATTAGAATGTCTACATTTTTGCAATCTATAGATTATCGCATGTGGATGTTAGTAAATGATGGGTATGTTGCACCGTTTAAGATTGTTAATGGTTTGAAAACTCCTGTACCTTTTATTGAATGGAGCAATGAGGATAGGGAGTTAGCCCAACTGAATGTTAAGTGCTTAAACTACTTTTTTTGTGCATTGAAATCTGAGGACTATATGAGAGTATCGACTTGTGTTTTGGTAAGGAAATTTGGGATAGACTGTGCATTACATACGAAGGAACAAACAAAGTAAAACAGTCTAGGCTTAAAATTCTATTGCATGATTATGAATTATTCCGTATGAAACCTAGCGAAACAATTTCTGACATGTACACTAGGTTCACCCAAATCTTGACATCCTTACATGCATTAGGTAGAGAAATTTCAAATTCTGAGAAAGTGAAAAAATTCTTAGATGCCTACCTAGTTCCTATGATGCTAAGATAACTGCTATCACTGAGTCCAAAGATCTTAATGTTTATTCTATTGATAACCTCCTTGGGTCACTCATTGCATACGAGTAAGGAGTGAGCCAAAGGCAAAATGATGCAGGTGAAAAGAAAAAGGAGCGGACGGTGGCATTAAAAGCTAGCAACTCAGAAAGTGGAAGTTCTGCAGGGGAGGAAGAGGATGAGATAGCACTGATGACCCGACAGTTCAAAAATTTCTTGAAAAGAAAACAAAAGCGTCATCAGAACAGCTGGAACAAAGGTAAGAGCTCAAGGTCCAATAAGGGTTCATCTGATACAATCTGTTTTGAATGCAGGAAGCCAGGTCACCTTCGAGTCGATTGCCCCAATCTGAAGAGTCATCCAGCAAAGGAGAAAGGAGATGACAAAGCTAAACATAAGAAAGGAAAGACAAAGACACAGAAAGCTTTTTGGGCCGACTCTACCTCGGAATCATCAGAAGAAGAAGCAGAGGAGGAGGTAACTAACTTGTGTTTTATGGCTAACGATAACCTTGATCAATCGGATCAAGATGAGGTATGTCAACTTTCATATGAAGAATTGTTGCTTATTTCTGAGAATATCCATGACTCGTATATGAAGTTGAAAAAGATGCATGCTAAGCTTAATGTTGAATTTAATTCTTTACAAATTGAGCATGCTAACTTAGTTAAGGAAAGTTCTGATTTAGATAGAGATCATATACTACTTCTTGATGAGTTTGATGCATTAAATAAGAAGCATATTGCACTAATTGAAGCGCATGAATCCTTGAAAACATCGCATATTGAACTAGATGTAGAGTTTGAAAAACTAACGGCAGTAGCAAAGGAGGTAGATCGTAATGAGCATTTGTTATTCTGGCAAGTCGATGGATTGACATATCAAAATAATACATTTAAACAAAGAATAAAAGAACTAGAAGAAGAAATTGCATCACTCATAGGCCAACCTAGAAAACTACCAACACAGCATGCATCACAAAACTTTATGAAGAGACACCACCACCCATATTGATTAGTAAACCCATTTCCTGGTGTTAGGTGTTTCTCTTGTGGCATGTTAGGTCATATAGCCCGCACATGCACAATTCACCGTAGGACACACTTAGTATGGAGACCTAAACTGCATCCATCACAGCATAACATGTATACATCTCATTCAAGCAAGCATAAGGAGGAACCCAAACTCACTTGGGTTCCCAAATCTAATCTTTGAATGAAATTGTAGGGTTGCTCTCACAAAAGACCTAGTGAGAGCATGTGGTACCTGGATAGTGGCTGCTCGCGACACATGACTGGAGATATGAAGAATTTCATCCTATTGGAGACCAAAACTGGAGGCAAAGTAACGTTGGGAGACAACACTACCAGGAAGGTGATAGGCTCAGGTATCGTTGGTAATGCTAAAAATTTTTTAATTGAAAATATTTTACTAGTTGATGGTTTGAAACATAATTTACTTAGCATTAATCAACTGTGTGACAAAGGTTTTGATGTTAAATTTTTAACTGATAGATGCCTGATTAGTTTATTTGATGAAATAATTTTAGAAGGAAAACGAATGAACAATGTTTACATGTTAGACCTTGATTGCATTGATAGCTCAAAATCATTCTGTTTGAAAACAATAGTTGATGACTCGTGGCTATGGCATAGGAGACTATGCCATGCTAGTATGAAAACTCTTAGAAACATCACTCAGAAAAACCTAGTTAGAGGTGTACCTAAATTAGACTTTACCAAGGATCACTTATGTGATGCTTGCCAACTAGAAAAACAAGTCAAATCATCCTTTCACTCAATTAGAGATGTGATCACCTCTAGGCCACTAGAAATTCTACACATGGACTTATTTGGACCCGTTAGTACAGCCAGTCTAGGTGAAAAGAATTATGGATTTGTGATTGTAGATGACTTCACAAGATTTACTTGGGTAAGATTCTTAGCACACAAAAATGAGTCTTTTGAGGAATTTAAAGTTTTCTCCACATGGATTCAATGAAAATTAGGTTGTGAAATATCAACAATCCATAGCGATCATGGTGGAGAGTTCCAAAATGATAGGTTTGAGTAATTCTGTCAAGAGATAAGAATAGAACACAATTTCTCAGCTCCTAGAACACCCCAATAAAATGGTATAGTAGAAAGGAAGAATAGAACTTCTGTAGAAGCTGCTTGGGCAATGTTAGCGGAGTATACCCTTCCTAGATACTTTTGGGCAGAAGCAGTCAACACAGCCTGTTATGTTTAAAAATAGAGTAAACATCAGATCGAAGCTGAATAAAACTCCATATGAACTCCTTAAGGGTAGAACCCCAAACCTTTCACATTTACATGTTTTTGGGTGTAAGTGCTTCATCTTAAATAATGGTAAACATCCCTTAGGAAAATTTGATCCCAAGTCTGATGAGGGTGTCTTCTTAGGTTATTCTTCTGTAGGTAAGGCCTATAGAATTTTTAAAAAGAGAACCCTTGTAGTAGAAGAATCTACCCATGTGGTATTTGATGAATCAGATAAGCCCTCAGAATCTAAAGTTGAAGATGATGAAATAGAGGCAATTCAAGGAGTAGAGACTATGACCTTAGGAGAAAGGGTCGAACCTCAGGAAGATTTGCCTAGAGAATGGAGATATTCTTCTAGTCATCCTAAAGAGTTAATTTTAGGAGACCCTTCAGAAGGTGTAAGAACTAGGCATGGACTTAGGAAGGAGGTTAGTCATTCAGCATTCATCTCTATGATAGAACCTACAAGTATATATCAAGCCTTGGAGATAAATTTTGGATTCTATCAATGCAAGAAGAGCTGAACCAATTCACCAGGAATGATGTTTGGGAGTTAGTCAAGAGACCTAAGGAACAAAGTGTTGTTGGAACAAAATGGGTCTTCAAGAATAAGGTGAATGATTCAGGAATAATAATAAGGAATAAAGCAAGACTAGTAGCTAAGGGGTACAACCAAATTGAGGGGATAGACTTTGAAGAAACCTTCGCCCTGGTTGCTAGATTAGAAGCCATAAGAGTGCTCTTAGCTTTTGCTTGCTTCAAGAACTTTAAGTTATATCAAATGGATGTAAAGACTGCATTTCTGAATGGGGTAATTAAGGAAGATGTCTACATTGAGCAACCCCCCGGATTTGAAAGTTCACAATTTCCAAACCATGTATTTAAATTAAAGAAGGCACTGTATGGATTAAAGTAAGCACATAGAGCATGGTACGAAAGACTTAGCTCATTTCTTTTGGATAGAGGATTTAAAAAGGGTAGTGTAGATACTACAATCTTTTTACAAAAGGTCAAAGAAGAAATTCTCATTGTTCAAATATATGTGGACGACATCTTGTTTGGATCTTCGGATAAAAACTTATGCGATGAATTTTCAAAAATACTGAGTAATGAGTTTAAAATGAGCATGATGGGAGAACTGAATTACTTTCTTGGCTTTAGTGTAAAACAAATGGATAATGGAACCTTTCTTAGCCAATTAAAGTATATTAAGGATATTTTAAAAAAATATGAAATGGATAGTACAAAACCCATGAACACCCCAATGAGTTCGACAATCCAATTAGATAAAGATCCTAGTGGAAAATCAGTAGATCAGAAAAAATATAGGTGAATAGTTGGATCACTTCTTTACCTGACTGCCAGTAGACCAGACATAATGTTCAGTGTGTGCCTTTGTGCCCGTTTTCAAGCCGATCCTAAAGAGTCTCACTTAACTGCTGTCAAAAGAATTCTTAGATATCTGCTAGGCACCCCAAACTTAGGAATTTGGTATCACACACACAGCACTTCCTTTGAAATCCTAGTGTACTCAGATTCTAACTTTGCTGGATGTAGGATAGATAGAAAAAGCACCTCTAGTACCTGCCAATTCATAGGACAATCATTAGTTTCTTGGTCCAGTAGGAAGCAAAACTCAGTAGCACTTTCCACAGTCGAGGCAGAATATATTGCAGTAGGAAGTTGTGTTGCACAGGTACTATGCTTAAAATAACAAATTCTTGATCTTGGACTACCTGTTGGAACCATCTCAATCATGTGTGATAACACAAGTGCAATTTGTATCTATAAGAACCCAAATCAACACTCTCGAACGAAACACATAGACATTAGACACCATTTCATTAGAGATCACGTCGCTAAGGGAGATATAGAATTACATCACATCGCTACAGGAGATCAATTGGCAGACATATTCATAAAACCTCTAGCTTTCGACACCTTTAGCACCTTGAGGACTAGATTAGGTGTCATAGATATAACTGCATAAAAAAATACATAAAAATAAAAATTAAAAAAATAAATAAATAAAAAATTCTGTAATAAGGCTGCTCCTGATCATCACACACTCACCACACCAAAACTCTGCATGGACTTTTCATCATACTGTATGACCTACATCGTACTGTACGATACATCTCAATCTACATGCCGTCCCCCAACAAGCAGATTTTGACTCTGTTGATCGTACTGTACGACCTACATCGTACTATACGATATTCATCCTGCAAAATTGCCTACCGTATTGTACGATATCTCTTCTTCGTACAATATGATCCACGTCAGCAACGGATTGGTACGAATTAAATCCGGTTGGTACGACATTATTAAGTATCGTACTGTACGATAAATCCCTTTCGTACGGTACGATCCACATCAGCACAAAGGACAAATATGAGTTAAAGCTGTTTGGTACGATATTTATTATGTATCGTACTGTACGATACACCTGTTCGTACAGTACGAAACTTTTGGTCAAAAGTCGTACTGAGGGCCTCGGGACGATCAAAATTCGCCTGATCGTACTATAGGATAGTTATCGTACTGTACAATTTGACTGCCTTTTCCCGAAACGACCGGTCAGAATATTAATTGTCTATCATACTGTATGATCCCATATCGTACTGTACGATTTCCGAAATTCCCTATAAGTACTCTTGCATAGGCCATTCTGTTCACTCAAACCTCTCCTCACTCAGCCCTTCACTCAATTTTCGTGCACTCTTGCAATGTCTAAACGAGGTCGGATGACTGCTGGAAGCTCGTCCTCATCGAGTCACCAACCTGCTCATTTTCTGAACACTGAAAATGAGGAAGCCTACCACAAATATAAAGCCTGCAAAATTTCTCCTTAAAAAATGCTTAATCAGGCTGCTCTCAATTTTCGAGGTAATGGGCCTCTTTGCTTCCACCACCTTCCAATTCCTACTCACCCTGGCGTTTCCTTATAATTCTGAACATCTTTTTGAATTTCTTGCCAACCTCACCTACACCGTCGACAACACCACTTTTCACTCTTTTATTTGCGGCCGCACCATTGAGATCACTAGAGCCGACATAGCCCAATATATTGGGTTGTCCACTGAAGGACCTATGGTTCGCTCTTTTCTTACCGACGAATTTGATTGGAGCGATGTTAATAGAGTCCTTAGGAATACTGTTTTTCATCAACACCAACCTCTTGTTCAATCCTTAACTCGAAATGCCCGTATAATTCAACATGTTCTTCGAACCTCCATCATACCCAAAGGTGGCGATCGTATCAATCTAACCCCGACCTTATCCGTCGCTACCTATCTTATTATGTCCAACATTAAGTTTGATGAGGTTGATTTAATTAGTAACTATATCTGTCACATGACTTTTGTTCGTCTACCTACCACTCGATGGAAGCAGAATCTGGCTCTTGGTCACCTAATAGGATATATCCTCCATAATAAATATCAATTATCCTACCCTGGTGAACCCGACATTCTTCCTATTTTTTATACGGATGCTTCCTTCCGTATTCTCTTTCATCGGGGACACGAGCCTGAAGAACCAGTCTTTGATGAAGAAGAAGGAGAAGATACCCCAACCGTAGCTCCAGCTCGACCACAACACCATGCCACACCCCGAGCACCTGCACCAGCGCCAGCACACCCTAATGATGATTTAGTCTCACACTTCGACCAGTTGCAGACTCGTCTCGACATGCATATTCAAGAACAACATCAGCAACACGAGACTGATATGCAATGGTTTGGAGAACGTTTTACTGCAATTGATCACCGCTTCGATGCTCTATTTCAATATTTTCAACCAAATCCACCTCCACCACCAACTGATAAGGACCCGTCTGCTTAGATTGTTTATGTTTGCATTGTAGTTTTTCTTCTTTTGCTTTTTGCCTTAAGTTGCTCCTCCTTTTTGTGCTGTCAAAAGGAGGAGAAGTTTGTTATACCTGTTATTATGCATGTTATCTAAATGCATTCCTTTTGTTTTGTACTTGCTTTTAGTATCCTATTTTTTTTTCTCTTGTGTTTTAATTTAAAAAAATAAAAAAATATATAAATATAAAAAAAACAAAAGAAATGTTCTTCGTTCTTACTTACAACAAATTATTTGACATCATCAAAAAGGGGAGATTATTGCAACCCATGACCCCGAGTTTGAGAATTTGATGATGCCAAATAATGAGTGCTTTGGAACAACTTTTCATTGAATATTATTTTATTTGCTATTGTCCTTGAGTAGTAACATTTCAGAAAGATCACAAGTGACTCAGGACGAAAGGAAGACTCAAGACCGGGTAGATTAGGAGTATGAGTCAGACATTGTACTTTTCTATTTATTTTATTTTTACTTTATTGAGTCTGGCCACAAAATACATAAGAGCAAGAGTAACCATGCACACACACAGGGGGAGAGTTTGTTTTTTAACTGCAAAATATAATTAAATTTCTTCTCTGTAGATCGTACTGTACAATTGTAATTCGTACCGTACGATCCAAGCTATGTGGACAATTCTATGAATAGATCATACTGTACGAATATATTTGTACTGTACGATATGTTCAGATCCAAAACCCTAGCCATAGTTTAGTTTAAGTAAGTGATTTTGCGCCGTTCGTACTGAACGAACCAGATCGTACTGTACGATCTATTTTAAATACTTACTTAAATTAACCCGTGATTAGTGCATGTAATCCAGGCCTAATTATATTTTGAACATCGTACGGTACGATAGTGATCGTACCATATGATGAACAGAGACGACATCTGGTCGTCCAGACCATCGTCCTGTACGAATAGTATTTTGTGGATCGTACCGTACAATATTATATCGTACAGGACGAAGTGTTTTTAAACTGTTCGTACATCTTCATACCAGGATAAAGTCTATTTATGAAGATCGTACTGTACGATGTTTAATCATACTGTACGAACAATAACGGTTACTTTTGAAATCAGAGGTTTTTGGAGCCCGTTTTAGATGTTAATCTTGTCCTTTTTTAGTAAGATTTTACAGAGAGGGTGAACGTGAATAGAGAGGGATTCCAAGGGAGAGAGCTCTAGAGAAGTTCTTTAGGGTTGAGAGAGGAAGGAGAAGGTGAGCGTTGTGAGGGAGAAGAGGTGTGAGGGAGATCACAGGGTTGCTCTGAACTTGCTGCATCTTGCTCCTGTGGCCCTAGAAGAATTTGAGGGAGGATCTCTAAAGGAAAGGCTCGTCTACATCCGTGACCTCGAGGTTCTCTGCCTTATCCAGGAGGGAGAAAAAATGAGAAGGTTCTCTGCCGTCGTTAGGAGGGCGAAAACACAGTTTGGCACTCTGCCACGCCAGGTTGGTGAAAGGGAGGTTTGTAAAGGCTTCTCCACCTTGTCGAGGGGGCAAAAGGAGAACTATTTTTGGTAGTGAAAATCCCAGAGCGGAGGACTCCGGGGAGTGGACGTAGGTCATATTTTGACCGAACCACTATAAAAATTCTTGGTGTGTTTTTTCCTTATCGTCATTTAAGTTTTACTTGCTTTTAATTTTTCATAACTATTGCATGGTGGAATTTGTGGAAGAAAACTTGCTTAAACTTTTGTTGTAAAATTTCAAAAATAACAAAAAGATTAGAACTCTTGTTTAGGGTTATTTTTATTAAGAAAAAGATTTTCACAATTCACCCCCCCCCCCCCCCCCCCCCCTCTTGTCACTTAGTAATTTCATACCCCTAGCCTTGTTAAATTTTCTTTGGATACTAACACCTCTAACTTTCCTTCCACAATTTACATGAATCCAAGTACCATACTCATGCCCTTTTTCAGCCACTGTTTGAGACTTCTCAGCACCAGAATTAATAGAGTTATGATCATGCACATCCTCTTTAGCAACTGAAATTACCTCCAACTTACAATAATCAATCATGTGACCAATTCTCCCACATTTAAAACAAAAATTTGAAACCTTCTCATATTCAATTTTTTAAAAAAATCGGCCATTTCTTCCTTCAACCCATATGCCCAAAGGGAGTTTTTTATTTAGGTATACACGAACACAATCCTTGTTAATTCTCTTCTGCTCCATTGGAACATATTCCCATCAATCAAAAGGGGTAATCCAACCATAGATGCAATCCTTGTAACATTAGTCTCATCCCATCAAAAAAGAGGTAAATGAGGCAATCTTATCCAAATAGGAGATGTTAACACCTTCAACAATTTAGTGGAAAATTCAAGAGTAAATTTGTCAATGCCCACAATATGACTACTAACAAACCATGGATCACCTGATAAAACACTTTCCAAGAATTTTGAAGAAAAAAATGAACATAAGATCCACCCAAAACCCAAAATGGTTAGGTAGAATTTACCAAATTTACCTAATTTTGATATTATGCATCCTATTCCAAGGATTTAGTTGTCTAGATTGAACATTGCTCGCTTCAACTTGCTTTACCATTTCATCAGGAATTATCTTTTAAGCATTCTTTTGAATAGTAGAGGGGTCTTCAGAGCCATTTGAAACTGGAGTTCTATCTAAAAGGTTTGGCATACCAAACCCATTCATAATCAACTTCATGTTCGAAGAAGAAGAAGAAGCTTCAAATATGTTGAGTTTGTTCCCACTAGAAAAATTGTTAGAAACACGAGGAGTCTTAACTATCAAATCTACTTCTAATTATTTTCCTTTACCCAAAGTAGGCAAAATTGTCTTCACAACATCCAGGGATGTTTCTTTTATCTTCAACGTGCCATACAGAACAGAAAGTTTTTTATCAAAATGATAATTAGGTAATTTAAAGCACAACGTAGGCTGAACAGGAGCATTCTAACGACCAGAGTCAGAAGCCAAAGGATTATTCACCGTTACCAGAAGCTCTAATAAATGAGGAGGGAAAATGGAATTATAAAAATAGAGTTGACACTCAGCTAATCGAGAGCATAAAGGAGGCTGAACAGGAGGATTCTGACAATCGGAGTCAGTCACCAAAAGATTATCCACCATCGCCAGAAGGTTCGACAACGGAGGAGGGAAATGTTTTTTTAAAACAGAGGTTTGTCTCTCAAGAAAACTAGAGCTTCTCTCTCAAGAAAATTGGGCTTCAAAATAGTGAGGAATATATGTGTGTTACTACTTACAAAACTAGAAAGAAAATTTGGGATAGACTTTGTATAACTTATAAATGAACAAATGAGGTAAAACAATCAAGGTTGAATATTTTATTACATGACTATGAACAATTCTGCATGAAATCGAATGAGTCAATTTTGGATATATATATATATATATATATATATATATATATATATATATATATACAATGTTTACTCGAATTATTATCTCATTACATGCTTTAGGAAGAAAACTTACTTAAGTCGAAAAAGTTAATAAAATTTTACGCTATTTACCTACTGCTTATGATGCAAACATAGATGTCATAACTGAGTTTAAAGATTTGAATGTATATTTTATTTAAAATTTACTTGGATCACTTATTACTTACGAGCAAGAATTGAATAAAAGATAGATCGATGCAGGTGATAAAAGGAAAGATAGAAATATAGCCTTGAAGATACATGATTCAGAGAGTGATCAATCAATGCCAAAGGATATTGAAGATATTTCTCTTATGACTAAACAATTCAAAATTATCCCTAATAGAAAGCAATGATGATGTCAACATTTGAATAAAGGTAAGTTCAATAAGAATCCAAAAGTTTCTAGTGAATTCATTTGTCATGAATGCAGAAAGCCTAGGAATATAAAGAAGGATTGCCCAAATCTCAAAACTAATCCTAACAAGGAGAAAGTTGAGGAGAAAACTCACATTAGGAAGGGAAAAAAGAATGCAAAGAGCTTTCTAGGCTGACTCAGCATCATACTCTTCAAAAATATAAGCTAAAGAGGAGGTTACAAATTTGTACTTAATGGTAAATAAACTTGATCATTCATATCAAGATGAGGTGTGTGACCTACCTTATGATGAATTAATTAAAGTTTCTAAGAAGATTCATAATGCATATAGGAAACTTAAAAAATTACATTCTAACCTTAATATCGAGTATTAAGTTTATAGAAAAAGCATAAAAGTCTTAGGAATGATCGTGCAGACATATATAAAAATCATATGGCTTTACTTGATGAATTTGTTGATTTTAAAAAGAAGTATGAACTATTGAGAACATCCAATGTTGAGCTTGAATTTATTTTAAAAAATTTATGGGTGAATCTAATCAAAGGGAACATGAATTAAAAATTAAAAATTCAATTTTAGAAAGTGCAAACTCATATCTTTAAATAAAATTGAAAGCTTTTAAGGAAGTTAAGACACCTCCCACACTTGAACAATTTTATAATATTGGCCAAAAGTGCATAATTTCCAAACCTAGTTCTTCGGTCTAAGCTGCTCTCTTGTTTCTCCTAGCATGGTTTCTCAAGTTTTTTTCCTTGTCCTCTGTTATTTTCTCAGTTGGTTTTGCATTTTAATTTTATCATTTCTTCAATTTTATTGGTTTAGGAGATCATGACTCCATCATCATCTATCCCACTAAATGCTACGATTCCTAATGGCAAGTCTCATTGTTTTAAGGACATTCTTGTTAGCTCTTCCTCTTCTTGTTCTTCTAAGCTTCAATTAGTACATACCTCTTTTAAGGGATGTCTGACATTGATGTATGATGATTCTGTGGTGATGCAACTGGCCACTCCCTTCCTCACTTCAATTAGAAAATTTCGTTTAAGGCATCCAAATCTGACTATTATTCGCAAGTTCTTTTTAATCTGAAGATTTCAAAATATTTTCATATTTATTTACTAGATGTGAGACATGTTGTTCTTCAATTGAGCAATGATTTGGATTATTGTCATACTTTTTTAAGGAGATCTTACTATATTCAGGCTTTCTAGATGAGATTTCTCAAATGGACACCAGACTTTGATGTCCATGAGGAATTTCCTTTTGACCCTATGTGGATCTCCTTCCCCAATTTGAGACTTCTTTTTTTTTTTTACTCATAAATTTTACTTGGCTTATCTTCAATTCTTGGTAGGCCCTTACAAATAGATCAAGCTGCGGCTTTTATATCTCATTCGTTCTGTGGCTCATGTTTTAGTTGGGCTGTATATTTCTAAAAAAACATCCTAATGAAATTTGGATTGGATCTGAATTGAATGGATATTTACTAAAAGTTGAATTTAAAAATTTACATATTTTTTGGTCTCACTATAAGATGCATTGTCACGGTTTAAATGAGTGTTACAAGCTTCATCCTTGTCTTTAGTGGGCGAAAGAGTCTTCCACGCAAGCCATTGGGAAGGATGTTCCTTAGGTTGATCATGATAATGCCATTCTGATTCCTTTGGATATTTAGGGAAATGTTCCTAAGGTTTAGGATAATGTTGTAAAAGCTATACAACCTACTATACCTCAAACTGAACTACTTTCTTTTAATGGAGATTATCCTCTTATTGGTCAGAATGATAATCTCAACCCTATCACTTATTTACCTTGTGAGTCTCAAAACATGGACGAACAAATGTTGGCTATCATTTTTAATATAAATAATGTGCCTTCTACTTCTTCTTCCCTTTGTGCTACTAACCAAAATTTGCCTGAAATGGAGGTGGTGGTATTAAATGCTAATTATACTAGTTAGCTAATTTCTCATACCATTGTGAATGATCAGCTGGCTGGTCTTAGTAGTGTTGTGGAGGCTAATGTTGGAATAGATTTGAGTAACAAAACTTGTGAAGAAGAAGGTGATTTTTTTGAGGAGGGTGATCTACCTCGGGATGAGAGGCAGGTAGGTATGAAAAATGATAGTAATTTCCCCTTAAACACTCAATACATATTGATGCCTTTATTGATACTGAGGACATGGATATTATGGCACTACTATGGTATGAAAAATGATAGTAATTTAAAAAGGTTTTGCTAAAGATGATATTGGCACTAGCTACATAAAGTTTCATAGTGGGAGAGGAAGGAAAAAAAAAGAACATTATTTTACAAACTTCTAGAACCACTCGATCACATATTAATCATTAACCCTAGTTTTTATGTTTAACTCTATCATATGGAATGTTAGTGGCACTAGGTGTCCCCCCTCTAAGTTATGTTTTAAGAATTTATGTCGCATTTATAATATTTATATTCTTGTTTCAACCTTTTATTTCCTCTTCTAAGTTAAGTGGCACAGCTAGATATTTTGGTTTTAAATATGCTATTTCTAATATTGTTAATAAGATTTGGGTGCTTTTGAAGGACCCAATTCATATTGATGTTATTGGAGGTTTCACTCAAGTTTTACATAATAATATCAAAGTTTTAAATTCACACTACTATGCTTCCTTTATTTATGCTGCTTCTTCTCATTATTTGAGAAAATTGTTATGGGACCAACTTATTCACTTTCATAGTAATTGTAATGTGCCTTGGCTTGTTGGAGGGGATTTTAATAATATCTCTACTCCTTCTGAATGTGTAGGGGGCTATTCTCCTATCTACCAATCTATAGATGATTTTAATAACATGATTATGGAATGTAATTTAATGGATATTTATTTATCTGATAATAAGTTCACTTGGAAATGTGGGCACTTATAGCAAAGGTTTGATTTGGTGTTGTTTAATGATTGCTCGCGCAATTTTTTTAATTCTACTACTATTGAACATCTTAGCATGACTCTTTATGATCACTCTCCCTTGCTTATTTCTCTTAAGACTAGACACATTAATCCTCCTTCTCAATTTAGATTTTAAAGCATGTGGTTATTCCATGATTCCTTTATGGACTTGGTTCAGGAAAATTGGCATACCCCTTTACATCCGGATAACTCTATCTTTGGTATGAGGAGGTTTTGGTTTAAACTTAAAAGGCTTAAGCAAGTTTTAAATTGGTGGAATCATAATGTTTTAAAAACATTTTTTCTAATATTTAAAATGTTGAAGAGTATGTGAACACTATTGAGTCTCAATGTCAACTTACTCCTTCTAATGATAATTTCAGTCTTTTGAGAGATAATAAGGATAGTCTTTATAAATTATAAGCTCAGGATGAGATTTTTTTGAAATAAAAAGTGGCTACAAAACATCTTGTTGAAGGTGATAAATACACCAAATATTTTCATGCTTTGGTTAAGAGGAAATGTGCTAAAAATTTTATTTATAAAGTTAATCGTGATGATGGCTATGTTTTTAAGGATGGCTTGGAAAATGATAATCTTATTGTTAATAATTTTCAAAAGCATCTTAATAAAGATTTTAAACTTACTTATATTGATAACCCAAAAATTATCACTAATTTGATTTCTATTGAGGATTCCTTCTGAAGAGGAAATTTGGTGTATTTTGAAAGACATGAACTCTGATTCTGTTGTTGGTCCTGATGATTTCACCAACAAATTTATTTACAGGTCCTAGGATATCATTAAGAAGGATGTTGTTAATGTTGTGGTGGATTTTTTTAGGGGTAATCATATTCCTAAAATTTTTACTACTACTTTTATAGCTTTAATTCCAAAATCTAATAACATTAATTTTTGAAATGATTTCCATCCTATTAGATTATATACATTTTTCAATAAACTTATTGCTAAAATTATGATGGGGAGGCTTGCTTTAAATCTTCCTAATATTATTTCCTTGTTAAAACTAGTTTTGTGAAAGGTAGATTTATATTTGACAACATTTTACTTGCCCAACAATTAATACATGATTTGCATGCTAAGGTTGCTGGTGGTATTTTCAAATGTTGACATCACTAATGCTTATGATAACCTCAATTGGAAATTTCTTTAAAGCCATTTTAAGGTTGTTTGGATTCAATTTTTAATTCATTAATCTTATTAAAAGTAGTGTTGAGTTCTGTTATTTCTCTGTTATTATTAATGGTAAGTCTCATGGCTTTTCAAATCCTGTCATGGTTTAAGATAAGGAGATCCTCTATCTCTTACTCTCTTTATTATTGTAGTGGAATTCTTATCTTGTGGTATTAACAATCTTTTTAGGATTCACCCTAATATGCAATATAGAGAGGGTGGTGGTTTTCCCATCACTCATTTGAGCTTTGTGGATGATTTCATTATATTCTTTAATGGTTCAATTAAAATGTTGTATATTCTCTTCAGATTTCTTAGCTCCTTTCAGCATGCTAATGGTTTAATTTTTTAACTCTTCTAAGAGTTGTTTTATTCCTGCTAAATCTATTTCTCCTGATCATATTAATAATATTGAAAGAAAATTTGGTTTGAATAAGAAACTTTTGCTGTAAAAGTATTTGGGTATGCCTCTCTATAAGGGTAAGAAATGTTCTCATTTATTTGATGATATTTTCTCTACTATTCATAAGAAACTATCTTCTTTAGCTTTTAATTTTCTCACATGTAGATGTAGGCTTATTCTTATTAAACATGTTTTGAGTTTTATTCCTATATATTTGCTTCATACTTTGTGTCTGACTTTAAATGTTTGTAGTAAAATGGAGACTTTATTTAATAAAATTCTCTGGGGTTCTAAGGTTGGTACTCGCTCTATTATAAGGGGCTCTTGTAGAAATTGTTCAGGGGCTATGGATGAGGGCAAATTAGGTTTCAAAACCTTTATTGATATGATCAGGACTTTTAATCATATATTGTGATTTTCTTTTAGAGCTAAAAAGAGTTTATGGTCCAAGTTTATGGTTTCTAAGTATTATGGTGGGAAGCATCCTTTGATTTGTGGTTTTAGAAATGGTGACTCCTTCAATTGGAAATGATTATGTAACATTAAGTGGGAATCTGAAGAATTTATTCAATGGGGTTTGGTAGCTAGAAACTTTTTTTTTTTTTTGGAAAGATAAATTGTTGGATAATTTTTCTATTGACAATCTTTTATATACTCACTCTACCTCTGCTTGTAAAGTTAAAGATTTTAATAGTAATGAGGGTTGGAATATTGAACTTCTTTCTAATTTTGTTCTTGATTGTATTATTAAGTTAATTCTCAAGATTTCAATCCATTTGGAGAAGGAAGATTGCATTTTGTTTAAAAGTTCTAATGATGCTAAATTTGAAGCTAAATAAGTTTGGAATTCTATTAGGCAAAGTCTTCCGAAAAACTCTCTTTAGTTATCTTTCTAGCATGTTAGTATACCTCCCTCTTACTCTTTCCATCTTCGGAGAATCTTACATAACTACTTGCCTGTGGATTCTATTCTTTTAAAGAAAGTTTCTATATTTCCTCTAAATGTCAATGTTGCTATCACATTGAGAATATGAATCATGTGTTTATTCAAGGTGCTATTGCTATGAAAGTTTGGGTTCATTTTGACAATATGTTTAAAGTGTTTTCTACAACTCATTTTAATTCTATTGGTGATCTTCTTAAAGAGGGGTTTATTTCTACTAAAGGTTATATTAGGAATATCCTCCCTGACATTATTTTCTAGTTTTTATTGAGTAGTAGGAATGATTTAAAATATGAGAATATTAAAATGGATGCTTTAACTGTCATTTCTAAAGTAAAGAATAAAATTTATTAACTTTTTATGGCTAAGCTTTAAAGGCTGATTCTTTTAAAGGTTTTATTCATGTGGCATGTGAGTTTTGTCTAGTTTTTAGTTCCTATACAACTAATTGTAATGACAGGATTATTTACTGGAGAAGGCCTATGGAGGGCTATTTTAAACTTAATTCTGATGGTGCCAGGAATAACTTAAATGCGGGTTTTGATGGTACTATCAGGGATTCTAACAGTTTTGTTATTATTGCTTTTGCGAGTCCTTCTACTGCTATTAAAGCCATTCAAGCTAAAATAATGAGCCTCCTATTTAGGATTCAATTATGCATTTCACTTGGCATCACTAATATATTGATTAAGTTGATGTTATGCTCTTGATCCATTATGTCGATGGTAACATCTCCTCCATTCCTGCTAATTACTATAAGCTGAGAGATATTAAGTACTAGCTTTCTCTCATTACTTATAATATTTCTCGTATCATGAGGGAGTGGAATGCTATTGCTGATTCCTTGGCTAAATTGGGTTGAAACTTAACTGATTTTACTTAATACTATGAGCATACTCTCCCTAAAGAGATTAAAGGATTGGCTAGATTCGACCGGCTGAGTCTCCCTTACATTCACTTTCAATAGTTGTTATGGATTTTGGTTCTGCTCTTTCTTTTTGTTGTATGTTTGTGAGTTCAGGTTTTATGGTGTTCTTTTGGTTCTCTGTTAGGTTACTGGTTTGTTATATTTCTGCGATGACTACTCATTCATTTGGGCCTCTACTATTTGGATTGTTATCTCATTATCTT
Organism: Dendrobium huoshanense; assembly: GCA_016618105.1. Lineage (NCBI taxonomy): Eukaryota > Viridiplantae > Streptophyta > Magnoliopsida > Asparagales > Orchidaceae > Dendrobium > Dendrobium huoshanense. The sequence continues at coordinate 23,510,129 of CM028355.1, forward strand.
TTTTTGCTGGTTGTGTTTTACTGTTGTGGTCAGTGGAGGATTAGCAATGATTAGAATGCTTATCTTAATGACTTAACCCCATATTCCTGCTCTATTGTCCTTGGTTATAGCCTTTTGTGGGTGGTGGCTTTTGTTACTTCTTACCTGCTTCCTCTGGGTATTTTATTTGTAGTACCAGTTTTAGGCTTAGTTGCTGCTCTTCTATTTTATGAGCAATTAGTTTTTATCTGGGACTGCTGGGATAATACTATCTATTTTGGTAGAGTCTCGGGTGTTAAGTATCATGCATTCACCAATTTCTTCTCTACTCGTATGCTAATTTCCTATGATGCTTTTGGTTGGCGATTCCAGGGATTAAATGTGAGTGGCATTTGGGGTTATATCATGATGGTGCTAGTACTACACACCCAAGCTATGCTCCTACTAATGACTTCAGTCTTTTGGCTTACCCGTATCCCTTTCAAATGCTATGAACTCTGGTTTTTTTATTGTCTTAAATTGTATCAAGTATGGCTCTATTCTGGGTGTTCATTGGTCTTATTATGCTAACATTTTGGGTCATGGCTTCAATTATCTATGCCCGATCTCCTATGATGACTTTAATTTTGTTCTTCCTAATTTCTTTATGAGCTTGGGTGGGTTTAGGAGTCGGTTGAAGTGGCAAGTGATTCTTGTGTTTGGTGATAACTCAAATATTACACTCATGAGCTTAAATGGCATTCCTTTTCTATTTTGTATTCTTAGTTCTCTGAATTTTATTTGGATGGTTGAATTTAAACCTTATTATTGTTATGTGAGAAATTCAAGATTGGCTATTCGTTTGGGGTCTTATACTGCTCCTTATTTAGGTATATGAAATGTCATGATGGTTTTCAATTGTCATAATTTTATTGCAGATGGTAGTGATATGTCTAGTTATTACAAAATTTCTATCCTTTTGTGTTTTAAATTGATTAGTTATAATCTTGCATATTTCTTGCTATATACTTGTTGGTTTTGTAGTCTGATTCTCTTGCAAATTGAAGGGATCAAGATTTTGGAGTTTACTTGGATTTTTGTAGGAAGATGGTGCCGAAAGTATTTTCCTTTTTCTCCCTTTTTTGGGTCCTATTTTCTAGTAGGCCTAGAATGTTATTAAGTTATTTTGTAATTTATAGAACAATGAATCATTAGCTCATAGGTCTTCTTTTGGATTGTTTTGCAACTCTTTCGAGCAGTAGCGAGCTGAAGGTTCTCCTTAAGAACCTTATTATATTTTTTTTTATTAACACGTAGGCCCCTTGTGGGTTTCCCAAAAAAAAAAGTGCTTCTCTCTAAACCCCCTACACTTGAGGAAGTCAAAGAGATTGTTCATGGAAAGAATGGTGATTCAGTGGCGAGGGAAGATGATTTCACTATTAAATTTTTTCAGAAAAACCTAGCAAATTATTAGTAATGATCTTTACTCTACTATTAATGATTTTTTTGCTGGTAAATCTATTCCTAAGTTTTTTACCTCTACCTCTGTTGTGCTTATTCCCAAAAAAAAATATGTTAGTAACTGGAATGATTTTAGACCTATTAGTCTATGCACTTTTTTTTAATAAATTCCTCTAGAAAATCCTTATGAATCGTTTAACTAATTTCTTACCTAAAATTATCCTACCTTAACAAATGGGGTTTATTAAAGGGAGGGGCATTGCTAAGAATATTCTTCTAGCCCAAGAATTTTGCCAAGATCTGGATATTAAGGTGAGAGGTGGAAACATGATTTTAAAACATGATATTGCCAAGGCTTATGATACATTTATTGGGAATTGCTTTATAATATTATGCATTTGTTTGGTCTTGACATTAACTTTATCAACCTTATTAAGAATTGCATTGAGGATTCCCACTTTTCCATCATTATTAATGGTAAAAGTAATGGCTTTTTCAAATCTTCTCATAGTTTAGAAATGGTGATCCCATATCTCCTGCTCCTTTATTATCACTGTCGATTATCTATCTAGAGGCCTTACTCATCTCTTTGAAGATTCTCTAGCCTCTATTTTAAAACTTTGGGTGGTTTTCCTATTTCTAATATTTATTTTGTGGATGATTTTATTATTTTAACTAATGCTTCTATTAATATGATTAATAAACTTATTGACTTCTTTAATCATTTTGAAATGGTTAGTGGTCTTTCTCTAAACAAAAATAAGTGTTGCTTTATTGCTTGCACGAAAGTACCTAATGATCATATTTAGGCCATTAATAATGCCACTAGTTTTTCGCATAGCAATTTTCCTATTAAATACCTTGGGGTGCCTCTTTTTAAAGGTAAAAAAGAAGACATTTCTTTTAGATGATTTAAAAATTAATGTGCAGAAAAAAATTATTGTCCTGGGATTTTAATATCCTGAGCTTTCGGAGTTATTTGATTCCAATCCGTAGTATTATGTGTTCTTTCCCAGTTTATATTTTTCAAACTCTTTTTCCTACTCAAGCAGTTTGCAACAAGATTGATAAAATTTTTAACAAATTCTTTTAGAAAGGGGCTAGTACCAACTCCAAAATTATTTGGTCTTTTTTGGGTGTTATGGTGTCCTGGATGAAGGGCTTTTGGTTTTAAAAGTATGAATGATTTGACTTATTTTTTCCCTTTTAAGTTACGGTACAATTTTCATGCTAAAGTGAGCTTTTGGGCTAAGTTTATATTGGCTTAGTATTGTGTTGGTAAACATCTGAGTACTTGTTGTTTTAACCAAGGTGGCTCTAAGGTGTGCCAAAAATTGTGCAAAATTAAATAGGTTTTTGATCCCTTCTTCTTTTAGGTGCTTGGTGGTGACATTTTCTTTTGGTAAGATTGTTGGCTGGGTGGACAATTTATTAACTCCCTTACTAGCTCTTCTTCCAATGTGGAGGTTAAGGTGAATTTCTTCTTTTCTGATAATTGTTAAAATTATGACAAGCTTATTAATGTTACTCCTAATTCTATTATTCAACAAATTTTGAATCTTCCTCTTAATACTGAATCTGATGATGTTCTTTTATGTGGTTTGTCCACAGAAGGTGGTCTTAGACTCAAGAATGCTTGGCATGCCATTAGATCTAAGAATAAGGTTATTAATAATTTTTTCCTTGCTTTGGCATTAAAGTTTTCCTTCCATAATGGTTGTATTTGTTTGGAGAATCTTAGATAAATTTATCCCTACGGAAGATAATTAAAAGAGATTTTATTTTACCATCCAAATGCCAATGTTGTTATCATCTTGAGACCATGCATCATTTTTTTTCTTTCGAGTCCTTTAGCTGTTAAAACTTGGATTTATTTTGATGTTATGTTTCAATTGAATTGCTTTAATGCTAAAATGTCTACTTATGCCTTGTTTAATTGTTGGTTCATCAACTCCAAAGGTCATATCAAAAATGTGATCCCTTCTCTTACTTTGTGGTATTTATGGTTAGATAGAAATAATTCTATCTTTAATGGTGTTGGTATGAACCACCATAGGATAATTTAGAATGTGAAAGACAAGGTTGCTGCTCTTTACTCTATTAAATTTCTTTCTATCAATAATTTTAAGAACATTCATTATGTTACTTCCGCTTTAGGTATTAAGTTGGAGGAAATTCAGCTTCCAAAAAATCCTAGGCTTATTTATAGGACCAAACCCCCATTTAATTCCTATAAACTTAATATGGATGGTGCTAGTTTTCGGCCCTCTGTGTTGTGGTGGGGTTTTTAGGGACTGTTATGGTAGTTTCATTATGGATTTTTCTAGGCCTTAATAGATTGTGATTCTAAGAAAACTGTGACTTTAGCTTTGCTCTATGGCTTAAGGCTTTGCATCTCTTTGGATTTAACTAATATTATTATTGACATGGATTCTAAGTCTTAATTTTAATTATTAAATGCTACTCATGATTTGGTGTGCAAATCATCTCTTTTTTATCTAGTATGGGATGCTAAGAACTTTTTAAATTTTTTGAACTTTTATGTCTCCCTTGTTCATTAGATTGGTAATGCATGTGATAATTGACTTGCCAATTGGGGAAAAGACCTATATTATATGTCATATTTTACTGCTACTAACTTACCTACTCCTTTGCGGGGTCTTTTAAGGTTAGATAAAATTGGTATGCCTTCTATTAAAACCTAATTTATGCTTTTGGCTTGAGTTTTGTTCTCTAGTTTTCTCTGGGGGTCACTTCCTATGTTCTGTTTATTTTTTGTTGCTTTGTTCTTGTCCTGATTGCATCTTTACTGCTTGTGATGTTCAGCATGTTTATTTTTTGGACCCTTAGAGCACTAGTCTACTTGAGTTTCTAGCTGTGAAGAACGTTATGGCTGGGTGTTTTATTTTATTCTTATTTGATCTTATGTGCTATTATTTTGGGGACTTTTTCTATGCTTGGGGGATGATTATTCTTCTACATGAGGTCTGTTGTGGGTTTTGCATCTTGTTTTCCATTATTATTATTTCTTGGGAGGGTGATTGGTGGTTGTCTCCTGGTGCTTCTGGTTGGTTCTATTGCTTTATTCTTAATGTCCTGGGTTTTGTCTTTCCTTGTATTTTTTTTGTTTCTATTGGAGCGCCATGATTTCATCTCTATTTTGCAATTTTATGCTCTTTTTGATCTGTTGGTGGATTTGTTTATTGAGTTTTTATGGGGCTTGGTTACTGGGTATGTCCTAGTGTTTTTGGACCTCTACTTTGGTGGGGCGCTTTCTGCAACTCTCTTAATATTAATCGTGTTGCTACTTTTATTGCATGGTTTTTAAGCAGGGTTATTTGGTTGGATTTACCATTGATGGTCATTTTCTATTTGTACTAGTATCTCATGGGTTATGGTTGGATGCCCTTTTCCCTGGGCTACCAGCTATCCTCTTTCCTATATTCCTTATACTTTTCCATTTATTTCAGCTGGATGGGTTTTTATCCTAGTGATACTTATCACGATTTATTATGGATATTGTGTGACTCTATGAGGATTAAACGAGCCAGGTTAATTTTATTAATTGATGTTTTGGCTAATTATATTATCTTTGAGGTGAAGAAGTGTGGTATTTCTTTTTCCATTTCTATTGATACTGCTTCTTTGAATCATAAGGTGGATGTAGGTTCCTAGGGTTGTTCTACTGACAAGGTTTGGTCTCTTGTAATTGTTCCATTGTGGCCCCTTTTTTATCTGTATTATGATTAACGGCTAGAACTATTACCTTGCTAGAGTTTAGTTTTTTTGTGTCTTTTCTTTACTAGCTTTCATTCTTTTTTGCAGGTCATTCTTAGTGCAGGTGTTTGTGGTGAACACAATCTGGATAGGAAGCTCAACCTCAAAGCTAATTTTTTGTTATTTTCCTTATTTTTGGGTGCTTATTCTTGTACACCGTAGAATGTACCTAAGTTTCTTTGTACTTTTGCTTAGAAGGGGCCTCGAGCTCTTAGGTTTATTTTGCTTTAATTTTGTAGCTCTTTTGAGCATTAATGAGCTTGAGATTCCTTTAAAGACTTTATACTTTTCTTAATTTATTCATAGGTCCCTCTATGGGTTTCCCTAAAATATATATATATCTATTATAAGTCATATAGATTGGTAAATCATTTTCTTGGTATTAAATGTTCTTCACTGGCATGTTAGGGCATATTTCCCACACTTGCACTATTTATAGTAAGACATATTTAGTGTGGAGACCTAAAATGTTTCAATTAGAGCATATAAAACAGGTACATAGATTATCATTGTCAAGAGATGAACCCAATTTTATTTGGGTTCCAAAGTTTAATGTTTGATAATTTTGTAGAAACACTCTCATATAAGCCCTCGTGAGAGCATATGGTACCTGAATAGTGACTATTTAAGACATATGACTAGAGATACAAACCAATTTTTATTGTTAGAGGTCAGGACTCGAGGCAAAGTTATACTTGGAGATTATGCCACTAGGAGGTTGGTAGAATCAGGTATGATTAATAACTTGAAGAATTATCTAATTGAAAATATTTTATTGGTTGAAGGCTTAAAACATAATTTGCTAAGTATTAGTCAGCTTTGTGATAAGGGTTTTAATATAAATTTTTTGCCTACAAGATACATTATAAGCCAAAAGAGAGTTGATGTGTTGCATGAAGATAGCGCAAATAATGTTTACATGGTTGATTTAAATTATCTTAAATCTTCTAATGCTATTTGTTTAAAAACTAATGCTGATGAAACTTGGTTGTGACATATAAGACTTTTTTATTCAAGCATGAAAATCTTAGAAAGATTACCCAAAACGAATTGGTTAGAGGAATACCCAAACTAGACTTTACTAAGGATCACTTGTGTGATGTGTGTTAATTCAGTAAATAAGTCAAGTCCTCTCATTCAATTAAAGATGTTAGAACTAGCAAATCCTTAGAAGTCCAAATGGATCTCTTTGGACCTGTTAGCACTGTAAGTCTTGGAGGAAAAGTTTTTGGGTATGTGATTTTTAATGATTATTCTATATTCACTTGTATTAGATTCTTATCTCACAAGAGTAAATCATTTGATGAGTTTAAAAATTTTTCTACTTGGATTCAGAGGAAGCTAGGTTATAAAATTCTTACAATTCATAATGACCACGGAGGAGAATTTGAAAATAAAAAATTTGAAGTTTTTTATAAAGAGCAAGGGATAAATCACAACTTTTCAGCTCCTAGAACTCCTCAATAGAATGTGGTTGTTCACAAAAAGAACAGAAGTTTAGTAGAAGTTGCTAGAGCCATGTTGGCTGAATATTTACTTTCTATAATATTCTTTTGCTGAAGCGGTTAATATAGCATGTTATATTCAGCCTAGGGTGAACATTAGATTTAAATTGAATAAGACACCTTATGAATTTTTTAGGGGTAGGACCCCTAACCTCTCATAGAATGGGAAAACTCTTTTATGAAAATTTGATCCTAATTCTGATGAGGGAATTTTTTTAGGATATTCAATAATTGGAAAATTCTTATAGAGTTTTTAACAAAAGGACTTTAGTAGTAAAGGAGATTACTGAAGTAGTTTTTGATGATTCTAATATTTCTAGAGGGTCTAGGGTGGAAGAAGAAGATATTTAAGAAAATATTCAAGAAATTTAAAATGTAAATCTTGAAGAAAGTGTTGGAACAGAAAATAATTTGCTTAGAGAATAGAAATTTTCTAAAAGTCATCCTAAATAACATATTTTAGGAGACCCGAGAGAAGGTTTTAGGACTAGGCATAGGATTATAAAAGAAGTGAACCACTCAGCATTTATTTTAATGATTGAACCCACTAATTTAAATCAAACATTTTGTGATGAATTTTGGATTCTACAATGCAAAAAGAGTTGCATTAATTTGTTAGAAATGATGTTTGGGAGTTGATAGAAAGACCTAAAACATAAAGTGTTGTTGTGACTAATTGGGATTTCAAAAATAAGTTGAATTTTTTAGGTTTAGTGATTATAAATAAAGCAAGATAGGTGACCAAGAAGTACAATCAATAGAAGGAATTGATTTTGAAGAGACTTTTACCTCTGTAGCCAAAATTGAAGTAATAAGGGTTCTTTTAATATTTACAAATTTTAAAGGATTTAAATTATTTCTAATGGAAATTAAAAGTGCCTTTCTTAATGGGTTAATTAAAGAAGATATTTATATTGAGCAACCTCTAGGTTTTAAAAATTGACAATTTTCTAATCATTTGTTTAAATTATAGAAGGCATTGTAAGGATTAAAACAAGCACCAAGGGAATGGTATAAAAGACTAAGAATTTTCCTACTAGAAGGATCTTTTATTAAAAGATGTGTGGACACGAGTCACTTCATAAAAAGAGTAGGATATGACATTCTCACTATTCAAATTTATGTTGATGATATCTTGTTTGGATTCACTAATAAGAATCTTTGTGATGACTTTTCAAATATAATGAGTAAGGAATTCGAAATGAGTTTGATGGGAGACTTGAGTTACTTTCTTGGTTTTAACATAAAGAAGGTAGAGGATGACACCTTTATTTTCCAAACAAAATATATTAAGGACATTCTTAAGAAGTATTAAATGGATAAAGCTAAACCAACAAGTACTCCTATGAGTTCCTTAGGTCAGTTAGATAAGGACTCTAAAGGCAAATTTGTTTATCAAAAGAAATATAAAGGGATGATTGCATCATTACTTCATTTAACTACTAAAAGACATGTTATCATGTTTATTATTTGTCTTTATGTTAGATTTTAAGCAGATCAAAAAGAATCCCATCTGATTGCTATTAAAAGAATTCTTAAATATCTTTTAGATATCAAAACTTAAGGATTTGGTATCCTTGGCATATCACCTCTTTTAAAATTATTGGATATTCTGATTTAGATTTTACAGGATGTAGGGTTAGTTAAAATAGTACTTCTAGAGATTATCAATTCATTATGAACTCTTTTGTTTCTTGGTCTAGCAGAAAATAGAACTCGGTAGCCCTTTCTACTGTTGAACCAGAATATATAGCATTAGGGTGTTGTATGGCACATGTTCTTTGGTTAAAATAGCAACTTATGGATTTAGGTTTTTTAATTGTTACTATTCCAATTTTCTATGATAATACAAAAGCTACTTGAATCTCAAAAAATCCAATCCAATACTCCAGGACCAAGCATATGGACATAAGGCTTCTCTTCAATAGGGACCATGTCATTAAAGGATAAATAGAGCTACATCTTATTGCTACTGTAAATAAACATATAGATATTTTCACCAAACCACAGGTTTTTGAAACTTTTAGCACCATAAGAACCACATTAGGTGTTATTAATATGCATGCCTGAAAGTTGTAATTCTATAAATTGTCTTTGTGGTTCTTTTTTTTTTTGTATTTTTTCTTATATTTTGTTCTCTATTTTTGTTTTATTTTGATTATACTTCTATATTTTGTGTTTGATTTTTTTTTTTCTTGGATCTTGTTTGATTTATTTTATGTAAGTATCTTGATCATCATGTAAATCTAAAATCATTTTCCATTTGTACTATACGAACCTTCTTTCATACTGTATAAATTCTCTAGATTTTGCATGATTTCATTTCTAAGATGGATAGAGGATTTTTTTTAATCGTATAGTTTGAACCACTTTATTTTCTATATGAAACTAAAATAATTTATCTGTACGAACATGATGGGAATTTTGATAACTAATTTATTATGATTTATGCGGTATTTTTTAATAATCATATGTACGAACACATGTTTGTCTGTGTGATCGTGTTATTAGTTTGCATGTGCATGAATTGAATTTGAAGGTGTGATCATTATTAGTAAATCATCTCGTACAAAAACCTATTTATCTGTGTGACCAGGTTTGGTCAAACGTCATACGAAACAACTCATCGGAAAGGCAACTTTAAGAAAAGAAATTTTGCTACAATAAATGATCTTGACCATTTTCATTTATATTATGAAATCAAGTTCGTACTGTATGAACTCAATTTCATACTTATGTACTCAATTTCGTACATACAAACTCAACTTCATATTGTACGAAGTCATCCAACTTCTATAAGTTGGAAGATGTTCTTTGAATTTATTCAATCTATTCCACATTCAGTCTCTTTCAATTTTTCTATTCAATCCTTCTCAAATAATAAGAAGTAATAAACAATCATGTCCTTCCAAGGGAAATTAATCTCATTCTGAACAAGATGATAATTTCTTTTAAGGGAAAATGAACAAGCCTACACTCAGATTATTCAAGCTAAGATCATTCCTTCTCATCTTCTTATTCAAGAAGATATCAAATTTTTTATTTTTCCCACTTTAACTCCACTCTATTTTCATTCATTCTCACTTTCATCTACGCTTTTAATTCTGAAATTATTTTCTCTTTAACTTGAGAATGAGAGAAAACAACACCATTATGTCCTCGTATATCTTTCCCAACATGTTAAAATCACTGAAGAGGATTTGGGCACCTTTTTGCATCTTAGAATTGAAGGAATTAGGGTGCATTCTATGACTTCTAAAAGTGATTTTGATTGGACTACTATTAATCAGACTCTTAGAGGAATACCTTCAATCTAACACTTACCCCTTGTTCAATCTTTTAATCAAAATGTCAGGATCATCCAGCATGTTTTAAGAACCTATATTATTCCTAAAGTTGGTGATCACTCCTTTGCTTAGTATAGTCATATAATATATCTTTTCGAACACACCATTTGATGAAGCCCAGTTGATTATGGACTACATCTATAACCTTACTGGCATTAGACTTCTTGTCACTAGAAGGAAGAAGAATGTGGCTTTAGGACACTTGATTGCCTACATTCTTGCAAAGAAATACAATCTTATTCATCTTGATCCCCCCAAATAATCTTCTTGTCTATTTTACTAATGCTTCATTTCGTATTCTTTTCCACCGGGATCAAGGGGATGAGGGAGATGAATTTTTTATTCTTGAGTGTCATATTGATCAATAATTTGATCATATTGAGACTTGCTTGGACTAGCAGGATTTTAGATATAATGAGAATATCAGCTGGGTGAGAGGACAAGTTGATTCAATTAATACTCAAGTAGCTACCATCAAAAACTACTTTACCCAGTTCAATCTTCCCCAACCTCCTCTTGATAAAGATCCTTCAAGTCTTTAGTTTAATTGTGAATTGTTGTATGTTTTGTTTTTCAATTCTTGTCTTGCATAAAGTTGCTTTAGATTTGAGATTGTTGTATTTCCTTTGTATTTGAGTCCATGTATATATATATATATATATATATATATATATATATATATATATATATATATATATATATATATATATATATATATATATATATATATATATATATAATTTGAGTATTGTTTTGTTTTTCTTTCTCCTCTTAATTGTCTATGAGTTATTATTGACTAATCTAGAATGTTGATTTTAAGGATAAAAAATTAAAATTGTTTTCATTACAACGCTAATTTTGTTTTACTCAAGTTAAATCAAATTATAATTAGATTTAGACAAAAGAGATCATCTTCATGTTCTAATAGACATTTATCTTACAGTTATAATTATTGCAAAAATTGTGACCTATTCATCTTTTCTTTTCTTATTCAATATGTTTTTTTTAACTCACAAAGGGGCCTACACATTAATATAAAAATTAATTATAATGTCCTTAAGGAGGGCCATCAGCTCACTAATGCTCAGAAGAGCTACAAAAAAAGTTAAAAGAAAACCTACGAGCCGATAGTCCCCACTATTCCAAAATACAATATAACCTAGGTACATTTTAAAGATGCTAAAGCCAAGCATCCAAAAAATAAAGATACAGATAAACACATGAAACGTAATCTTTCTACAAAAAAAACTTGAGCACTGCCATCTTCAAATCCACTTGTAAGCCACAGCAGCTGCACAAAAATAAGACTAAAACACATAATACTATAAAAGTAAAATAGAAGATTAACTAAATAAAGATTAGAGAAAAAAGTAGTGATAACACCCATAAACATCTTATGCATAAGGAAAATTTTTTAGTAGATGAAGAAATGCTCCAACCAATTATGACCAACAAGGTTAACAATCCAAAAATAAGGATTGAAATTATCCTTACAATAATGCCAAAAATCCCCAACAAGGAGAACACCAAGAAAATCCAAGACATACCAGTTATTAGATAAAAATAACCCACCAAACACGAACAATCTAAATAAAATAATAGGCATATATGGCTCATTATAAGATGAAACCAGCAACCATCACAACGGATAACCCAAGGCCACTCCATCCTACCACCAATCCCAATCCACCATAAACAATAAATAGAGCACAAGAGCAAAAAATCTAATTCCCAAAAAAAACTGGGCGGAGTGCAACACCCAAGAGTGATCCATATACAAAAAACTCCTAGAGAAAACTGTACAACTCCCCAATGTCAAGAGAAATCAACCAACCAGCAAGATCCCCAAAGTCCACAGCCAACCAAGAGAAAAAATAGAGATAACTCTAGGAATTCCCCCAAATAATCACAGACCACCCATAAACCCAAGGGAAAAATAAATCCATAGCCAATGAATGCAGCCATAACCATCTCCCAAGACATAGGCAAGAGATAGGAGTGCAACCACTCGAAATCCCGTCAAAAGTTGTAATACAATCATAGCTCATGCCCCAAACCACAAAAACCTCAATAATAATCGGTAGAACCATAGAAAATTGCCAACAAAAATTCAGGAAGACCAAAACAAAAGAGTAAAATAAATAAACCAAACCAATAATGGGATACAGGACATAACCAACCATCTCAAAATGTTCCTGTTTAAAAATAGCACCCACATTGCCATGATTCAAGGCCAGCCCAAACCAAATTAACACCAACTTATAATAATCACAAGGGTACCAGCCCCAGGGAAAGACCACAAACCCAAACATCCATCCATCGCAGTAGCACCAAAAAACAACAACCTAACACAAAAATAAGAGCAACCCCAAAAAAGGGACATCACCCCAACATTCTAGCCACACAGGATAGCACCAAAAACCACAACAACGAATGAACATAACAACAAAAACTAGAAGACTGAGAGATAAAGGGACCAACCAAGAGAAAATAAAACAGCAACCACACCCCCATAACCAAACAAAACAAAAAACTCAACTATGCACATAAGGCATACCAAGAGGATCCAGTCTAAGCTAGCCTTTTAGAGCTACAGGTATAGCATTCCCAATGAAATCAGAGACAAATTCAAGACCACAACCCCATTGAGCTAGCCAGTTAGCACTAGCATTACCATCTTTGCAAATATGAGAAAATGAGAAGTTCAAAAAAATAAGCAGGTTTTTTATCTCCCTAACCTGATAAAATAGATCAGGGTTACACAACGAGTCATCAATACATTTAAGAAAATATAAATTATAGTCTAAAATAATCTCAACAATAACATTAGTAACATTTAGAGAGATACAAAACCTCAAAACATAGAGAATTTCCAAGGTGGTAGCTTAGAAAACATTACCATTCTGTAATGGACCCACCATAACCCTTAGCAAAGTCAAGGCCATAATAAGACTACCATTACTATATCTGATATCCCAAGCATAACCCTTAGCAAAGTCAAGGCTAATGCCATCCACATTCAACTTATAAAAGTTAGAGGGAGGTTTAATCCAGTAAATAATTCTAGCCTCTTAATAATAGAACCATCATCCAGAATAAGACCTAAAGAAGAACTAAAAAAAGAATAGATTTTAAAGTTCCTATCAAAGAGCTACTTAATAGAAAAAAGAGCCAAAACCTTATCTTTCACAATCTAGATCAGCTTATGATGATTCATACGAACAACATTAAATAAAGAGTTATTCCTTTCCAACCATAACAACCATAAAATGAGAGTAGGAACAACATTTTTGATATGGCTCTTAGACTTAATAAACCATGCCTTAATTATAGCATAAAGAGACAAACACGCATTAAAGAAATTTAATTGAAACATGTTATCAAAATAAACCCAAGTTTTAATAACAATAGGGTTAGATACAAAAACATGATGCATATTTTCCAAATGGCAACAACATTGACATTTGGAAGGCAAAATAAAACCTCTTTTAATGAGATTGTCATCCGTGGGGACAAATTTATGCAGAATTCTCCACACAAACATAGCCACAGTAGATGAAATACTTTTTTTCCAAATCATAGAGAAAATATTATCAATATTATTCCTAGTTCTAAAAGCATGCCAATCATCCTTTAAGTGAAATCTACCATCTTTAGAAATATCACAAAAGATAATATCCATAAAATTCATATTGATAGGCAGATTTAAATTTGATGAGCAAAAAAATCAGGAATAATATTAGAAACCATTTCATAGTCCCAACAATTATCAGAAAAGAAAGAATTCACCTTAATAGCCACATTAAAAGAAGAATTCAAAATGGAGTCTATAGATTGTTTACCCAACCAACAATCTTTCCAAAAGAAAGCATTACCTTCACCAAGTCCCCCAAGAAATGTAAGGCTCAACAGCCCATTTAACCTTGCAAAGTTTTTGCCACACTCTAGAGTCACCTTGATTAAACTGACAAGAAGTAGGGTACTTACCAACACAGTACTTGGCATACATAAATTTATCCCAAAGGCTAACTTTAGAATGAAAAGTATGCCACAATTTAAAGGAGAAATCCATAGCCAAATCATTCATGTTCTTGCAACCTAAACCCCCTTCTTCTAAAATACCACAACACAAGTAGCCCAAGCAATTTTGGAATTAATAGAAGAGCCTTTCCAAAAAAATTTATTGATAAGCTTATGCACTCTAATGCAAAACACTTAAGTCAGAAAAATAGTTTAAAAACTATACACTGGTAAAGAACAAAGAACACTTTTGATAAAAGTAACTCTACCACCAAAACTAAAAAAATTAGAATCCCAAGATAAAAGTTTATTTTGAATAGAGGAAATAAGATCATCAAAGAGAAAAGTTTTCTTTCTACCTTTAAAAATAGGAACACCAAGATACTTAATAGGTAATTGGCCGCATGCATAAAACTAGTTAAATCTTTAATGGCCATAATACTATCATTGATAATTATCTTAGAAGCATAAAACAACTTTTGTTTTTGTTAAGAGATAAGGTACTAACCCTTTCAAATTGATAGAAAAATCCATAATTTTTTTAATCCTATTAACAGAAGCATTAGTAAAAATAATAAAATCATCAGAAAAGCATAACTAAGAAATGGGAAAACCACCCAACATTCTAAAATAAAGACTAGGAGTATTCTCAAAAAGATTGGTAAGGCCCCAAGATAAGAATTTAGCCGCAATAATAAAAAGAGCAGGAGAAATATGATCACCTTATATTACGCTATGAGAAGATTTAAAATAACCATTACTAGAACCATTCACAATAATAGAGAAATAAACACCTTCAATACAATTCCTAAAAAGGTTAATAAAATCTAAATTAACACTAAAGAAATTCAGAATGTGATAAATAAAGGTCCAATCAATATTTTCATAGGCCTTGGTAATATCCAATTTCAAAATCAAGTCACCCCCTTTGACCCTAACATCTAGGTCTTGGAAAAACTCTTGTGCCAATAAAATATTATCCACAATGGACCTCCCAGTCACAAACCCTATATGAGAAGGCAACATAACTCTAGGAAAAATAGAAGTAAGATGACTCATGAGAACTTTAGAAATTAATTTGTTAAAAATGGTACAAAGACTTATAGGTCTAAGATCATTCCAAGTACTAACAGAGTTATTTTTGGGAATAAGCACAATAGAAGTAGAAGTAAGAAACTTAGGAATAGCATTACCAACAAAAAAATCCAAAATAGTAGAGAAAAGATAATTATTGATAATGTTATTCTTATTCAATATGTTGATTTTATTATTATTATCTATTGGGTTTTATTTTATGGCTTACTCTTACTTATATCAGAAAATTTGTTGTATTTGAAAGTTAATCACACAAGCTGAGATTTGTTGATTTGGTTATGGAAATAAAAAAATACCAAAAGATGCATAAAGTGTGACAAATTTGAAAATAGGCACAAAATGATCCCATTGTGAAAAGATGCTCAATGTTTGCCAAATAAAGTTCAAATTCAAAAGATATGCAATTGCTTCAACAAAAATGTTTTAAAGTCTAGTTGATAAAGAGGCATAAAATGAGCCCACATTAAATTTTGATCTCTCCTCTATATCTCTAATTCTTAGAAAAAACTCAAACTTTAAATAATAATTTCAACTATTGAATTTGAAAATATTTGATTTTTATCTCATCATTTTTGCTATAATTATTCTATTTGATATCTCTATTATCTAGAACAAATATTGAACATAGTCAACTATTCTTATCTTATTTATTCTTTGATTTAAAAGATTTTTTAAATTAGAATTTAATTTTGGTCTTAAAAATATTAAATTTACTTATTGACTTTTAGATATCTCTAGGTTATTTTTATTTCTATCCTCTTTTTGTTAATGTCAAAAAGGGGAGGTAGTTTGCATTCATTTGAAGTATTTTGCCTTGTATTTTTTGTATTTTTTGTGTTTTGTGTTTTGGTGTGTAGTGTATTTCTTTTGAGTTTTGTATTTATCTTATAAAAATCAAATTAATAAAAAAGAGGAGGACAAAATTCTTTTTCCCTAATTTTTGTTTTTTATTTATTAAGGGGGAGATTAAGAGAGAAAAACTTTCATTTGTAATTCAAACAATAATTATTTTTTCCATCATAAAAAAGGGGGAGATTATTGCAACTTAGGAATTAAGATTGAGACTACAATTTTTTATGATAGGAAAATATTATTGTTTTGATAATTTTATTATTTCTCTTAGCAATTATTAGATATTTTTGTTTGGTTCTGTGTGTACTAATATTTTAGGTAAATCATATACTACTTAAGATTGTTTAAGAATTCAATAAAGGGTCGCGTAGGATTTTATGTAATAGGGTTTGTATTTCTATATTTTCATTTTCTGAGTCTGAGCAAGTGTTATTGTAATTGGGTAACTGTGCACTCACACAGCGGGAGAGTGGTAATTTTTTTAAGTATGATCGTACTATATGATATATATTTGTATTGTATGATTTTGCATACTTTTCCTCCAGAATGTAGTTAATCAAATAATGGCTTGAATTTTTTTAACTATTCATACTATATGATATCAAGTCGTATAGATGACTAATAGAGTATAAAATTTGTTTCATACTAGATTGTAATTAATGAATAAAAATGATTTTGAATTGTTCATAAAGTACAATGTTAGGTCGTACATAAGACTAATAAAGTACAAAATTTGTTTTGAATAAGATCATACCATACAAACTCTTTTTTTAACTATATATACAGTATGATGTCAGGTCATACATACGACAAAAAGAGTATAAAATAAGGTCTTATAAGATCATACAGAACAAACATATTTACTTTTGAACTATTCATACAATATGATTGGAATTCGTACAGATTGCAAACAATGGACTAAATTGAGTACGATCCAATTCGTACCAAATAAAGCCTTAATTTTTTTTAAGTGTTCATACCATACAATCTATGGTCATACATTCTGATATAAAGTAAGTTCAGTTGTATTTTTCAATTTTTGGATGGTTTTTAACATGGTTTCTATATAAAGTTTCCTGACATCTATCTTGTACATCCTTCGCTTCAAATTTCTCTTGTGAGGGACCTTTTGGGAGTGTGTTTAGGAGAGATTTTATGATTAAAGAGTGAGAGATCAAGTGAAGGGTAGTTGTGAGGGATTCATAAGGTTTCCTAAAGTAAGGATCTCTTTGTTTCTTCAAGTTTCTATCCAACATCTTTGGAGGCTCCTGAGAGAAGATCTTTAAGACTGGATCAAGGTTATCATCCTTCAATACGAGGTGAAAAAGGATGTGATAGTTTTATAGCTTCACCAAGAGGGTGAAAAAGGATGTATAGGCATTCTACCTTCACCAGGAGGGTGAAAATGGATGAGAAGGTACGCTGCCATCACTTGGAGAGTGTAAAAGGCAACAGTTCTCTATCACACCGAGTTGGTGAAAGAGACTTTCTTCATCATGTTTTGGGGGAAAAAGGAGAGCCACTTATGTTTAGTATAATACTTAGAGGAGTCTCCATGGAGTGTTTGTAGGTCAAGTTGGACCAAATCACTATAAAATTTGGTTTTATGTTGTTACCTTTAATTTTTCTTGCATTTTTATTTTACTAAATTTAAATTTTATGGTTGAAAAATTATCTCTGGTAATCATTTCTAAAAATAACTATAAGTTTTAGGATTAGTGATTTAAATTTCTAAAAGGATCTAAAAAAGTTTTTCAAATATCCAAGATTTTTTTATATAGTCAATTCACCCCCCTCTTGGTTAGCCATGTGACAGTTCTATAAGGTCCAACAACCTACATGAACGTTTAGCTTCTACATCAAGTGATAGCATTACTTCCACATTAGAGTGCCTTGGGCTAGTTCCCTAAGGTCTAATAACCTTCATGTACTTTCAAGTGGTATTATAGCGAGTCTCAAAAATAATATTTAAAAAAGTACTTATTTTATTTTATTTATTTTATTTTTATTTTAGACAACCTTGAGAAAAATAATCAATGACATACTTTAGTAATCGTAACACAAACTTTTAGCTTTTACATCAAGTGACAGCATTACTTTTGAATTAGTGTGCCTCTGACTAGTTCCCTAAGGTCTAATAATCTTCATGAACTTTCAAGTGGTATCGGAGCGGGTCTCAAAAATAGTATTTTAGAAAACTGTTTATTTTATTTTATTTTATTTTTGTTTTAAAAAACCATGAGAAAAATGATCAATGACATACTTTCAAGTGTACGATCTCTAGATCTTACTATATAATATGTTCATAAAATTTGAATAGTTCATTTAAATGACTATTTAAATCATACTTGATGGGACTAGTTTTGAACTGATCATATTATACAAAGTTGGATCATACTATATGAATAGTGATGACAAACTTGAATTTTTAGGATTTCTTAAAGCCTGTTATAAAATCCTTGCTTCAATATTTTTTCTAGGAATGACAAGAGAGGAACGTGATAGAAAGAGGAACTATAAGAGAGAGTTTTTGAAGAAAATCAGGGTTTGTGAGAGGAAGGAGATGTTGAGTGTGAGGGAGAAGTAATGTGAAGGGATCACACGGTTGCTCCGGGCAAGCTGCACCCTTTCTCCTCTTGTGGCCATGGTGAGTCTTTTTTAAGCTCTCTAGGGAGAGAAGCTTTCTAGTCCAATCATCAAAGTTCTCTAGCTTCTCTAAGAGGGAGTAAAAGGAGTCCAGATTCTCTACCTTTTCTAGGAGGGAGAAAAATGAGTCCAGGTTCTCTGCCTGTTAAAGGGGTACAATCATCTGCCTACTAAGTTGGTGGAACAGAGTTTGTAAGAGCTTCTCCACCTATATACGGGTTAAAGGAGAGTCACTAAAGAGTTTAGTGTAATACCTGGAGAGTGCAATACTTGGAGAAGACTCCCAGAGTGGACGTAGGTCATGATTTGACCGAACCACTATAAATCTAGTGTGCTCATTCTAATTTTTACTTTTTACACTATATTTTCGCATTATATTTTTTGATATAATGACTTGATTGAAAATCTTTGATTGATATTACATTGTATTGATTATACTATCATCACAATCTTTGTAACTTTTGATAAGTGTACCAGCTTCTACATCAAGTGATAGTATTACTTTCGTATTAGTGTGCATTGAGCTTATTCTTTAAGGTATAATAACCGTCATAAACTTTCAGAATTTTAAACTAATCCTATCATATGATGTCAATCATCTAAGATAATTTACATAGATGATTTATAATCATCTTGTTGATCATCCTGTATGAATATAAGGAAGTTAAACTATATGTACTGTCTAATCAGTATACAAAAATTTAATAGTTCATCCCATGACTGTTCCATCATATTAAAAAATACAGTTTTTGATCTAATCATGTTATATAATCCTTAATCATATTATACAAACAGTGATGGTCAAATTGAAAAATAAGGTTTTTCTTAAGCCTTATTTAAATACTTTCTTAAGAGCCTCTTTGAGAGTTTTTTTATTGTTGTGCATTTTGAAGAGAGGGCTTTGAGAGAGATCTTGGAGAGCATTGGGAAGGAGAAAGGATAAATTATGCGTAAGGGAGGAGGCTGAGGGGATTCTAGACAATTGCTTTAGGTAAGCTTCTACCTTGTTTCCTCTAAGTGACATGTTTGGTTTCTTGGGAGGTTATGAAAAGATGAATTCCTAGACCGAAGATCATCAAGGTTTTATACCTTAACTAGAAGGGTAAAAAATGATTGCTACGTTCCCTTCCTTCACCAAGAGCGTGCATAACGAGTCAAGGTTCTCTTCTTTCACTAGGTAGCTAAAAATGTGTCAAGGTTCTTATGTCGCAATGGGTTGGTGAAAAGATTGTAATGAATTATTTTCCTAGCTGTGTAGGCTAAAAGAGAGAGACTATAGTTTTTAGTGCAATACTCGAAGAGGAGGACTCTGAGGAGTGGAAGTCGGTTAAGGTAACTGAACAACTATAAAATTTTGGTGTGCTCATTCTACTTTTCTTCTACTCACTTATATTTTTGCATTTTAATTTTGTGTGAATTTATTTTTCTTGAAGATTTAAGTTGAGAATGTTGTGTTTGGTAGCAAATTGATTTGATTAAATTAACATCATCATTGTGATTGTTATTTCATTTATTAGCTTTTGTATTAGGTGATTTTATTTATCTAAAAATATCAAAAATATTTTTTTTTGTTAAATACTTTTTTTCAAAAAATACCAATTTATGCCACCCCCCCCCCCCCCCCCCATCTTGGTGTGCCATGAGAAGTTAAACAAGATTTAACACCCACTATTGAACTTTCATTTTCTTACACTCTATGATTTCTATTTTGTCCTGTCACAGGCTAAGAAAGCAATAAAGAAAAATTCAATTTATATTTTATCAATATCTCGGGATCATCATACAAATGATGTAATAAAAAATAACTCTATAAAACCTAAAATAAATTTAAATGAATTAAAATAATTTCTTCAACATTTCCCTAATAGTGATTATTCTCTTCTCAATATTCAGGGTGATCCTAATTGTATAAAAATTAAGATGTCTGGTTATGATAATTCATCAAACGAAGCATTAAAGACAAATGAACATATTTTATCAAAAGAACCCACTATCTATTTCTCAAAAGTGATAATTCAAGTAAATATGCATAGTGGTAAGGTTTACCACCATCAACATCTGCTTCTAGCAAAGGAAATCAAGTAGCTCATAATCCAAAAACTTTATTACTAGTTCAAATAAAATTAGATGTGGTTAATGCAAATGTTCCTAAAGTGGATTATAATATATTAGCACATCTAAGAAAATTGTCTGCAAAACCATGTGTTTATAATACTTTAGTTCTTTCTAAAGGAAGGAAGGAGACTTTAATCAAAGCTTTGCTCAATCCACAGATCTATAAGGCTCAATTAGCATCAACGCAACTCAAAGAAACACTTAGTTATAAACAAGTCCCAGAAGATACATTCTTATATTATGATTTATTATTAGTGACTTCAAATCACAATCGTCTGTTACATATATTTATAAATGTAGACAATATCAATTCATCTCATGTTCTTGTTGATTTGGGTGCGTCAAACAACATTATGACTCCTAGAACTCTCACATATCTGAAGGTGGATACTCATAAACTTAGTTATAATAAAATGATGTTATGTAAGTTTAACAAATAAGATGAGAGAGCTTTGGGTTTAATTAGTTCGCTATTAGAAATAGGAACCTAAAGATTGAAGCCAAGTTTCATATAATAGATTCCAATTTTTTTTTTTTTTTTTTTTTTTTTTTTTTTTTTTTGTAGACCTTGGCTACATGAAAAATGGTGCCTTCCACCCTTCGTCAGTGTATGAAATACTCTCATGAGGGAGAATAATACTCTAATAAATGTGACATGCAACCATTTTTAATTTATGAAGTCGGTATATATGAAGATACTTAATATTATATGCCTAAAAATTAGTATGTTTTTTTCTAAAAATATGAAACTAGAAGAAGTAAAGGAAAAGAAAGAAATAGAAAAAGAAAAGGAAAAAAGAAAAGCATTCCTATCTCGAACATGATGTTCATTGGTTACCTGCCCCACCATTACAAAGAGGTTGTTGAATGGCTCAATGATATAGAGTAAGATGTCAAGGATGGAAACATAGAGTGGTCAAAGAAAATGAAAAACAAAACATGCAAATAAAGACACAATACAATATATATTGATTTTAAATCCCGATCGGAGGAGGAATCATATGTAATTAATCAAAAGCCATAGGCTGTAGAATATATGAATAATATAAAGCAACCAAAGTTTAAGATTTTTATTAAAGATGATACTGATAAGGACAGGTTCCAAGTAACTAGGGAAGATGATTAAAATTTATCTACTATGGACAAATTTAAAAAGTATGTGGAAAATTTTACCCTTACTCCACTCTCCCAAAGTGAGGTAAAAAGGTTAGAGGAGAAAATCTCCCTTTCCTTTAACCTAGATACCAAAGCCAATAATTTTATACCTTATACAAAAAAAACCATTGAAATCGATGTATACTTCAATGATCCATTCATGGTTGAATTAGTGGAACTCCCTTTTGATTGACACTCTAATTGTGTAAGCAAGGTTTAATGCCATCAAATTGGATTATAGGTGAAGCTTAGCAATTTGACCAACTATGAAATACAAAATTCCATAAATTTGTTTCAATATTAGATGTTGGAGTTATTACTCTATTTTTTATAATGATGAATATTTATTAGTTATATGAAATAATATAGTTTCTAATAGTCACTTTTCAATGAACGTTAAGACTCTTAATGAACTCTATTTAGAAACTTCAGATAATCTTGATGCCTCTCAAGTTAGGAATGCACCTTTATAACTTAAAGAGGAGATTAAATCCACCATTGATAATTTGAAAGAAATAGATCTAGAAACTGAAGAAGACACTTATTCAATTTGTATAAGTTTTATATTGAATGAGGATGAGGTGAATAAAATGATCAAACTCTTAGAAGAATTCAAAGATTAATTCACCTTGAGTTATAAGGAAAAGCCTATATTATATCTATATATAGCAGTTCATAAATTAGAAATTTAATAAAAATCATTCTCATTAAACAAGCACCTCAATGAAGGTAACTTGACATCAAATAATAAGTGATTTCAAAATTTAAAAAGTTAATCAACGCAGGGTTTATTAAGGAGGATAAATATCCAACCTGGTTAGCTAGCATCATTTGAGTTAAGAAGAAGAATGGTTAGATTATGGTCTTTATTAATTTTATAGATATGAACAAAACTTATCCTAAAGATGAGTTTACAATTCTTATTCTAAAATGTATGGTTGATATTTCTTCCACCCATGCAATATTCTCATTTATGGATGGCTCGTATAACTACAAATGGATCCCCAGGATAACAGCTTTCAAAACACGAATAAAATTCTATTATTAAAAATTAATGTAATTCAAACTAAAAAATTAAGGAGTGACTTACCAGCAAGCAATGATGAGAATTATTTATAAACTAATCCACCATCAAGGGGAATATTAAGTCAATGATCTTATCATCAAAAGTCTCAAAAGATATGACCACTTATATGATCTAAGAATCTTTTTTTTTAAGATTATGTCAATATACTATGAAAATAAATCCATTTAAGTGTGCTTTGGTTTCCCTTCATGAAAGTTTTAGGTTTCATTGTCTGGCATTCATGGATTGAGATAGATCCAAATATAATAAATGCTATAATAGAAATATCTCCACCTAAATGTATTAGTTAGTTAAAATCTTTCCAAGGTTGATTAGCTTACCTTAGAAGATTCATAATAAATATTTTAAGTAGATGTCATCCATTTGTAGCTTTATGAAAAAAAGCTACAAATTTTAGGTGGGATGAAAGTTGTCAGAAAGTATTTGATAGTAAAATATAGTATTTAATAAATCCTCTAATTGTAGCTGTCATATTCAAGGAAAGCTGCTGATTTATTATGCCATAGTTTTAAGAGAATCTCTTAGATCCTTGTTAGCTCAGGTTAATAAGGAAGAAAAAGTGAATACGCTCTATTATTTGAGTAGACATTTACTTCCAACTGAAGTAAATTATCCTCTGATAGAGAAATACTACTTAGCTTAAATCTTTGTTGCTAAGAAATTAAGCCATTATATGCTCTCTTATAAAGTGAATTTATAATCCAGAATAAATGTATTATTGAAAGTTTGGGGAGTTTGTAAGACCTCAGTGTACTATCCTATGGGGAATTGATATTTAAAAAAAAAATTATTGTGACTAAATATATTTTCTTGCTAGAAAATGATTTTGAAAACAATTCTAAATAAGTAACTTAGCATATGCGTAAGTGAATAAGACTTTAAAATATATTTTTTTATTTTTAAGGCACAAATATATCAATCAAGATATGAAAAAAAATCCTTTTATTAAACAACAAATTAGCTTAATTATAGATGATAGTTAACAATGAGATTCATGCAGTAAATTTAGATTATAGAAAAAAATCTATAAAAGTAAAAAAAACAAATAAGAAAGTGCACACTAAAAATTTTATAGTGGTTCCATCAACCTTGACCTACGTCCACTCTCTCGAGCCCCCCACTTCGGGTATTGCTCTAACACTATAGTTTCTCTCCTTTTCCCCCACAACAAGGCGGAGAATCCCTTACAAGAATCACTTCCACCAAACATGGTGCAGCGGTCAACCGAAAGTAATGTCCCCCTATTGGTGACGGTAGTGGACCTTTAATCCTTTCTTTTTTTATCCTAGAGAAGGTAGAGAGCTTGTAATCCTTTCTCACCCTTTTGGGGATGATATAGAACAACAATCGTATTTGAGCTGGAGAACTTCTTCCTAGAGACACCCAAGAGGAGACAAGACAATACTTGGAGCAACCATGTGAACCCCTCACACTACTTCTCCCTCACACATAAGTTCTCCCTTTCTTCCTCCTAAAGCTCTTTTAGATCCCTTCTCCAAGCTCTTTCTCTATAACACTCAGCAACCAATGATTTGAAAAAAGTCTAATTAGATAGATTAAATACAAGGCCTCACAAAAAGCACTAGAATTTTATTCTGGTGACTCTTATCATACAATACAATCCATGATCATACGGTATGATTAGTTTAGATAATATTATTAGTACTATATAAAGAATAAGGCATTATAAAATCTTTTAAAAAAATTATATTGATAGTTTTTTTTTATTTAAGATTCGTCAAGTACGATTAATTCAATTAACTTGGATAATCATCATGTATAATTGACAATAATAAAATATAATCCCATGTAAAGATCGATTCATACAGTACTACTAGGTCTAAACATCCTGTATGAACTAACTGAATCAGTTATTAGAAAATTATTTATTTATTATGGGATTGATTTAGGCAAGATCTAATTATATCATATGGTATGATACCTATCGTATGGTACGAACGATATGATTAGTTCCAAAAACTGAGTTTCTAATTGTGTCACTATCTCACTCCTTTTATTGTTTGTGTGCATGATAACTAAATTTAGTATTCACCAAATACATAATTTGACTCAAGAAGTGTAGAAATAAGGAAAGGAAAAATTACAAACACTTTAACCCTATTTCACCCAGCCTTGAGCTTTCAATTTTACATAGTGCATGTTGGACCTAAAATATTAGTGCAAAAGAAAAAATAGATATGTAATAGTTGAAATTAATAGGAGATATCATAGAAAAGAATTCAATAATATTTATTATCATCAAAATCATAAGACTTGGGTCCAGATTTATAATAATTATATTATTTGATGAATCCTCAAACATTATCAGGTAAACTACCTAGATGACTAGTAGTATTATCATAATAAAAAAAGTCACATTCATTTATTTATGAGCAGTGAAAGGGAAAGCTATGATAGATTTTATAGTATCTCACCCAATACAGCATGATTTTCCAATCAATGATGAACTATAAGATGAACAAATTTTAAGTCTAGAAATGAATAAAAAATTAATCTAGGAATTTTATTTTGGTAGTGCTGCTTCTAATCAATGAGAAGTGATTCATCATATTTCACCAAGAAAAGTTAGAATCGGTAAATGAAAGTTCATTGGGGATGTTAAGCCCTTGTGAACTAGCTCAATGCTAACCAAGAGGGGGTTGAATTGGTATTTTAAAAAACTTTCAATCAAAAACAAAACTTAAACCAAACCAAAATTCACCATAAAGAAAATCAAAGTGCGGAAATTAAATTCAAAAATAATAAAGGAAAGAACACACCAGATTAATAGTGGTTCGGTCAAACCTTGACCTACGTCCACTTCAGAGGCACCCTCTGAGTATTGCACTAAACTCAATGTCTCTCCTTTAGCCCTCACATCTAGGCAGAGAAGCCCTTACAAAATCACTTCCTTCTTCCCCGATACGGTGGAGTAGCCAGGTCCTTTGATACCAAAGAGATCTTCTTCTTCCCAAAACTTCCCTCAAGATGATTCTTGAATCCAATCGCACTAAGGTGTAAGCTTGCAGAAGCAACCGTGTGAAACCCCCTCCACATTCCCTTTAAATCCCCTCCAAGGATCTTCTCCCTCTCTCAAACTCAGCCCTTTCCTCTCTCCCTTTCAAGCTCTATCTTCACGTTTTCTCCAAAAGAATGAAGCTTCAATGGATGCCAAAACCACATATCAAGTTCCTTGACAAAGCTTAAATAGATGGCTTTAAAAAACCCTAAAAATTAATCTTGGCGGCAAAAATCATCCAGGATGATCGTAGGATCGTCCTGTATAATGTGCCTAAAAAAACACTTCTAAAAACTATAAAAACTCAATTTTGGTGCAAAATATCATCCAGGATGATAGCAGGATCATCTCGTACGAAGCACTTAAAAAGAGGGCTTCAAAAAACCCTAAAAAATCAATTCCATTACCAAAAATCATCCTGGACAATCACAGGATCGTCCAGTACGATGTGATGAATTTGACCTGATAGTTGTGGACGATATTAGGATAGTCCTGGATGATCAGTATAAATTTATATTGATCATCCAGGATGATATTGTGGATCGTTATGGATGATTAGAAGAGAAATTGTGGTATTTTTTCTTAAAAAAATTTAGAAATATCAAGTATGTCAACAAACATTGTCCTGTATGATATACAGATCATCTAGGATGATTGGATTGAAAAATTTAACCATAATTAATCCCCTAATCACATGATCAATTTAGGCATGATTTGTATTGATCGTCCAAGATGATATGATCATCCAGGATGATTAGAATAAAATTTTAAACTTAAATCTTTGCCTAAATTGTCAGTAGCGGCTCTTTTCCAAGATCATAATGGATCGTCCTGGATGATCCAAAATCGTCCAGTATGATTAGTTCAAAACTTGATCTTCTAGATATTATGAAAGGTTTTTATCCTGTACGGATGCAAAATCTTACATACAAACCTTGTTTCATATTATATGATCATGTTATTTTCTTTAAATTGGAAGACATTCATTGAGTTTTCTTCACCAATCACTTTCAATCTAAAATCATCTTGTGGTTTAAAACTCTCAAATTGGCAAGCAGTAGTAAACAAGCTCGAATCTCCAAAGGCTCTTCTTCTAATTCTAGTCAACAAGAAGAGAACTTCCTGTCTAAAGAGAATGAAGAAGCCTACCTGCACTTCTTTGAGATTAAAATGAATCATTCCTATCTTCTCATCAAAAGAGACAATAACTTTTCTATAATGCCTCTTTTTGACTCTACCCAATTCTTGTTCATTCTCACCTAAATCTATGCTATCCATCATGACACATATCACTATTTCCTTGCCAACCTTAGAATGAATGAAAACCATAACAAGATGTCATCCTATGTTTTTAAACAGAGAGTAGAGATCACTAAGGAATATTTAGGCACCTACCTACACCTCCGAACTCAAGGGATAAGGGCACACACAATGACATCTAGGTCTGATTTTGACTGGTCTACTATCAGTTAAATCCTTAGAGGTGTCACTTCAGTCAATCATCTATCTTGTGTGTACACCATGAATCAAAATGCTTGGATCATCCAGCATGTATTAAGAACTTTATATATTCCTAAAGCTTGTGATCGTATCAACCTAACTCCTTTGCCGTCCACATTCATATATCTTATTATGACAAAACCTCCAATAGATGAAGCCCAATTGATTCTAGATTATATCTATATACTTATTGATATTGGACTTCCTAATAATAGAAGAAAGAAAAATGTGGCTTTAGGACACGGGGTCGCCTATATTCTTAAAAAGATATACAATTTATTCATCCCAAACCACCTACTTAGCTTCCAATATATTTCACTGATGCTTCCTTCCATTCTCTTTTTAACCAAGACCAAGGGGATGAGGGAGAAGAATTTGATGAAGAAGGATAATATGTACTTGGTCCTGCACCTGCACTTACTCTTGGACATGATCATTAGTTCTATCAAGAAATGGTCTAGCAATTTGATAGACTTGAATCTCATTTAGATCAATACTTTGATCGTATTGAGACTCAATTAAACCAGCATGAAGCAAGATATAATGAAGATATGGGCTGGGTTAGAGAACAAATTAACTCTCTGAATACTCATGTAGCAACCATTATTAGCTACTTTACAATGTTCAATCTTCAGGCACTTCCAGATAAGAGTCCTTCAAATTATCAGTTATTATTTTTTATTGTACTTGATGTATGTTTTTTCTTATTAGTTTTAATGTAATGACATTTGGAAGTTTGAGTTGTTGCTTAGTTGTATTTGCATTTGTATCTTTAGTTTGGAAATGGAATTATATTTGTCTTATTTTGAGGTTAATCCTCTTGGATGGTTCTAATTTTCTTTAGACTAATCAAATATAGTTGATCTATGGAATGAAAATTTAAAATATTTAGCTCTACAACTTAAGTTCCTAGCAAAATTAAATTTTTCAAAATTTTAAATTAAATAATGATTAGATTTAAATTAGAAGATCATCTTTATGTTATTATAGACAAATATTAGTTAACTATAATTATCACAAAAGATATGTCTTATTTTTAAATTTCTTATTCAATGTGTTTATTTTTGTTAATTATTTGATTTTGTTTTAAGATTTATTAATGTCAGAAAGACAAAAAATGATAAAAAATGCATAAAGTGTGCCAAGCTTAAAAAGATGCACAAAATATGTCATAAGTTTAAAAGATGCGCAATGTTCGCCAAAAATGAAAAGAGGCATAAAATTAGCTCAAATTAAAAAGATGCACAAAGCGTGCCAAAATTTGATAAGATGCATAATGTTGCCAATCAAAAGTATCATATGGCATTCCCTTTATCTCTCTATTTTTTTAAAATCCATACAATAAAGAATAATCTCCATTATTGAATTGGAAACTAACTGATCTTTCTTTAATCATTTTTGTAATAATTATTTTATTTGATAGGTCTAAAACAAACAGTGAACCTAATTCACTTTTCTTATCTTAATTATTCTTTGATTTAAAATATGAGATTTTCCTTTTTGCATAAGGATGTTAATGTTATCTTTGTAAATAGTTTAAAATTGATCCATCATCGAAAAAAGATTTTAGCCGTTTTTTTAGAGAGAAAAGCTGCCATTTTTCTAGAGAGAGAAACTATAGTTGATTGGGTTTTTTCAAATTTTTGAATTTACCGGCAACGATCCTGATCGAATTCGAGGGGATGATGGTGGATGGACGCCAGCCATCTATGACTCTGGTGATCAATCCTAATTCCATAGGAGGTGGAATTCAAGTTTGTGTAGGTAATGTTTGTCAAAGCTCTGTTCTGAAGAACCACAATGATGATGGAAAGATAAAATCATCAAGAGGCGCGATGATTATCAAGGAAGTTTCTAAATGTAAACTGAAGAAGGTTTACAATGTACCAGGTAAGGGAAAATCTATAGTTGATGAATCTGAGTTTGAAACACCTAAGCATGAATTATTTCGATCACCTGTAAAACCAACCAAAATCAGAGCTTCTTCATCAGACATGAAAATTTTTTCTAATCACTTTGGGAATTCAAATGCAATCCTTGGTAATGCTAGCACGATAAATGTGAATTCTCTGAAGCAGATTAATAAAAATAATTATGATAATGACGGAAAATCTAATACGACTGATTAAACTATAGCAATTGAGAAGGATTTGTATGAACCATCAGGAACTGATGTGGAGATAGGAGGAAGTTTGAAGAAAATGAGTAACATTGATAAGATTAATAAAATTACTGGATTGCAAAGTGAAGTTATTTCTGCCTGGTCTAAACCACAAAACATCAAATGCTATTACATGAAAGAGCAACTGGAAAGGTCTGAGGATGGAGTATCAATAAAATTGAACTTTGAGCAATGTAATAAGAATTCTCAAATTCTTCAGAATTCCCTTGTGATTAAAATCCTAGGAAAGAGTCCAGCTTTCCCAATTTGCAGCATGGAATTGAGAAGATAATGGAACAAAATTGGCAGTGTACACTTGACAACACTTGGTATGGGATGGATTCTATGCTCTTTTAAAAATCCTGATACAATGGAAGAAGTTTTAAATGGTGGCCCATGGTATGTAGGAGGGAACATTGTGGGAATGGATAGATGGTCTCCTTCATTTAATCCTAAATCATTCAAAGGAATTACAGAACCTGCATGGATTCGGTTTCCATGTTTACCTCTTTTTGTTGGGATGAGGAGAATATTGCAAGGATAGCTTCCTTTGTAGGTAAACCATTATTTCTTGATGGAAACTCTTTCAAATGGGGGAAAGAGAGTATGCTCGAATTTGTGTCTAAAT
This sequence comes from Dendrobium huoshanense, assembly GCA_016618105.1. NCBI lineage: Eukaryota > Viridiplantae > Streptophyta > Magnoliopsida > Asparagales > Orchidaceae > Dendrobium > Dendrobium huoshanense. Next base: position 23,540,455 of record CM028355.1, read on the forward strand.
AAACCTGGAAAACAAGTTACTAAATGGTGTTTGGGTGGATGGAACTTCAGGTAGATTTTTTTCAAAAGGTGGAGTATGAGAAGATTGATTTATTATGTTACCACTGTGGAAACGTTGGTCATGAGAGAATTGCTTGCCCGGATGATAAGACAATTCCAGAAGGAATGCAACCTGTGAAGCAGGTACCTAAAGCTGGAAATGATGTCCAAGTACCAATAGAGGCAAAGGATTCTGATGCGAGGAATTTGGAGTATGGACCATGGATTCAAGTCAAATTCAAGAATAATAAATTCATGAATGGTAGATTCAAAGAAAATTTGTGAAAAACAATCAAGGATTCCCTCATAAAGAATATAAAAGCAAAATTTTAGAAGAAAATGCAACAAAAGCAATCATAATTCCATAGGTAGAAATTATGTCTGAAATTGCAGCTCCAAAGGTGACTACTGCTAAAGAAATGGGTACAAATTTTGCTGAGCTTAATGAAAGCATTATGGCAAACAAATTCAGTGTTCTAGCTGAGGAAATTGAAGAAGGCGAAGTGGAGGTGACAATGCACAAACAGATTATGGATAATAATAAAATGGCAGTAGGTATGGCATTTTCTGAACAGTAAGATAGCTCAAGAGGCATGTCAACTCTAGAGAAAGGAGATGATTGTATTTTAATTGTTTCGGTCAAGAACAAATTGTCAAAAGAAGTAAGGTCCTAGGGGCCGGTTGAAATTGAAAATAGGAAAAGAAAAAAAAAAAAGAGGAGAAGGAAGAGGAAGTAAAAAAGGCGGGGATGTATCCTCTTTGGTTACATAAATGGCTTCCATTATGTTTTAGAATTGTAAGGGGGCTAGGAAGAAGGAGGCCTCCTTGTACCTCAAAGAGGTAGTTAGAGATCATGATGTTTTTTTTATTGGCTTGACCGAAACAAAATTATCAGGCATTGATAGAAGTGAAGTGAATAGCATTATTGGGATTGGCTGGGATTTTTTCCATCACCCAGCTCAGGAAAAATCTGGAGGAATGTTGGTGTTGTGGAAAAAGAATGTGGCTTCATTCAATGTGATTGAACATTCTTCTCAAATGGTATTTGGTTCTCTTAGCACCACTTCTTTTTGTAAATGGAATATTGCAACAATTTATAGGAGCAAGCATTGCCTTGAAAGAAGCTTATTATGGGAAAAGCTTGAATATTCCATGGTAAGCAGCATTCCTCCCATAGTAGGGGGGATTTCAAATGCATTTTAAACAAGGAAGATAAAAAGGGAGGAAAAAGGTTCTTTTTTTTAAAGGACCTAGAGATTTGAAAACTTTCATGATTAACAATGACTTACATGATGTTGGAATGGTTGGAGAAAGATTTACTTGGTGTAATAACAAGGATGGGGCTGCTAGAATATTGGAGAGGCTGGATAGGTGCATGCTGAATTCAGCCATTACAACTGGTTCCATTAGCAAAAGTTAGACACCTTGCAAGGGTTGCTTCTGATCATAGCCCGATTATTTTCAGATTGGAAGAGAAGCAACATAATAGGGTAAAAAATATAAAATTTGAATATACTTGGAGATCTTACCCAGCTACCTGGAACATAGTGGTGAAGACTTGGGGAAAAATAGATTTTGGCAATAACGTTGATATCTTACACAGAAAGCTGAGAAGAACATTAAAAGCACTATTATTTTGGAATAAGAATAAATGCAAAGATTTGTTTTTACTTAAGGAACAATTAAAAAATAAAATTATGGAATTACAATTGAAGGAGGCCTCAGATGCAGGAAATAATGCAGATAAATTGTTACTTCTCTGAAGTAAAGTATATGAGCTAAACATCACTCTAAGAAGATTATCAACTTGGTGGAACCAAAGGGCTAAGGTGAGATGGGTTGAAGAAGGGGACACTAATTGAAGGTTCTTTCACAATTATGCCTCGGCTAGAAGAAATGGGAATATTGTGAGCCAAATCAAAGATGAAAATAATGATGTGCTAGAAGAGTTTGAACAAATTGAAGAAGTTTTGTTAATATTCTTCAATAATAAATGGAAGGCTAGAAATTGTAATATGGGTGAATGGCCGAGGTTACCAGAGAACCAAAAGCTAAAATTTGAAGATCTGAAATTTTTCACAGCAGATTTCAGTGAAGAAGTGTTTCAAAGTGCAGTCTTTTAACAGAGCAATAATAAGTCACCGAGCAATGATGTTGTGACTTCCTCCTTCTTCAAGTTCTATTGGAACATTGTTAAGAATGTCACTTGGGCAGCTGTCAAGGAATTCTTTAAAACAGGAGTGATGCATAAGGAATGGAAAGACACTCTAATTGTGTTAATTTCAAAGGTTAAGAATCCTATCTTGCCATCCAATTATAGACCAATAAGTCTATGTCAGACAACATACAAAATAGTTGCAACCATGATGGTTAATAGAATCAAATTCTGCATTTCTAATATCATTTCAGAAGAACAAATGGCATTTATCCCAGGTAGGAGTGTGTCGGAACACTGTTTACTAGCTCAAGAGATATTCAATAAATTCATAATATCTAAAAACAAGAACGGCATGATGGCAATCAAACTAGATATGGAGCAAGCATATGATAGTATGGGTTGGCCAACACTTCAAAACATTCTTATGTGGTATGGATTTCCTTCCAGTTTCTTAAATCTGATAATGGAATGTGTAACCAATGCAAGGTTTTCTATAATATTGAATGGGAGAAACACAAAGTGGATAAATGTTGAATGTGAATTCCATCAAGGATGTCCACTATCACCTTACCTGTTCATAATGTGTTCTCAGCTCCTATCAAGTGCAATTAGATAAAGAGGAAATGATTTGGGTGTTCAAATATCCTCCAGAAGTGAGAAGATCACACATCTTATATATGCCGATGATGTTCTATTATTTTCTCAAGAAAAACTTCATCTTGCTAAAATTATGAAGAACTTAATTAAAGATTTTTGTGGCTGGACAGGTCTTCTGGTAAATCTCCATAAATCCCAAATTATGTTTGGCAAATTTGTTAAACGTAAAATTGCTAGAAAACTTGGGTATGGTGTTGTGAAGGAAATAAAATATTTGGGTGTCAAAATTATGATGAGAAGGTTGGGTATGAATGATTATCAAGACTTGTTGAATCATGTCTTGGATAAGTTAAATACTTCGGGAAGTAAATCTTTATCCATGAGAGGAAAAATTATTTTGGTAAAGTCGGTCTTATTATCCTTGCCAAATTACTTGATGACTCATTCTATAGTTCCCAAAAAATTATTACTTGAGCTGGACAAATATAGCAGAAATTTCATTTGGCATAAACCAAATGGAAGAAGAGGTCTACATTATCTAGCATGGGAAGAAATATGTAAACCAAAACATGTAGGGGTTTTGAGAATTCATTCAGCAATTCAAAGGTCAGGACCCCTTAAAGCAAGACTGGCATGGAATGTCATTAACAACCCGGATTCCTTATTACATAGGAATTTGATAATGGCATATGGCAACAGTATTTTGAATGAAGATTGCAAGAAAAATGCTTCTAATACTTGGCAGATTATCAAAGATGGAGGAAAATACATTAAGCTAATTATTAAATGGAAAGTATGTAATGGAAGGAAGAATAATGTTATGAATGTCATTTGGCAACTTAACAAATGTTTGAATATGTGGTTGACATTTGCTAATTGTGGAGAATTGGAAGATATAATGCTAAATCATTTTATAAATCTAAATGGGAGCTGGAATGAGGATGAATTGAAACGTTTCTTTCACCAGGAAATTATATGCCTTATTCTGTAGATAAATATTGAATCCAACGGTGAGGAGGATAAGATGCAACCTATGTTTCATCATTCAGGAAAAAACAATGGCATCATTGGCATATGCAAAATGGATGGAATCTATTATCAGGGAAGATGATTATAGCTTCTACGAATGGGTTATGAAACTGAAACTTAATCCAAGATTAGAGTTGTTTTGGTGGAGATTGAGCAATGCAATTCCTACAAATTCCTTTCTCAAGTACAGGAAACTTAGCTATGTAGAGCTATGTGCTAGAGGATGTGAGGAGGTTGAAAGCTATTCACATATTGTGGTTCATTGTAAATATCTTAAAGATGTTATTCTAAAACTTAGAGATTGGGGCTTTCAAATTCCGATGTTAGTTCAATGGAAGATTGTTTTACTGAATTAAGGAGCATATCTTGGAAGCATTTCATCACTGTTAAGATGTATTGCACCACAGTTTGGTTAGCTTGGGAAAGATGGAATGATGTGAAACATGGGAAATCTCCTATTTCTTCATCCATGATTGCAGCAAACGTTCTATCAATTGCTAAGATTCAAACAATCCCAATTCTAGATAACTAGGGTGCTAATCTCCTAAGGGAGTCCATCAAAACTTGGCACCCTCCACTCTAAATTGGGTAAAAATTAATGTTTATGCTTTATTATCAAGATCAAATCAAGCTGGAATTGGACGCATTTTTAGAGATTACCAAGGAAGGTTGATCACAGCATTCAGAAAGAGTAATATTCACTGGGATGTGGCTCAACTAGAGTTAGGGGAGGTTACGTCAATAAGGAAATACATACAAGGTTGGATGATGGAGAGCAAAGGGATTATAATTGAAAGGGATAATCTTAACATCTTCAAATTAATTCAAGATTCAAAGAATAAATCCAAATGGAAAGTGGAAAAAAGGGTGGAAAATGAGCTATTCTTTCTAAAAGACTTTAATAAGGTAATTTTTCATCATGTCAATAGAAATTGTAATAAAGTAGCAAATCATTGTATTACTCTTGCATTACAAAATAGTTTTTTTTTATAGCTTTTCTTTTGACAACATTCCTCCTACATTGGTTAGATGATTAAGAAGGAATGTGATCATCTTGGCAATTGTACCTAGTTTTTATTTGATTTAATGTAATCTGCAGTTTCTCAAAAAAAAAAGTTTAAAATTCTCTTCTTCATCATCTATTAGATTTGTCAAAAGTAACTTATATTTTTAAGAGGTACTTCCCTTTTTTTTTTTTGTCAAAAGGGAGAGTCATTATTTATTATTTGTTTATTTTGATTGAATTAATCGTGTGTGTTTATTTTGATTGAATTAATCGTATGTTTATTTTGTTTTGAATTCGTTCATTTTGGTCTTGTGTTTTTTAGAAATCCCTTATTTTTATTTTTAATTGAGCATTCACTAAGGGGGAGCTTAGGAAAAAATGACCTGTAATGTTAATTTAAACAATAATTATTTTGCCATCATCAAAAAAGGGGAGATTGTTACAAGTTAGAATTCAAGATTGAGTTTTATATAATGTGATTTTTTGACGATAAAAAATTATTATTTTTCCTAACATACAATGGATACATTTTTTGTTTGTTGTTTGTGTCTACTAACATTTCATGGAAATCATACTCTACACTGTTGAAGACTTCTAGACAGAGTAGACTAGGGTTTCACGTAACAAAATCTATAAATTATTTTATTTTTTCTTGAGTCTGAGAGAGTGTGATTATAATTGAGTAAACATACACACACACACTAGCATAGTGAGTAAAAACTTAAAATTTTAAAACTAATCATACTGTATGATTTCCAATTATATTGGATAAATTGTCATGGTATTTCCTCCAAAACGAAGTTAATCAAATAATGTCTTATTTTTAAAAAAAAAATTCATACTGCACGAAGTTTTTTCATATAGATGGTTCACAGAGTACAAAATGGGTGCATAACAATTCATCCCAAATGAACTCATTTATTTTTGTATTATTCATACAATACGATGGTTATTCATACAGATAACTCATAGAGTATGAAAAGGGGTCATCTACGTTTGTACCAAATGAAGCATGATTTATCTAAAGTATGTTGGGAGATTTCCATATGTGAGCCAAAATATTTATACATATAATAAAGAATTATACATTAGATGCTATCTAAAATTAAGACAATTAAACTTGTGATCTATTTAAGTATTAAATTATTATTTGGCTTATGTGACATCTCCATTAAATTTGTATCGAATTAAATTTGTGTAAAGGCCTGGTATTTATTTTATTTTAATGATGAACTAAAATAAAATATTTATACTTAAAGTATAAAAGGGTTGTGGTCCCCAGTTTAAGCGGTTAAGTTCTAATTTTCTTCATTTCTCATCTTGAGTGAAAAGAAGGGGTCTCTCGCTCTCTTGGAGAATGTCGCTCTAAATGTGGAAGACTGAAAACCTCAATTCTGCATTTCAAGGGATTCAGGTACGCTTCTGGAAATTCTTCTTGATGATTTGGCATGCCTTTCAGAGATGATCAAATTATTTTTTTTATGTCTCAATTAAATACTAACAAGTGGTATTAGAGCCTAGTTGTCATGTTGAATCAGTGAGAAATTGTTTTCTCTAATCATTTCATTAATTATTTGAGTTTTTTTATCAACTAAAAGTTTCAAGCATTATCAAATTTGTTGATCGTTTTCTTGTAAATCCATTGAAGATGATGAGTTGACTGTTATTATTATTTTTTCTCTGATTTGTTATTAATACAATGTGGAATCTCATGTTTTAGTTACTTTATTTCGATGGATTAATTCTCATTTAATTCCATCTGAATTTTGTCTTTGGCCATGAAAAGTATTCTTTTTATTGAAGTGATAGTTATCCAATAAAATTCTTTTCCAAAGGTTGCAATTATTCATGGTTACGATTACAGAGAAAGTTGTTTCTCCATATATGCAAGTTATTTTTCTAAATAATTTATTCATGGAAATATTGTGAATAGTCACATCTATTGGATGTTGGATTACATTTATTAGTCACACTTTCCTTTAACATTTTTCCTTAATCATTTATTTAATGATAACTGCCTTGCTTTTATTTGTTTCAATGGATTTAGTTCCGTTGGATTACTTTTCATTGTATGTGAAACGATGCATTGGTTATGTGTTTTCGGTTACATTTACTTTTCATTTAAATAATTTTCACACTATAACTGTAACCAAATTGCGAAAAGAATATTCTAGTGGTATCATAATTAATATGTCATTTTCATATTAAATTATGAACAAATATTTCTCTTTTGATATAATTATTCATTAAATCAAATTTAAATTAAATTGAAATAATAAGTCGCCAAAGTGACCTCTATTTGATTAATTTATTTTATTTTTCAAATTTAATAGAATAATGCTAAAGTTTTTTCCTAGTCTATGAGAAAAATAATAGGCCCAAAAGAAGATTATTATTATTTTTTTGTCGGACTCTAAAGATATAGTTATAAATAGTGATAATTTTAAAATTATTCATGCATATAATAAGTCGGTCCAAAGAAAGTCTATTATTAGCAGAATTTATTATCAATATTTTTTAACTATAATTTTAAGAGTACCATTTAAAAATTATAATTTTTGTCCAAAGACTAAATTATGATGTTATGTTAGGTATCTTATAAAGGGCCCACCATATGTTGTTGCTAATTGTGTATTATTTTTTGATCTTTTTCAGTTAATGTTTCTTCTATATCTGCCAATTTGAATAACATTCCAGTGCTTAATGGCTCTAATTTTAAGAAATAGAAAGAGCACATTACTATTATTCTTGGGTGTATGGATTTAGACTATGCAATTCAGATTGAACGTCCTCCTGCCCTTACTGCAGAAAGCATTATTGAACAAAGGGCAAATTTTGAAAAGTGGGAGCATTCAAACCGCATGAGTCTTATGATCACGAAGCACTCAATTCCAGATACCATCAGGGGTGCAATGCTTGAGGAGGAAAATGCTAAGAAGTTTCTAAGCCAAATAGTAGACCGTTTTGCATATTCTGAAAAGGTTGAAATAAGTCCAATTCTTAGTAAACTTGTTTAAATGCGATATAAAAGAAAAGGGAACATAAGAGAGTACATTATGGAAATATCTAATCTTGTTACAAGACTAAGATCATTAAAGTTAGAATAATCTGACGACATTCTTGTGCATCTAGTCTTGATCTCTCTTATTGCACAATTCAGTCATTTTAAGATAAGTTACAATACTCAAAAGAAAAAATGGACTCTTAATAAGCTCATTGCTCAGTGTGTGCAAGAGGAAGAAAGATTGAAATAAGAAAAGATAAAAAGTGCTCACTTAGCTTCTTCTTCTCCTCATGATTTTGCTACCAAAAGGAAAAAGAATTATAAAGTTAAAGAGCTTCAAATAAAGTGACTTCACAACCTAAAGTACAATAGATGCAAGATCAGGTTCTTACTAATTTCTTTTGAAAGAAGACTGGCCATGTGAACAAGGATTGTCCAAAATATGCTAACTGACTCGTCAAAAAGGGTAAGCTTCTGAATTTTATTTGTTCTGAAGTTAATTTGGCCTTAGTACCAAATCATACTTGGTGGATAGATACTAGTGCAACTACTCACATAAGTGTGACTATGCAGGGTTATCTAAGGAGCAGAGTGCCAACTGATTCTGAAAGATTCATCTATGTGCGAAATGGAAATAAAGCTCCTATTAAAGCAGTTGGCTTTTATAGATTATACTTAGAATCTGGTTATACTTTGGATTTGTGTGAGACTTTTTATATACTGTCATTTAGACGGAACCTAATTTTTATTTCATGTTTGGATAAATAAGGTTACTCTTGTTCATTTGGAAATAGAAAATTTAGTCTCTTTCAGTGTTCTAAAGTTATTGGTATAAATTCTTTGATTGATAATCTATATAAACTAGACATTTCTATTTCACAGATAAATGAAACTTTGCATACAAATAATTTTGGTACAAAGAGAAAATTGACTAATGAGAATTCCTTTATGTTATGGCACAAGCGTTTATGACATATTTCTAAATAAAGAATTGAAAGGCTTGTGTCAGATGGAATTTTTTTATTATCTTAATTATACTGACTTTAAAATTTATATTGAATATATTAAGAGAAAACAAACAAATATTAAGAAATTAGGTGCCAAAAGGAGTTTAAATGTCTTGGAATTAATACATACTAATATTTGTGGGCCATTCCCTACAGCTTCTTGGAATGGTCAACAACATTTTATTACTTTCATAGATAATTATTCTCGTTATGGGTACTTATATTTAATATATGAAAAATCAGAATCTCTGGATGTATTTAAGATCTTCAAAGCTGAAGTTGAAAATCAACTTAGTAAGAAGATAAAAGCTGTTAAATCTGACTGTGGTGGTAAATACTATGATAAATATGATGGATCAGGTGAACAACGTCTAGGCCCTTTTGCGAGATATTTAACAAAATGTGGCATCTTTTCTCAATACACTATGCCGGTGACTCCAAGTCAAAATGGTGTAGCTGAGAGACGAAATAGAACCTTAAAGGATATAGTTAGAAGTATGATTAGTCATTCTTTTATACCAAAATCACTTTAGGGAGAAGCCTTGAAGACTGCAGTTTATATTCTCAATAGAGTTCCAAGCAAAGAAGTAACTAAAACCTCATATGAGTTATGGACTGGAAAGAAGCCTAGTATTAGGCATTTTTATGTTTAGGGATATCCAGCTGAGGCTAGGTCTTATAAGCCTAATGAAAGAAATTTGGACTCAAGAACTGTTAGCTGTTATTTTATTGGATACTCCGAAAGATCAAGTGATTTTAAATTTTATAATTTTTTAAATAAATCTTTTTTTGAGATGTGCAATGCTAAATTTACTAAGGATGTTGAATATAGTGGGAGTGATAAAATCAAAGATTTTGATTTTGAGGAGGAATATATTACTATTCCTATTATTATAATTAAAAATGATCAAATAACTATGCCTAATATTATTCAGATTATAAATCCAGATAATTAAAATAATCTTGAATTATCTACCACTCATATAGAAGGACAACAACCTCAAACTAGAGTGCCATTAAGGAGATCCACAAGAGAAAGGAGAACAACAATTTTGGATGATTATATTGTATATCTTCAAGAGCATGAGTTTGATATGGGATTGTAAGATGACCCAATCTCATTCAGTCAGATCAAACAATGTTCTAATTCTCAAAAGTGGATAAAAGCCATAGAAAATGAGATGAAATTAATGAAAGACAATGTTGTTTGGAATTTTTTTTGAATTGCCTATAGAAGTAAAACCTATTGGTTGTAAATGGATTTTTAAAATCAAAAGGGAAATAATAAGTAATATTGAAAGATATAAAGAATGTCTAGTTACAAAAGGTTTCACTCAAAAAGAAGGCATTGATTATAAAGAGACTTTCTCTCCAGTTTCTTCGAAAGACCCTTTTAGAATCATTATGACACTTGTAGCTCATTATGATTTAGAACTACATCAGATGGATGTAAAGATTGTATTCCTTAATGGAAATATTGAGGAAATTATATATATGATGCAACCAAAAAATTTTCAATCTTCTGATTCAAAACATCTTGTGTGCAAATTAAAAAAATCCATCTATGATTTAAAGCAAGCTTCCCTTTAATGGTATAAGAAATTTGATCAAGTAATTTCTTAATTTGGTTTTAAGAAAAATACTGCTGATCAATGCATTAATCATAAAGGTCAGTGGGAGTAAGTTTATTCTTCTGATGTTATATATCGATGATATTCTGCTAGCAAGCAGGGATATAGGCTTATTGCGTGAGACTAAGAGATTTCTTTTAAATAAATTTGAAATAAAAGATCTTGAAAATGCATCTTTTATGTTGGGTATATAAATTCATCGAGATTGCTCCTGTGGTATACTTGGATTATCACAAACAACCTATATTGATAAAGTGCTTAGTAGATTTGGCATTAAAGATTGTGCATTAGGGGATACACCTATTGCAAAAGGTAATAACTTTAGTTTGCTTCAATGCCCAAGAAATGAAGTTAAAAAGCAAGAGATGGATAAGATTCCCTATGCATCCACAGTAGGGAGTCTTATGTATGCTCAAGTTTGTACGTGTCCAAATATTGCATATATTGTTTGAATGCTTGGTAGATATTTAAGTAACAAAGAATGGATCAATGGAAAGCAGTAAAACGGGTTATGAGATATCTAAAAAGGATAAGAGATTTTATGCTCACATATCTGAGATCTGATCATTTAGATAACATGGGATATTTTGACTCTGATTTTGCTGGTTGTCTCGATAGCAGAAGATCCACTTTAGGTTATATTTTCATGTTGGCTGGAGGAGCTATTTCTTGAAAAAGTTTCAAGCAATCACTTATAACTTCTTCAACAATGGAAGCAGAGTTTATAGCTTGTTATGAGGCTTCAAATTAGGGAATATGGTTGCAAAATTTTATCACATGACTACATATTATTGATGATATTGAGAGACCATTAAAGATAAATTGTAATAATAAAGCAGCCGGGTTATATTCCAAGAACAACAGGAGTTCGTCAAAATCAAAACACATTGGCATAAAGTTTCTTATTGTGAAAGAAAGGGTTCAGAGTTTTCAAAATTCTATTGAACATATTAGTACAAACTTTATGATTGCAGACCCACTTACAAAGGGATTATCACCTAAAGTATTTCAAGAGCATGTGGCTCGTATGGGTGCAATCTATTTTGATGATATGCTAGCTTAGTGGGAGTTTGTTTTTATCGTTCAATTATTATGAACATATTTTCTGACCAGACTAAAGTATTATTATTTTGGTTATTAAAAACTTTGACATAAAGTTATTTGATTTTAATTACAGTTTAGCATAAAATATTGAATTTTGATTATAACTCTTTTGAGTTATAAAATTGGACCAGTTGAAAATTGTCATGATTTGAGATCACATTACATAAATTTTTCATTTTACTCATCCATGCTTAATCTTTGTTGTTAATTATATTAATATAGTAACCATTGATAGGTCTTATTATGAAGAATGTAATACAGGCGCTTTGATTCTATATTGATATGATTGGTGGACTAGATTGTCTAGAGATGTTATTTTATAAAGATAGCAAATAATGAGCTCTTACGATTATTTCAGAATATATAATTATATATATATATATATAAATGTGGCCCAAGTAGGAGATTGTTGGGAAATTTTCATATGTTGGCCAATATATTTATACATATAATAAAGAATTATACATTAGACGCTATCTAAAATCAAGCCAATTAAATTTGTGATCTATTTAAGTATTAAATTATTATTTGACTTATGTGACATCACAATTAAATTTGTATGGAATTAAATTTGTATAGAGGCCGGGTATTTATTTTATTTTAAGGATGGACTGAAATAAAATATTTACACTTAAAGTATAAAAGAGTCGTGGTCCATAGTTTAAGCGGTTAAGTTCTAATTTCCCTCATTTCCCATCTTAAGTGAAAAGAAGGGGTCTCTCGTACTATTAGAGAATTCCTCTCTAAACATGGAAGATCGAAAATCTCAATTCTGTATTTCAATGGATTCTGATACGCTTCTGGAAATTCTTCTCGATGATTTGACATGCCTTTCAAAGACGATCGAATTATTTTTTTTCTGTCTCCATTAAATCCTAACAAACTATTCATAATGTATAAAGTAAATTTATACAGACGATTGATATAATATAAAAAGAGATTCGTATAAGATCATAACAAACAAACAAGTTCAATTTTGAACTATTCGTACAGTACAATTTCAGTTCATACATATGACTGACTGAGTATAAAATTAGGTTTGTACATGGATTTTTTAATAGTTTGTATAGATGATCCTTGATTATACTATACGATCTGAGTATGTTTCACTTGAAATTTTCAATTTTTTGGGCAGTTTTTCTTGTCTTTCATATATAAGGGTCCGAAAAATTGACATTCAATATCTTGCCGATAATTTCTCTTAAGAGTAGATAAGGTGAGTATTATTGGGAGTGGAGAGTGAGAGATCTTCTAAGAGGAAATTGTGAAGGGATTCAAAAGGTTGCCTAAAGGTATTAATCTCTTATTTATTCTTCAAAATTCTACCCTAGTTCCTTGAAGGCTCTAGAGAGAAGATTTTTAAAAAAAGATTTGGTACTCTGCCTTCACCAGGAGGGTGAAAAAGAATGATGGTACTCTACCTTCATTAGGAGGGTGAAAATGATGATGGTACTTTGCCTTCACCAGGAGGGTGAAAAAGGATGACAATTCTCTGCCACACTGGGTTGGTGGAAGTGAAGTTTTGGAACCCTTGTTGTGGGAGCAAAAAGAGAGTCACTTGTATTTCGTGTAATACCCAGAGAGGAAGTTTCTAAGGAGTGGACATAGGTCTAGTTGGACCAAACCACTATAAAATTTGGTGTTCTTCTAATCTTTTACTTTTTATTGTATTTTTATTTTCTATACTCTATTAATACTATGGTTGAAAAATATTTTATGAAAATCTATTTCTACTAACAAATACATACTTCAAGATCATTGAGTAAAATTCTAGAGATTTTTTAAATTACCAATTCACCCCTCTCCCCTCCCCCTCTTGGTTAGCCAGGGGACAGGTCTATTAGGACTAACAACCTGCACGAACTTTCACTCTTGAGTCTGCAAATGCTTCTCTTATAAACTTTTGAGCTCTTTTTATTTACGTTTTACATTATTCTCTTTATTAATCTTATAGTTGATAGATACATATAATGAAGGTAGTTTTACCTCCAAAGGAAGAGTAGCCTCTACTCCAAATACCAAAGAAAATGGCATTGATTAAGTTAAAGCTCTATATATATGGTTTCTTGAAAATGTTATAAAGGTTGAATAGTTTGTCTTCACGAGCCTGTTTGACTAGTCTGAATTATACTAATTGTACTATACGAATAGAAGATGGATCTCTTGAAAATTAGAGTTTCTTGAAGCCCACAACTTAAGGTTTTCTAATACTTCCATTAGGAAATCTTTAGCTGTTGAGACTTCTAGAAAGAGAGCTTTGAGGGAGAGAAGATGGAGAGCTTAGTGAGAGAAGAGAGGGAGATTTTGTGAAGGAGATGTTGTAAGGGGATTCACAAGGTTACTCTAAGTAAAAAACTTGCCTAGTATCTACAAGCATCTGCCGGGATTCTCTATGGCTCTGGAGAAGAAGTTTTTTTAGCAAAGATCGTGGTTCTTTGACCATCACCCCGAGGTTGAAAATAGAGTCGTAGTTCTCTAACCATCCCTGGAGGGTGAAAATAGAATTGTGATTCTCTATCCATCACCAGGATGGTAAGAATAGAGTTGAGGTTCTCTGCCTATAAAAGAGTCATGGTTCTTTGGCAGACCAGGGTGGTGAAACAAATATATGTACTGGCTTTTCCGTTTTAATGTGAGAGTAAAAGGAGAGTCATTACTACTTAGGGCAATACTTGTAGAGGGAGTATCCAAGGAGTGGACATAGGTCAGGTTGACCAAACCACTATAAATTCCGGTGTATTCATTCTGATTATTTTCAGCATTTTATTTTCTGCAATTATATGTGTGATTGAAAAATCTGATTTATTTCAATTGTTATGAAATTTAGTTATTTATGTATCCGTTGTATTGGTTATCGTGTGTGGAATTGAAAATATTTTAAAGATTTTTTTCCTAAAGAATTTTTTAAATATCTAATTCATCCCCCTCTTGGTTAGCATTTGGCTAGTTCTTAGAGGTTTAATAACCTTCATGAACTTTCGACTGTTGCTTCGGACTAGCTACACCCTTACTCCTCTTGTGGCCTTGGTGAGCCTTGAAGCCACTCTTAGGAGAGAGGCTTTTAGGTCAAGTCCTCAAGGTACTCTGCCTTTTCTAGGAAGGAGAAAAAAGGAACTGAGGTTCTCTGCCTTCTCCAAGAGGTAAAAAAAGGAGATGAGGATATTTGCCTTCTCCATGAGGGAGAAAAAAGAGTCAAGGTCTACAATCATCACTAGGAGCATGACACAATGTCAGACACTCTGTCGCATCAGGTTTGGTGAAAATGAGTTTATAAGAGCTTCTCCACCTTACTGTGGGAGCAAAATGAGTGTTACTTTGCAATTAGTGCAATACTCGGAGCGGAGGACTCCGGGGATTGGACGTAGGTTAAGGTTGACCGAACCACTATAAAAGTCTCATGTGTGTTTTTTTTTCTTTTCGCTCTTTTATTTTTCCTGCATTTTATTTCTTTTATAACTGCTTGGGAAAATTGGTGATTATTATTTCGTTTCATAAATCAATTTTTTTGATTAACTTGTTCGCTTTCACAATTAATTAAAATTTGGTACTTTCAATTCCTAAAACTTTCAAAAATATTGTCATCATTATTTTGAAGTTGAATTTTTTTTTTAACTTACCAATTCACATTCTCTCTTGGTGATCATCGGGCTTGTTCCTTAAGGTTTAACAACCTTCACGAACTTTCAAATTTGGGATAATGTAGAGATTTACTGATAAGTTGATACCCTTAACATTTCCAACCAAATTAACTTCTGATTTATGAAAGTTTCCATACCTCATTTCATCCTTCGTGTCCTGTGAGCATTCTATCTTCGCGAATATAGCTTAAGGTTATTCCTCATTTTTTCTTTATAAGTAGGTATCAAAAGTCCTAACTATTTAGATTTTGGAGCTTTCATGGCTTTTTCTTAAAATGGAATGCCTCTTATAAAAGTATAAATTGTAAGTCGGATAAGGTCGATCGGACTAAAAAGACAAATACAAATGAAATACAAATAAAAAATTCACATGTCTCATCAAAGTGTCAAGATTTAATTGAAGTTCGGACGCAGAGCTACGTATGGACCCCACACCAAATAATTTCTCTAAAAAATGTCCCATAAACCAAATAGAAGTTAATCAAGTTGACAATGAAGATGATTTGACAAGCGTCTGCCATTTTTTTTAATTAAATGGTGATGCCGTGGGCACTTTAGTAACTGGCGAATTTTATTGATGGCTGGTCAGTCTCTTTCTCTGTTCTGAGTTTGGACGAGCCTTAAGGAGTAGAAAGCCCTAATTGTTGAGATTCGACAGGGTCTTGGATTTCATCAGATTTATACAATCCATTACCGTTTATCGTCATCTGATTCTAAAGTTCTTAGATGCAGATCGTTGCCTTTTGTGAGATCTAATTATTTGGAGCTTGCAACAAGTAAGAAAGGCGTCAAATTTTGCAGAATTTCCGTTTCATGCTGCTGTTTTAACTTTTGGGGTTATGGAATATTTATTATTTTTCGTTCTCTTTTTAATGTAAGATTATTTTTTAATATAATAATAATTGTTTGTTTTTTAATTAGAGATTTTCTTCTCCGGAGATTAATCGACGGCTATGAAATTTCTGTGATGATTTTTCTGAACTGCGGTTTTGAGAGATCTTGATGTTGTATTGACGCTTTAATGCTCATGTTATTTGTTTTGGATGTAAAGATAGCAACCTTTGATTCATTTGGGAATTTCATGTAGGTGTTTTATGAAAACTGAAATTTGGCATTTGCTTAGCCAATTGTTGGATGGTTTATGATCACATTCACTGAAGACTAGTTCTTCTTTATTTTCTGCATTCTCTGAATGACACTGGGAGATGGACATTAGGCAAAGATGATAAAATCATATACTTGGATGTTGAGAAGCTAGATTGTCTATCTATTTTTGTGAAGGTTGTTTATTGGAATTTTAATGTGATAAACCTCAATTTCCCTGTTAAGCTACCATGTTTCTCCTCCCATTGATACTTGTGCTTGCCAATCAATCCAAAACTCATCCACCTTTTCCACGAGCGTGTCACGCTCCAACCCAATAAAACTCCTACAATGTAGTGGACCAAATTAAGCTGAGATGCAACATAAGAGAAATTCAATCAAGCATTTCTTTAAACATTAGATTTTTATATTTCATAAACAAGCTCCTCTCAGGACTAGGATCTATTTAAAAAATTATCATTGTCCATTTACATCACACATAGAGCCAATAATAAATCATTGAAGAATAATAACATAATTAAGAAACATAGACTGCCATTTACATGATTGTACTATAGACATCCAAAAGGATTCATTTAATAATAAGCATGATCATCTATTAGGGTACATCTAGAAAATTTACATTTAAACCATAATTACAAAAGAGATCATACACTACCAAATGTTAGCTTTCAGATTATTAACCAAAATGTGATATATCACTACTTCTCAGATACTTATCCTTTCTTAAATCCAAGAACACATTCATATACAATAGGTTAAGCAATAAGCCCAATAGATTACACGAATCTTACTATTAAATTTAGTGTACACAAAGGAATTAATTTGAATAGTTTCAGCTTATGTCATTGATTTAAATTGTAATAATAGATGCAATTCTTGTTATGCTCATGTTAGGACATCATATTCATGTTCTTATCATGCCATAGTAATTGCAATTAATGCTTAAATAACGAGAAAACAATCATGTAAATATGCATGTTTATCATTCATATAAAACTTAAGATAACAACATTCCATACTTTATGTGAGCTTTGAATTGGTAATGTCTTGCATATCTTATGCCATCTTATTATCTTATAATATAGTAGTCGACATAGTAGACCTTTCTCAATATATACTATTGTCATCACTCTGGTGTCCATTGATTCACTTTCGTGACCTTTTGGTACTAATTACCAAAATAATAAAAAATCGTTAGCAATATAGCCTATTTTGGTGCATAATGCCAAAATCCTCCCTTGTACACCTTTAGAGCACCACCTACTCTAACTTAACATAGAAAGTTTAGCCAACATGCCCTCTTGCGGGGATCTTTGTAGTTATGCTTAGTTGTGGAATTCATAACCAACTCTTTGTTGCTATAGTAATGTAAATGTGGGCAAATTTAAACATTTCAATAGCGAAATCATTGGAACATTGAGAAAATCTTGTTTAGAATGGCATATGAAGAATACTAAAAACACATGAGAACAAGAATGATCGAATCATTAGGTAGGAGGATTGTATTCTATCTCATGAGGAATGATTTATCTAAAAGATTTGACTTCTTAATCAACCCCTAAAATCTTCAGATGCTTCCTCTCTCTAGCTCATCAAACTAGGTGCATGGTGCCTCTTCGTTGCTATGAAAGGGAATAAAAGGAAATGGGAAAAAAAGGTAGAGAGGAGAAAAAAATCCGAGTAATAAAGTTTTTGTAAGCAAGCTTCTCTCAACCTGATTTAATATTAAAAAAGATTCCATAAAAAATTGCTTAAAATTGAGTGTTTAACACAATGATGAAAATTGCTTAAATTGTACTGGCCTATATCAAGTATCGTACATTGTTCAATGGATTATACAATTTTTTAGTAATTTGATTAGACGTGCAGTCCATTTTAGATATCAAAATTGTTGGAATTACGCACATAATATAAAATTGTTAGAATTGTGTGTACAAAATAAAATCATATTTGTAGAAAGTTTCATAAATACAGACATGCATAATTTGTATTGGGTGAGTAGTAGTTCCCTAAATGGGTGAGCATTACAATCTCCCATCTTAAGAATAATATCATTCCCAACATTTCAACTCATGTAATAGCCAATCAAATAACTATAGGAACAATTGCCTCATCTTAGCTTTCTTCTCCTGTGACTTTTCTATCTGTTTTGTGCTTCCATTATACTTTTACCATAGGAATCCACTTAGCCTCAATCGCTTCAAACCAAAATCCAGCTTTCTTTCACATTCCTTTGTGAGTGTTAAAACTCGTTGTACATCAACTTTTGCTTCTGAAACTTTGTCTGTTGCATTTTGTAATCTAAAAGTGATAACACATGAAATACGTTGTAAACCTCTTTCATATGATGTGCCGATCAATCTTTAAGCAGCTTTGTGAACTCTATCAATCTCCTTGAAAGCTAATATACATGGGCTTAATTTACGATCTCTTCCAAACGTGCTTCTATCTTTCAGCAAGCTCACTTTCTCAAACAAAAAGTCGCCAACTTCAATTTCATCGGCTTTTTGCTTAGATTCATAATATTTATTTTGCCTACTCAATGTTTAAAATTGTGTATTCGGGTATTAAGGCGTTTTTCATTTGTGAGGCGAGGCGTAAGCCTCAAGGCGTTTTGAGGCGTAAGCCTCAAAATCAAAAGATTGCGTAAACATAAAATGATAAATTTATTATATACTAATGAGCGAATAATATAAAACATAAAAAAGTATAAGATATGAAGTGAAATCAAAATATCTCAATAATAAGACAACATGAAATATAGTTCAACTCAAAATTCTATCTTTCCGAAATCCCAGTATTCTTTTCATTAACATATAATTCCGATTTCCAAAAATAAATAGCAATGACATGTCACATAAGAACTCATAAGTCATTAGCATTGTCATCACTAAGGGGTTCTTTATTTGAATCATCATTATGATGAACTGCTCTCTCCCCTTCCTCCTCTCCTATAGAGTCTAATGCCGGGCATTTACTTCAAGATTTATATAAGTTTTAATATATATAGCGTGAGGCGTAAGCCTTATGCCAGTGAGGCGAGGTGGGACTCAAGGCGGGCCTCAACCAAGTTGAGGCACAAGCCTCATAAAAAAACTCGAGGCGTAAGCATCGAGGCGTTTTTATTAGAATTGCGCAAAGGCGGGCCTCAAGGTGAGCCTCATATTGCGCAATTTTAAACCATGTGCCTACTCTAAGCTATCTTTAATGTGGTCCTGATAATGTTGATATTTACAATTGCACCATCCACAAGCATTGCACCTTATCTCCTTTCTCCCACTTTTAGTGTCCATATGTATTGAATAATGTGGTCCGTTAATCGGTCCAGCCAGTCCGACGGGATCGGCTTACGCGAACAGAGGCGGAGTTTTCCGCCTCCTGTACCCGCCGAACGTACGCATGGCGTGCGTGAGCTATTTAGGAGGAAATCTTGAGGGAGTTACGAGGGAAATTTGAATATAGGGACTATTTAGGGATTTTCTTTTGATTTGTATGAATTAAATAATTTGTTTTCCTATGGTTAGGGCATCTTGAATTTGACTGAAATTTGAGATCTCTTAGATTTAGGTTTTCTTTTGGGCTCTTACGGCGTCTAGAGATTTGGGAGAGATAGATCATCCTCTCGAATAGAGGATCAATTATATCTAGGTACATTGTTTAAAATTGCGCAAATAGGTATTGAGGCGTTTTTTTGTTCATGAGGCGAGGCGTAAGCCTCAAGGCGTTTTGAGGCATAAGCCTCTAAACAAAATATTGCGTTAAGTGCAAATAAATGTTAAAAATAAATATTTATATAATACCTAAATAATATGTTAAAAGATGACATATTATCTTTCTATTGAACTATGAAATAATACAATGACATATGAAACAAAAAAATGCACTAGACATAAAGTGTTTGGTGATAAATTGCATGAAATTTAATTGAAATACAAATATTACATGAGAAAAAAATTATTAAATAATGAAATTGCATAAATGTATCATATAACATTAAGTTCAACTTCAAATTCTTTCTTTCTTAGCTCCCTACTTATCTTTATTTAATTTCTAAAAAAGGCTGAAAAGTTGGCAACAACTAGAAAATCATCTGTATTGTCATCACTAGGGGATATTTATTTGAGTCGTCATTATAACAAATTGATTTCTTCCCTGTCTCGTCCTGTGGAGTCCAATGCCTCTTAATATGCTTCTTCTTTATTTATTTCAGGCATCTTACTCTTTCATAAATGTATTTCAACAATATAAAGATGAAATTAATACTCCAAAATTTTTAGAGGTGGTGATGGTGTGCGGCTTTCAAGTGATCCTTGACAATGGCTATGACGGTGGTGGCTGTGGCGAACACGACGGGCTGAAGGTTGAGAGGAAATTGTTGTGACTTGGGGGTGCACGAAGTGTGAATTGTTCGGGGCTTTACTTTATGATATACATATATACATGTATATATACATATATACATTGTGAATTGTTCGACTTTTCCCCTCATGTCTGCTAGGGTTTTTCCCCTTCGTGAACCCTAGCCGCCGTCTTCTCTCTCGCCGGTGAGATCGCGGTTTTCATGGCTAATAAACGTATGGATCTTGGTTTTATTGAAGGTAAGAACTCTAAATCATTCAAGGATGTGCTTTCTGGATCGATTTCGACTGCTTTCCCGGAATGTCGTGTGTCTACCATTCGTGGCTTGCCGGCGTTATGGTTTTCAGAGGATGAGTTTTTCCATCTTGCTAAACCTTTCGAGTATGCTTTAGAATTTTCCATTGAAACGTCCGGTGTTGGATTCCATTCGAAATTTTTTTTTCAACCTTAAACTGTTCGGTGATTTTTCGGTAACCTTGTTAGGTCAAACAAATGTGTTGATTAAGCTTGGTAACGATTTAGATTATGGTAGAATTTTTGCTCACCGGTCCTATTTTGTTGCTGGTTGTTTCATGAAAATCATCAAATGGTCGCCTCTCCTTGATCTGTCGGAGGAGTCGCCGATCGTCCCGGTGTGGGTTTCTTTCCCGGGTTTGCGTCCTCACCTGTTTTCTTCCAAGATTTTATTTGGTTTGGGATCAATTTTTGGGCGGCCGATTCAAACTGATAATGCGACGGCGGTGGGTTCGCGTCCCTCGGTAGCTCGTTTGCTGGTTGAAATTGATATCTCAAAATCTCACCCGGATTCGGTGTGGTTAGGTCCGGAGAAGTGTGGGTATATTCAAAAGGTAAATTTTGAAGATGTTCCTAGCTTTTGTCAGCAGTGTAAAGTTGTTGGTCACAAAAAAGCAGAATGCTTTAAATCATTTCCTCATTTAAGAACACCTTTGAATTCGGTTATTCCTCCGGTGGATGCCGGGATACAGCAAAATCTTAACCCCCCTGAACCTGTTTTATCTCCATCCCTGAATCTTCCTTCTAATCATCTCATTGCTGATACTATGGAAACGGATCAGATTTGTTTGAAACCTGGTGTTGGGGTGGAGGTTTTGCCTTTGCCTGTTACCACTGCTTCCCCTATTTTGCTGGATGTTACTATCGCGATGGGGGCTGATGCTTTACCTGATTTTAGTGCTGTTGATGTTTCGAGCCCTCGGTGTGTTCTGGTTGGGCCTGTTGCTTTTTCTGTTGATTTAGATTTACCTGTTGTTGATGTTAATAATGCTGTGCCGGTGGAGAATTTAAGTGTAGTATCTAAAAGCTCAAATCAGTTCGTGAATGTTCCGGTGCATGCGGCTTCAACGATAAATCTGGTGAATTCTCTGTGTTGTGATAGATCGGATCAAATAAATTTGTTAAATGACTCTTCTGAGGGTGAATTTGTTTCTGACCATTCGGATTTTGATTTCATATCTTCGGATTTCTATGGGGATCTGACCCAGGGAATGATTTCTCGTTGGTTCATGCTAATGTTGGTCGTTCGAAGGTTTCACGTGGTAGGGGTCGTGGAAGGGGCCGTGATAGGGGTCGTCGTAGGCGTTAATGATTTTTTTGTTTTTTCGGTTAATCTGTTTGGTTTTCCGATTATGGGTTTCGGTGTCCTTGCAGAATTTTTCATTTTATATGGGGCTATGATGTGGCCGGGATGAGTGCCCTATCTTTTTGCTGGAGGCAACCTTTGGTGCTTTTCGAATTGTTGACTGGACCCTTTATCACCTTACTGGATGGCCCGTGCGTGCTGGTGGGGCACTGGATGTCTCGGTCAACTACTGAGCCCAACTACCAACTATCTACTATAAGTTTCCTTCTTTCATTGTATTTTTGCATTTTATTATATGTTTGACTATCTCTGTTGTAACCCTTTTTTTATTTATAAAATGTTTTTGTTTAAAAAAAAAGAAAAAAAAAAAAAAAATATATATATATATATATATATATATATATATATATATATATATATATATACATATATATATATACATATATATATATATACATATATATTTAGGAGTGAGGCGTAAGCCTCATGCCAGTGAGGCGAGGCGAGCCTCAACAAAGTTGAGGTGCAAGCCTCATAAAAGAAACTCGAGGCATAAGCCTCGAGGCGTTTTTCACTGGAATTGCGCAAAGGCGGGCCTCAAGGCGAGCCTCATATTGCGCAATTTTAAACAATGTCTAGGTATTTTCCGTTTCCATTTCATTAAATAATACAAATTATCTACTGTATTCCTAGTTTTGTGTTGATTTTTGTGTAGAATTCTTGCTATTTTTTGAAGACTTATAGTAAATACTTGAAATCTACAAGTTTTTCCTATTAAATTGTTATTAGAGCCATTTTTGGGACCTTTGGTGGGCTGTTTTGGTGAATTTTAGCGATTGTTTTTGGGATTTCGAAGAAAAAAGTTGTTGTTTTTGAAGGTTGAAGTCCAGATTTTTATTTCTACAAAAATCCGGGCATCAATGGCGGCTGAGAAACTGGATGCATTGGAGGAACTCCTCGAAGTGGAGATTGGACGAATGAAAATTGAAATTTCAAATCTTCAAACTCAAGTTTCAGATTTAAAAAAAGATGTTTCAACCATCAATGATAAGCCCGATTCAAAGTTTTCCATCTTGGAGGAGATGTTGAAGAAAGTGGTCGAGGGCCAATCCAAATTATTGCCGTCGGAGGTGAGGGAAGGTGCCAACAGCCATGAAAGTGGGGAAAATTTGAAGCCAATTAGACGAAAGGAAGATTAAGAGGTGGAGATTTTGTTGGGAATAGAAAAAATTCCACCCCTAGGACCTATTCCTAGGAAGGAGTTCGGTATAGGGTATGTTGAGAGATGTGAGAGGGTTGAGCATGAGTGGAAGGATGTTGAATTTGAAAGAAGAGGGACTAAATTGGGAAGATGACAACTTGATTATGATCGAAGAGGTGTTAAATTTGAAAGGATAGTGGTTGAATATGATTGAAGGGGTGCTGAATTTGAAGGGAGGATGTGGGTTTGCGATGAAAGGTTTGGGTGTGAACGTAAAAGGAATGATTGGGGCACTTGGGGGGAACCACCCCCTTGGGGAAGGGGAAATTATGAAGGGATCAGAGGGAATAGTGGTGATTTGAGGGTGCAGAAACTGAAGATGCCTATCTTGAGGGAGAGAATGCACATGGGTGGATCTAAAGGGTAGAAAGGTACTTTACTGTCAATAGGTTGATGGAGAAGAAGCTGACGGTAGCCAGGATGTGCTTGGAAGGGAAAACTTTAGCATGATACAAATGGAGGGATACGAGGCGACTGATAAGGACCTGGAAGGAGTTTAAGGACTGCCTGTTGGAACATTTCCAAACCAACAGGGGAGGGGACTTCTACGAGCAGTTCTTTGTTTTGATGCAGGAGGGGACAATAATGGAGTACCATGAGCAATTTGAGTACCTTGCGAGTCGATTGGATCAGCTTCTAGAGACTTACTGGAGGGGAACTTTATGAATGGTCTGAAACCAAAGATCCGTGCAGCAGTCAGAGAGTGATAAGACCTCAGGACTTGGGAGAGTCTATAGAGCTAGCTCAGCTGGTGGAGGATCAGTGGCACCTAGAAAAAAAGAGCAAGAGGCAACAGTTTAGGAGGCTCGTACAGGATGACCACCACCTTTTTGGCAAGCAAGGAGACAACACTGGATACTCTTAGGGAGACTTCGAAAGAGAAGACAGCCGGAGGAAGATCTAGGGACAACTTCAAGAAGCTCTCATAAACAAAATTACAGGAGAAGAAGGCGAAGGGGATTTGTTTCAGATGTGATGAGAGGTATACGCTTGGGCACAAATGTAAGGACCAAACACTTCAGGTTCTTACCATTTGTGATGAAGAATGAATGAATGAGGGTGTCGTCTTTCCACCTTGCGAATAAGGTGGATCTTTGGGAGGGGAGTATTGCTAGACCGGTCCAGCTGGTCCGACGGGACCGGCTTACGCGAACAGAAGCGGAGTTTTCCGTCTCATGTACGTTTCAAACGCATGCACGGCGTGAGTGAGTTGTTTAGGAAGGAATTTTGAGGGAGTTAGGAGGGAAATTTGAATGTAGGGACTATTTAGGGATTTCCTATTTATTTGTATGCATTAAATAGTTTGTTTTCCTAGGGTTAGGATATCTTGAATGTTGCTGAAATTTGAGATCTCTTAGATTTAGGTTTTCTTTTATTCTATAGCGGCGTCTAGAGATTTGGGAGAGCTAGATCCTCTCGAATAGAGGATCAATTGTATCTAGGTATTTTTCGTTTCCATTTCATCAAATAATACAAATTATCTACTGTTTTCCTTGTTTTGTGTGGATTTTTGTGGAGAATTCTTGCTATTTTTCGAAGACTGATGGGAAATACTTGAGATCTACAAGTGTTTCCTATTATAGTATTAACTACATCCTTCTCTATCTTTATTTGATGATAACCAAACCTAGAAATCTATATTAGAAAATACAGATGCACTTTCAAATTGTTCAAACAAATTATCTATCATGTGTAATGGTACTATTTCTTAATTGTCACCTAATTCAGTATCATGCAATATATATGATGAGGACATCGATAAGAGATTTCGACGCGTCTATCAGAGGCGACACAGGAGATCGATGGCCATGATGAAAAACATTTATTTTTGATGCATTTTTCTGCAACAGTTATTTTATTTTCAGTTTTTCGTTTTTGCCCTTTTGAGTAGTTAGCCACTATTATAGCCCAAGGGGCATTCTAGTCTTTTATTTTCTTTATCATTTTGAGGCCTATATATATGACCATTTCTTATGTAACAGGGGATGAATATTTTTGAATGAAATTTTGTTGTTTGTCTTCTTCTTCTCTCGTGTGGACACTAGAGAGAAGAGAGAGAGCCCAAGGTAATGGAAAACACAATACCCACCAGTCATTGGAAGAGTCTGTGACTCGCGGCCTACCTACCTCATCCCCGTTCTTCTTTTCTTCCCTCACCCGCCGACCCTAGTCTTTCCCCAAGCTATCGGCCACATCCGTCCCCTTATCTCTCACGTCATTTCACCCTCTAGTTTCCCCACTTCAAAATCCACCACCATCAAACCCTACTTCAACCCGACGGTGGCATCTCCTCCCTCCTTTGGACCGCCGGCCACCCTCATGGTCCAAGCCATTATGATGATTCAAATCTTCATAATGGCTCCCTAATTTGGGTTCTTGCAATAAAGAGAGAATCTAGCAAGTTTGAATTTCAAAATTTGAAATTCAAATTTGAGATTCAAAACTTTCCATATTGGCAAACTCTAAATAAGGAAAGTTTTTTAAATTGAATCCAATCCAAATTTCATGAAATGCGGAATTATTATTTTCCATCCTATTTGGTATCAACTTGTTTGGAAAGTAATTAACCACTCCCTAATCTCCCTCCTCCCCCTCTCTCCATGCCGCTGGCCCTACTAGGGCCTCTCTCCATTTTATGCTCACTTAAGGCATTAATTCCAGGCTAATTTGATATCAAATTTCAATTAGTCTTTCCCTCCAAATTCACTCAAATCATGAAATTAATTTCAGGATTTGAATTGGACTCCACCTCCCTCTCCTATACTGCCGGCCCATGCTTGGCTCCTCCCAATTAAATCCCCAATCAATGCCTTGATTACGAATAATTTGAAATCAATATTTCAAATTAGTTTCCCTCTCGAACTCTCCAAAATCTGAATTTAATTTCAGATTTCTTCCTCACCCAACCTTCACAAACCCTAACCCCACTTCAACCCACATAACTCCTCCCTAGCCGACCCCTCTCTTGGATCCTCCCCTTTTGAACTTGGCACCTATCATACCTTTGGAAGACAAGGGAAGAAGACAACTACTTCTCTCAACGACGATGCATGGTCGATCCTGAGGTCGACCACGGGTTCGTATTCGACGATCAAGGGAGGACGAACATACTTGGATCTCCATTCTTTGACGTCTTCTTTAGCAACGACGAAATGGTTGAAGACTACATCGACCGCATTTTGTTCCAAGTGTCGTTATCCATTGAAGAGCATTTTCCACAAGGACTTTGGGTAATCATTGGTCATCCACCAACTCCTCCACCGCCGTCGACCTTTCCTTGGATTAAGACTCTTGGCGTTGCGACCTTCCTAGTGGCATCGTTGGGTGTTCTGAAGACCTTCCTCCGTTAAGCCATACTTTGAGCGTGAGTGAGCATGGTAACTCATCGTGAACTTTCTAAATATTAACCGTAGGATTGTATTACGACATATTTGTTTTACTGTGATAATTTCAGATCCATCTTAATTTGTCCTAAACTTCTAGTCTTGTAATTGCTTACCATAATAAAATTGAAGATTGAGAATTCTTAAATCTTGCCTTACGAAGCATTATTCTTAAGTAGAAATCATCGTGTTTCTTTTAATATTTCTGTGCAATTCTTGTTTGTTTCGCATCCATATATATATATATATATATATATATACCATCCTTTTTTTCTCGAGCTTCCTAGGGTGACATATATGATTTGATAAACCTTTATCAACCAACTCTTACAACTAAACATTTAACACCCATAATTCTCTAGGGACCTTCCTAAAAAGAGTCATCTATGTTTGTAGTACTAGGTTTCAACCAATAGAATATTCTACTTTTCATTCAAGAGATAAATTCATCAACATATCGAAAATACATATATGTATTCTTTCACTTTAGTTACTTCATCTAACTTTCCTACTGACTTAATCTCATCGTTCCCATGTCCAAGTCTATACTCTATCAATCTGAATCGTTGAAATTAGAGTGGATAACACACTATATTTCTTTGACAGCATATCTTATGATTATCACTAAAAAATAATGTCATCTTTTTCGTCCACAATCTGAGCTACATTTACTTAGCCGACACATTCTGAATGCCACATTGAATTTAGTCAATGATAACACTATCAACTTAGGCTTTAACCTTTAAATAGATGTCTGTATGATATATGCAAGCATAACTGATACCATGTAATTTTAAGTAAGCAACATAATGGATAAATCATTATGTAGTGTAACAGGAGGAAAATATAATAATGCAAAGTATTGCACATAAATGAACGAATTGCCAACATTGGAATCAAATTGGATTCTACTCTGATGTTTAAAAATGAGATTTGTAATTGTTTCAACATCAATAACATTCTTAATTCATGTTGAGTCAAACCATACACCCTATTTGCGTAGGTGTATAATGTTGTTGGGGTCTGCTCCATTTGAAAGGCTATCAATTTTGTTGCAATCCTCCTCCACCTCTACTTGTAGAAACCTCGCTGTATTTTCTTGGATTAATTGTCATCTATCTCCATTGCTGCATCAATTTTTTAACAGGACAAAATGGAAAAAAAGATTCATATAGCCGATCCTTAGTACGAAGGCTTGATGTTGTTTGTTGTTGTTTGTTATCTCCATTGCTGCATCAATCCTTTAGATTTGAACTCTGACTTTCCTTCATACTCTTGCATTTTACAATCTTTGTTTTTTTGATCCACTTCATTGCATCCAAAATATTGATCTATTGCAAAGAAACACTTCCCCCATATGTGGCTTCCCTCATACTACATTAAGGCCAACATATCCTCTAGTAACGCTTGATTTTTCCTTGATTCTTCATGTCAAAACTTGGATGCCTTCCCATTAAAGTTACTCTTAAATGTTTCGTAATCAAATCCCTCTTGCCAATCTCCCATTTATGTTGTTCAATGGCGCTGTCAACATTTCTTGCTATTTCTACTAATTCAACAAACTCTTTGATTCTGAAATGATTTAAAAGTACTCTCAAGCCATCCTTCAAACTTCATAAGAACTTTTAAGACTTCCTCTTGGGGTCCTAACTTGATTCAACATTTTCTACCTTGCTGATGTTGGGACGAACTAGTCTCCAAAAACTTTTATGATCTCCACCCTTGTGATCATAGAGTTTAATCTCCTTTGCAACTTTTCCATCTGCTATCCTAACCTCTAATGCTTTACTTCCCCTCCAAATAAATATATTGCCATGGTACCTTCTGAACTTCAAGGTTTCTTATACAATTATAGATTTTTCTCTATGCATAACAGCTAATCCTTAGTATCCTTGGGCTTTACAGGTCCTTTGAATGGAAGCAACTTCATCTCTTAAATGTATTCAAATGCATGGCTATCTTATCTTCTCTTCTAACATACTGGGATTCTCTAGTCTACTTGCAAATTTCATCATAGAGTGTAAAATGTAAAATCGACAATTCTCTTTTCCAGCACACTTTCTGTTCCCTTAACAAACCTTGCCTGAAACTTTGACCATTTAACATATCTTGCTCTTGTGTCATATGATCACCAAACTACCACCACCACCTCCACCATCTAACCAATTTACATATGCTCACAACACATACAAATTTATTGCTTTGTAGGCAAACAAGTTATTTCATATTAACACATGCATTGTAACGGCATATTAAGCTAACCGTTATCTACAAAGCAACATATGGCAGAGGTTTTAATTCAACAATTCTAAATCCATCACTTTCATATCACTTTTCTATCACACCCTAACCTATTGTGAAAAATACATCACATTAAGTTGGATAAGTGTAACAAACAGTTCTTTTTTTTTTTTGTGGCAGCACATATCTAAATTTAATATGAATATTTGTTAACATTAACCATCAATTGTTTCAATCTAGATTTTTTAGCAATATTTGACAGTTTTAAATATTTTTTTTTAATAAAAATAATAAAGAAATTAATTACACCAATTTATAATTAGTATGATTTAATGTTTATATTCAAAGACCAATATATGATTATTCGCTTCTCAATATAAGTCTCAAAGTATTATTCATCTCTTAACATTCAATTTCACAACACATATAATGAACATAAATTAATATGCAATCCTCAAAATCATTTTCAAGCACGTTAATTTAAGTTGTAAATGAATCTTGTTTTTTAAATTAATTGCTTAAAAAATTCCTGTTCTATATAGATAAAATAAGGAAGAAAATAAATAAATGGGAAATAAAATATTTTAGAAATTATCATTAGATAACTAAAAACTGATTGAGTATAAATATTTTATTTTGACCTATTTTTTGATTTATTTGTTCTTGGCTTCATAAACTAGGTGGACATCATTCAAAACTATTACAGAATTAATGAGTCAAAGTTGGTGAGATGAGCCTAAGTATTAAAATGGAGAGAGGGGGAACGTGACCCTAGAACCTTATACTTGTATTCAAATTTAAGCTGGGTTTTGGAAGTTGAGGAGAACCTCAAGCAAGTCTTCTTTTAAACATTAGATTCATATATTTTATGCATAAGTTTTGCACAAGATCATGATCCATCTAGAAAATTTGCTTGCCCATTTACATCATGCATAGAACATCAATGAAACTAATGAATAATCAAATAACAATAATTGTGGAATTAAGAAACATAGGATTTCGTTTATATAATTGTTCAGTTTACATCCAAAAGGTTTCGATTACAATAATCATGATGATCTATCAGGCTACATCAACAAAATCTTCATGTAAACATTGATGACAAAAGAGGTCATACACATATCCAAACTAGTACCTTTAAATCATTAACTTACAAGAGATCAAGTTCTACAGAGGTTCTTTCCCTTTCCTGAGACCAAACAACACAAATACAATAGGGTGAGCAATAAACCCAATGGTTTACTCTATTGTTAAATTCAATGGACGGAAATGAATCAATATGCATGCTTGTAGTTTGTCATTGATTAAAATAGTAATCATGGATGCGATGATTTCTATGGGTTTTTATAAAATATTATACTCATTTTGTTATCATGTTATAGTAATTGTGAGTTAATAACACTTGCATCACTAGAAAACAAACTTATAAATTCATATGATTGTCGATCATATAAAGCATATTATAACAACATTTCATACTTCATATGAGTTAAGTTTTGGTATGACTTTGCATATATTGCATTGCCTTATTATCTTATAATATCTTAGTTGACATCGTAACATTTCCCATCATATCTACTGTCATCACCATAGTGCCCGTCGCCTAACTTTTGTGTCCTTATTGTATTGAATTAATGAAAATTCATCTATAATACAACCTGGACTCTTAGTGCATAGCACCAAAATCTTCTCCTGTACACCTTGTGAGCAAAGCCAATCAACTTATCCTCTAGCATGAATATTTATAGATTTGCCCAACAGTGCTATTTATAATTTACATTGTCCATCACATGTACATACATTCTTTGCATTCATACAATCATCAACCATGCCTCACACAATGTCTGGCATATAACACTATAATAGCCATGTCATTTGCATCAGAATATACAAAATTAAGTTTTCATCACCATGGTCATGCTAATCATAGAAGTACTAGTAAATATGGACACACATGCTGATAATTCTGTAGAAATTTGTCTAGAATCATGGAAAACACATGATTATTTAGGAAATATCAAGAGACATGTAGAGACTTTTGTGAAGTAATGGCCCTGGGATTCCACCTTCATGTGTGCTATGTATATGGTGCATCTTGTGTGTAATATATGAATCATATGGTGACATGATTAATAACCATCACAATACGAACATACACGTTACTACATATATAGTGTAAAATATTGTTAGAAACACAATACTCTTTAATTACTTGCCAAAATTCAGTGGATTTGCATTGAAATGCATGTGAAAAAAAATCAAATTTCAATGGTGAAAGTTGTTAGAACTCGTTGAAAACATTGTTTGATTGAATGTTATACAATGAATATTTGAAAACAAATACCAAAAGGGGAATCATCAAATTCCAAGGTAGGTGGACAATAGCCTTCCTTATGAGTATCATTTTCTCTAAAGGATCCAATACTTGAATTGATGTAATGAGGTGAATTTTTCCTCATGGTTGTCATGGCGAGGAATAAAACGAAATGGAAAAAAAGGCTAAAGAGAGGTGAGAGGAAAATAATAAGAGAGAAAACTCATGTAAGTGTCCATCTTTGCAATGCAATATTTGTTAAAATTCATAAAAGCATGCTTAAAAATACATTTAGTGTGCGGCACAATGTAAAATAATATTAACTAATTTAACTGATGCGGACATCCGACGGTGGACGTTAATCAAATGAAGAGACGAAAATCGATGGCATAGATCACTCCTTTTTTTTAGTTTATTAATTGTATTTTGATTTAGTTTTGCATTTGTCGTTTTTACCCTTATTTAAGAGTCTTGTCTTATGTAAAAGTTATCTTTTAATTTCTTTTAAAGCTTATATATAGAGGCTCTTGCTCTTGTTGATGATCAATGATTTTTTATTAAGAAAAGAATTGGAGCCTTTGTCTTGATCTCTATGTGAGTTCTAGAGAGGAAAAGTCCTATGGGAAAACAACCTTGTTTCCACCAGCCGTAGGATGGATCCGAGCTCGTGGATTGAAGTCCCTCGGGGAGGGCAACGTAGTACCCACCAGTCGCAGGAAGAGTCTGGGCTCGTGGTTTGTATCATTTTTATTTTATTTTTTTTCTTTGTTCTCTGTGCTCTCATCTCTTGTCTCCACCATTCATCATCCGTTTTTTATTTTATTTCATTTGATTTTGGTTAACTTTTCTTTTGGATCAAACATCAAGCCCTCCACCTCCATAGTCGGTTGACCACCTTACCCCACCTCCTCCCTCCTCCTTTGGCTCCACCAATTTCGTCTTGCATTCAAAGCCCTTCATATTTTAGCCCTCTTAATTTGACAATGAATTCGAATTCAAAATTAAAATAAATTTGAATTTGAATTTGTTTCCTAATTAAGGATTCCTATTTTAGGAAAGTTATTTAAGTTAGATCTAATTAAATTTTTGATTGGATTTGATTTAAATTAATTTTCCTAATTAGTAAACCGCTTTTTGGAACCCCCCAATCTCTCCCAATCTGAATTTAATTGGAATTAATTCCAATTTTCATGATTCATTCAACCTGGACACATTCATCGAATGTGGACACCCTCCCACCTCCTTGGCCCTCTTGATGATGATTTCAATCATCATTATTACATGCCTAAATTAGCCTAAATGATTTGGGAAAGATTTAATTCAATTTGAAATTCAAATTTGAATTTCAAATACATTCCTAAATTAACCAAGCTAAATTAGAAAAGTTCCTAAAATTAAGTCTAATTTAATTTTAAATTAGATTTGATTTTTTTATCATTCTTCTAAATTGAATTAATGAATTAAGAAATTTTAAATTCCCTCCCAATCTCCTCTATCCCCCCCCCCCCCCCCCCCCCCCCCACATAAATTTCGAATTCATATGAACCCCCCCTTCCCGTTCTACATCATTAACATTTGGCGAATCTTGAAAGCTCAATTTTACAGGCCTACAACAATTGTTTTGTACCGTAGTTCATTGGATTGCATGTTATTTTACTGACTTTTTTTTTATATTTAATGATGGATCATATGTATGATTGTTTAGAGAGAAAAATTGTTGTAATTACATTGTTATATGCATACACCAAGGTTTAAAATTGCGTAAATAAGCCTCGAGGTATTTTTCGTCCGTGACGCGAGGCGTAAGCCTCGAGGCGTTGTGAGGCATAAGCATCACGGACGAAGAAATACGTAAATGTGAATTTAAGTATTTTAGCAGGTAAATAACAATAAGAGTCTATGATAAAAAAAAAAAAATCTAAATGAGAAGTGAACTTAGTGAAAAACAATAAAATAGATGCAATATATGCATCTTATAGCATAATTTAAAGTACAAAACTACAAATTGAAGTCTATCAGAACTCCCAAAGTACAAATAAGAAAGATCATCTAAAATCCAATAATGTCTCATCTTTAAATGGGTCTTCAGTTGAGGCATCTTCATCTCCAATTGTATCTATGAATGCCAAATCTTCATCATCTTCAATCTTACCCACTTTTCTCTTCCTTGTTGAATAAGAATGATTAGTGTACTATTAATTGCATATATTTTAAATGTAATAGCACATAAGAAATTGTGAGATACCTTTGTTTGCTTGATGTGCTGCAGTATTAGTGTATGTGTATGGTGTGGTACTAGTGGATGTGCCCTCTTGATCTGCTTCGCCCCTCAAGACATCCACACTTAAATCCTTTAGCTGCATGTCTGATAATGAAAAATTTGTCTCATCATTTATGAACCACTTATTATCAGACGCCACATCATCACATACCTAAGTGTCCTTATCATCCTTCAACTCCTTGTTCCTCAACCTCTTATCTCTCAACCTTTTGTTGTGCGTAATATACACAAGGGAGTTCATTCTGAGTGTTGAAAGTCGATTTCTTCTCTTCGTTTGCACTGGACTATATGTGTTCCAGTTTCGCTCACACCCAGAGGAAGAACAAGTGAGGCCCAAAACTCTAACTGCAAAACTCTATAACTCAAGGGTGGAATCACCAAATTGGATCCACCATTCAACTATTTTCAAAAAGACAAACGATAATATATTAAAGTGTTATGCATGTACGATTACTTTGCAAGAATAAGCTAACCTGGAGAGCGTTTGACAATAGTTGAAAAATCAAACCTTGAATAATAAAAAAAAAAAAAAACATAAAACCGGTATTAGAGGTGTCGTAAGGGCGGCCGGACACGTGTTGCTCACCGGCATGAGGCGGCGCTGGCGGGAGAGGCGGCAGGAAGGTCGGCCGAGGGACACTAGGGCGGGGTTGTGCGGGGCTTTGCAGATTCATGCGGGGCTTTGCTGCTTTGTGCGGTTCGGGTCGGCCGAGGGACGCTAGGGAGGAATGAATGGGGTATTTGATTAGTCACTTAAGTGAGTGGGACCCATTTGCTTGAGGCGTACGCCTCTCATGGTCCTAGAATTGCTTAAGCAATAAGGCACCTGGGGGTCTAATTGCGCAATTTTAAACTATGGCGTACA
Source organism: Dendrobium huoshanense (assembly GCA_016618105.1). NCBI lineage: Eukaryota > Viridiplantae > Streptophyta > Magnoliopsida > Asparagales > Orchidaceae > Dendrobium > Dendrobium huoshanense. The sequence goes on from CM028355.1 coordinate 23,575,078, forward strand.
CAAGTATCACACTAGTCAAATATGCATATAAGTAATACTGGATTCATAAAATGTTCAATAAGTATGTACGAACGCATGGTGGATCATCTTATGAAAAATTGGTGGCATTGGAAGGATGTTATTAATGAAATTGCTCTTTCATTAGTAAAATTATTTCTGCTTCGTGGTACTAACTTAATTTATTGTGTTGTCATAAGAAGTATACACCTGTTCTATAAATCTATGAAGTGGTAGCAATAGTTTTCATTGTTCAACTGGTAAATGCACCTCAAGTGTATGCTAATCATCTTCACAGTAAGCCATGGAGTTAAGAGCTTTCATTACAATAATATGTTAAATATTAGTAGGAGAACCTTGCAAAGGTTTTCTTTCATTTGTTCACCTGAACTGCTGGGCAATTATAAATGTGATCTTATTTTATCAAACTTACCATTTTAGGGGATTAGTAAGCCATCTCAGGCTTTTCTTAACTTGTGCTTCTTGAAGAAATTTCCCAAATATTGTGCTTAGCTACTTCTATTATATACACAACTGAACAGCCGACCTAAAAATTTGAACCTGTAGGTTTCATCTGAAGAATTAACTTTTTATCCTAGCAAGCCCCCTCACGTGCAATGCATTTGGATTTTGCAAGCATGAATCAAATATGACAACCTTGTGATGGGTACATATGTTGAAATAAATGAGCTTGTGAGGATCAAACTTCAGTCTTCTCTTCTCGTACTATAATTTGTATATTGTATTCAGCCAACTCTATAACTCATATTTGTATAAGTGGACACCAAACATTTCACTTTCTATCTAAGCAAGTTAATGGTACCAAAAATCCTTATCCTGTAAAAATACATTTTGTACCTCTATTACTTGTCTAGTAGGATATTTGGCCAATGTGATATTTGGGGAGGGGTATACGCTCAATCTTTCTAGTGATTTTCCCATGTGAGCTCCATGGTACTTACTAGAAAATTATCTTAGCTCCATTCATGTTTGATGAAATATTGCTTGATTAACGAGTGATGGCTATTTCTAGGATAACTTTCCGGTGTCTCTACACCCCCACTCTCTTTATCAATGCGTGATCATTAAGTTCCTTAGCTATGAATGTGATTTGCCAAGTTACTATTTAACCAATGAATTTTTAACCCATTGCCTAATTATTTTATTATTATAAACTAGAACAAATTCATGGGCATTTCCATTTTGCAATTGTGAACTAACGATAAAAGTATCCATCCCCATTTTTAATTAAAGTCTCATAAAGTGGACTTTTTAGTTGAAAAACAAGAAATACAAGAGAGTATTCTCATGAAATGTATGCTAGAATAATAATTCACGAGTTATATATAATATGATAATTTTAAAATTTTCTCATTTGTAGTATGAGGCGGCTTTTTATTAAAATACAAATGGTGATGATACGAACTAGAATATGAGGTAATTATAGTAGCAACCATTGAATTTGAGATGTTTCTAGATATAGGAGTTTTCCATATTCCTCCATATCTTGAATTACTGATTTCACATTTAAGTATATGAAGAATAAAAAGATCTTACTCATTTACTAGTTTCTGGTAAATCATAAACTCGGTTGTAATCTCCAATGGATACTTTAATATTGAAGAATCTATGGAGCTACCATCATTTGCATTTTGTATTTCTATAGCATCACGTACTTTTACACCTTGTAGATTATAGGTATAGGAAGTGCATTTAAATCTAAAATGAACTTTTGGGAATATTTCTCCAAATAACAAAATGACGGACATATTTATCCAATTGCAGCTAGTGTGAGGCATATCAAGTCAAATTTCTTTTTGTAAATTGAAGAGGTTCATTTTGATATGGAGTCCTTTTTATGTTAGGTTTTAAAAATCTAGATTGTGTGTGTGTATTATACAGATTATTAGATGTGACTTGCCTCTTTTTTAAATAGAAAGTAGTGTTTCCTACTAAATTAATAGAAATTCAAGAAAATTGAGAGCGCCCCATTTTGAAATGTTCTCTCCTTGTTTGTAGTTTTGCTTAGTTCCAAATGGGAGTTTTTTCTTCTCATTGGGCATAATATAATGTATATAATCAAGCTAGCACTGGCCAAGATAGTAAGAGAGGGAGAATGTGCGGTGGCAAGATTTGAAGAGGACATTATGGCATAACCGCGATCAAAACTTTGGGCGGGAGGGGGGAGTTAGTGCATAAAATAATGTCTGTTCATGTGCTCCACGGCTGGATTGAATTAGGTTACATTCTCCTGCAGCCTATTGAAATATTGAAGGAAAATGCAGCATGGGTCTATATGGTATACATGGAAACATAACAGTTGATCTTGGCCCATATCTATGTCGTTGTTTACCATTTCTAAGTTGCATCTTGATACCAGTTTGCAATATCTTGCTGCAGTCCTTTCAACTTTCTTCTTTCCTGTTATATGTTTTGTTTATTGCCTGATATTTGTTATGGTTAGTGGTCTATATTTTGCATGCAGATTGATAATTTGTAGGCTCATTTAGTCCTGCACCTATTGAAATATAGAAGGAAAATGCAGAATGGGTCTAGATATGGAAAGAAAAAAAATTTCTCTTGTTGGAGATCTCTATAGATCTATATAGTTGCTTATTATTTCAAAGTTGTGCCTTTAATACCAGATGGCAACATCTTGCTGCAACCCCTTTTGGCTTTCTACTTTCATATTGTCTGGCGCATCTGTCATTGGTTTATAGAATCATGAGCAGTTGGTAGGTAAAGATACTCATGCCAGTAGGAAGGTAACATAATATATGAAAAAAATGCTTTGAGATATGTGTCATGGTTTATTCACATATTTTGATTTGGCGTCTTACTCACCCTTTATTTTCTTAAATCATTGCTTCATCATATGTATTGTTTATTGGAATTAAAGATGATTTTAGTCATCATTTCTATTTGTGCTCATATTTTTAGATATTTATATACAGAGGTAGTATTATTGCTGAGATGTCACATCAAGGGAGTGATGTTGATGAAGTGGTCGATGAATATAATATTGGTGAAATGGGTGATATGGATGATGAAGGGGATGATGATTACCACGGAAGAAGAGGGGAGTATTCAGATTCAGATGATGAAGAGTTCGAGCTATCTGTATGTTCATATTCAATTTTTTGTGTTTACAACTTTACTAGAATCAGTTTGTTTATCTTTTTATTTCGTTTTATTTTATGCCCTTTATGCTTTATTCACCATAGGTGTTAGTTTCTTTTAATTTTCAGTTTTCAGATTTTTGCTTTTGTATATTTCTTGGAGGCTGAGCATTGACTTTATTTATATGTTTTTACTGGAGTACTGTACTATCTTTCTCTACTCCACATGCAACTTACATTTCATAAACTTCATGGCAGTTTACTACAACCTTGTCTCATGCAGAATGGCAGGATAACAGATACTACTGCAGCACAAGCAAGAAGGGGAAAGGATATTCAAGGAATACCTTGGGATGGGCTAAACATAACAAGGGATCAATACAGACAAACTAGACTAGAACAATACAAGAACTATGAGAACATTCCTAATTCCGGAGAAGCATCAGAAAAGGTTTTTTTAGTCACATTTATAATATTGTTGAATTATGTATCCATGCGTTTAGTTAATTTTTTTATTCATTTGGTATAGGGATGTAAAGCAACTGAAAAATGTGGCAATTATTACGAGTTTAGCTGCAATAGTAGATCTGTTAAATCAACTATCCATCATTTTCAGGTGAGTGAAGATGTTATACTTAGACACCAAACCCTGACTTCAATATTCTTTTGTTGCTCCAAATCAGATTATGTCCTTTCTGGGACTTTAATATTCTTTTGTTGCTTCAAATCATATTATGTACTTTCTGACTAGGTTTTCAATCTTTGACTTTAATATTCTTTTGGTTATGATATTGTCTTATGGCATTGCTAAAGTATGCCTGATAAATGCAATCTATAGGAATTAGTAATTCCATGTGTAAAACAAAGGGCAAAATAACTTGCATAAATACACAGGAAATGGTATGTATAGTATAAATGATGGAGATCTAAGCATTGATTTCACCATATATTTATTGGCATAGTTTTGTCATAGTCTGGCTGAAATTTCTGATTTCTTCTTTTTAAAAATGGCAATCTAACTCTGAAAGTCTTATAGACCTCTTTTGTGTCGTGCGTGCATGTTTCTCTGTTGTCAAGTTATGTAATTTTTCTCCCATTTTATATTTTTTTTTCAGAGACAGTTTTTATCTTCTACTCGACATATGAATTTGAGCTTGTGCTGGAAGCAAGTGTTTTAAGGGCGTTAAACTCGATGCAAATTTTGAGTTTGTACTCTAACGGGCATTACTGGAAAAAAAGATTTTGTTATTTTCATATCAAATGCTATATTTTGCTTTATTATAAAAATTATCATACCTACACATTTCTTTATTTGTCACTTTGAAATTCTATTTCGCCTGCAATCGTGTTACTTTGCACTTGATACTTTTTTTTGTGTCGTGTTACCTTGCACTTGATACTATTTTGTGTAGTGCAAGAAGGAAAGATTTAAGCTTGCCTGTATGGTTTCTTAGTCAGGCTTTAAAATATTTTGGTTGATGTTTCTATGGCTCCATTATTAAACTTAACAAAGATTCATGTATTTGCAGCTGAGGAATTTGGTATGGGCTTCATCAAAGCATGATGTATATCTCATGTCACTCTTTTCTGTGATCCATTGGTCTGCATTAACTCGGGAAAAGAATGTAGTTATGGATGTTGCAGGACATGTAGCGCCATGTGAAGTATGTGTTGTATTTAATAGAGTTATTTTTGGTTATCTTTTTGGTATGGGCATTTTGTTTGATTAAGGTCACTTAAGATAAAGAGTTTCTTCTCATTTATGGACATCTTCCAAGTTAATATATATTTATTTATACATATATTTTTCTGTTGCAGAAACACCCCGGAAGTTTATTGGAAGGGTTCTCTCAGACTCAAGTCAGTACGCTAGCTGTGAAGGACAAGCTGCTTATAGCCGGTGGATTTCAGGGGGAACTCATTTGTAAAGTAATCTCCTTTTAAATTAGTTGTTACTGCTTTCATGAATTATAAGAATTTAATAGCAAGTTCCAAACAATTGAAGAGTCAATCATGCATGAGGGTGGGCAATTATCTCCTCTTACTCAATTTTAAAAAGATGCGTAAGACCTGTTGGAATTTTAAGAGACTAGTTGCTCTGCTGCTACTAAATTATAGAATAATTCATTGTCGAACAATTCCAAAATAAGGAAAACAAAGAAAAAAGTGAAAAAAGTTTAGAAAGTAAACGAAAAAGAGGAAAGAAAGGAAAAAAAAAAGGGATAAATCAGAAATATGGACTCAGCTTGGACTGAAGGCACACCACGCACATGGGCCTGCTTGCCCTTGCAGACCAACTTGCGCTTATTTTCCTCTAAGTTGAGCTGTGTGGGTCATCACCATCCACATGTATTTTCTCTATTATGATTGGCAATACATAAAGTTATGATATGTTTTCATTTATGGATGAACCTCAGATTGTAATCAATGATAATGATGCATTTTTATGAAATGATAATCACTGAAATTTTCTATGATCTCATTCACAACTATTTGAAGCATCTCTGCTATTTGACAATGGTCTTCAAGAGGGCTAAATTGTGTTCTCACCAATATAATCCTCTTAAATGCACATTTGGAGGGTAGTTCAAAAATTTTTTGGAGCCTTCTAGAGCACCACAGTAGTTTCAAAATGGAACCTTTGAAAATGAAGGCTATGATGGGGATGCTTCCACAATAGACCTTACTTTATTTCACTCGTACATGATAATGCCCTCTTTAAATGAAATGAAACAGCTAAGGATTTTTTGACAGTTTGAAATGATATTTGATTCATCCCCAATTCTTGCAGCACGGATCCCATGGAAGAATTCTGAAACGAAACACTTATAGATCTCAAGTAATTCCTATCAATCTTTGAAAAACAGCGACAATTCTCCACAAAAATCTACACAAAATCAGAAAAATAGTAGATAATTTGTATTATTTAATAAAAGGGAAACGTAAATTATCAAGATATAATTGATCCTTTATTCGAGAGGAGGATCTATCTCTCCCAATTCTCTAGATGCTACTAGAGCCCAAACAAAACCTAAGAGAGACATCAAATTTCAGCCAAATTCAAGATGCCCTAACCCTAGGAAAACAAATTATTTAATGCATACAATCTAAAAAGAAATCTAAATAGTCCCTGCATTCAAATTTCCCTCTTACATCCCTCCTAAAACTTTCCTATTCCGACTACTGGAGCCCGCAGTTGAGCCGCACACAAGGGAGGCGGACTAGTTCTGCCTCTGTCTCCGGGAGCCGGTCCAATTGACTTGTCTAACAATACCCACCTCCTACAGACACACCTTGTCCCCAACGTAAAAAGATGATACTCTCCTCGATATCCTTGTCATCACAAACGGTGAGAACCTGAAGAGTTCGGTCCTTACACTTGTACCCCATTATATACCTCTCGTCACTTCTGAAACAGAGCCCCTTTCACTCTCTTCTTATGTAATTTCATTTCTGTGAGCTTCTTAAAGTTGTCCCCAGGCCTTCCTCTTATAATCTTCTCTTTCAAAGTCTATCAAAGAGTATTCGGTGTTGGCTCCTTGGATGCCAAAAAGGTGGTGGTCATCTTGTACGAGTCTCCTTAGGTGCTTCCTCTCGTCTCTCTCTCCAGGTGACTCTGATCCTCTACCAACTGAGCTATAGCTCCATAGCCTTTCCTAAGTCACAATGACTCATCACTCTAAGCACTGCTCGGAGCTTTGGTTTTAGTCCTTTCATAAAGTTCCCCTCCAATACAGTCTCTGGAAGTCGGTCTAATCGACTGACCAAGTACTCAAATTGTTCATTGTACTCCACCACTGTCCCCTCTTGTATCAGAGCAAACTGCTCATAGAAGTCCCTCCCTTGCTAGTTTGGAAACGTTTCAACAAGCAATTTTTAAACTCCCTCCAGGTTCGTATCGGTTTCCTCGTATCCCTCCACAAGTACCATGATAAAGTTTTTCCTTCTAAGCACATCCTGGCTGCCATTAGTCTCTCCCTGTTTGTCAGCCTATTGATGGTAAAGTATATTTCTACCTTGTAGATCCACCATGGGCATCTTCTTTCTCAAAAATAGCATCTTCAGCTTCCTCACACTCTGATCATCTCTATTCCCTCTACTCCCTTCATAATTTCCCATTCTCCAAGGGGATGGTTCCCTCATGTGTCCCAATCATCCCTTCTACGTTCATACACAAACCTTTCATCAAATTTTCACATTCTTTATTTAAATTCAACACCCCTTGGATCATAGCAAACCCTCCCCTTTTAAATTCAGTTCTCTTTTGGTCATAATTACCTCTTTTCCTTTCAAATCCCGCCCCTCTCCTCTCCAATTCTGCACCGCTTCATTCTTGCTCTACCTCTTCCCGCCTCTCCCCATACCCTCTTCCCGGCCCCTCCCCAGAAATAGGCTCTAGGGGAGGTATTCTATCTTTTCCTTTTAGAATCTCTATCTCCTGATCTTCTCATTGCCTTATTGGATTAAAGTTTTCCCGCTTCCTTGGTTGCTAGAGACTTTCCTTTTAGTTACGCCGTTTTGGATTGACGCTCGAGCAACTTCTTCAACATCTCTCCTAGGGTGAAAATATTTCCATCCATCTTCTCGTGGATGGCTGAAATTTGACTTTTGACCTCTAAAAGTTGAGTGTGGAGATATGAAATTTCAATTTCAACTGTCTGATCTCCTCTTCAAGATGTTCTTCCGAAGCATCCACTTTTTTGGCCTCTATCAATATGCAGATTTTTGTTAGCCTCAAAAATCTGAATCTCGACCCAAAAAACAGCAAAAAACTATTTTTTCGGACAAAATTATGCCACGGAAATTCACAAAAACAACCCCAAAAACTGTCCGGAAAGCTGCTCTGATACCAATTTGATCTCAAGTAATTCCTGTCAAGTAGTAGATAATTTGTATTATTTGATGAAAGGGAAATGGAAAATGCCATGATACAATTGATTCTCTATCAAGAGGAGGATCTATCTCTCTCAATTCTTTAGACGCCGCTAGAGCTCAAACAAAACCTAAAGAGAAATCTCAAATTTCAGCCAAAACCAAGTGTCCTAACCCTAGGAAAACAAACTATTTAATTCATACAATCCAAAAGGAAATCTACAAACAGTCCCTACAATCAAATTTCCCTTTTACATCCCTACAAAAACCTTCCTATTCCGACTATTGGAGCCCGCAATTTGAGCAGCACATAGGATAGGCAGATGAGTTCCGCTTCTGTCTCCGCAAGCCGCTCATTTATGGACTTGCTAAACTAGTCCAATGGACCTGTCTAACAAATTCTTCTTGGATGAGTTGTTAGGGGGCATTAGTTTTCCTGTATGATGGGAAGGGAAAGGTGAATGTACTCACAAGATCAACAGATGGCTGGTGTGACTGGAATATAATTGGCTTGATTTTTATCTCTCTCTATCAAAAGAATTCAGTAATATGGATTTGGATCAGTTTAAGATTGGTTTCTATCCAACAAGTGTTTTCTTTTTTAATTTTACTTTAGAGTAGTGATAAAAATTTTGTAGTTTTGGGCTTAAATTTTATCAAAATGTTATTGCTCGACCCATTTTTTGCTGAAATTGACTCACTAACAGTATGCAGAATTTTTTTGAGCATTTGATGAAAGTAGCATAGCTAGGATTTGACTCTTGGTTTTTCCATTAGTCTTACCCATTTCATGAACCAACCCATATGGGAATTGGTTATAAAAAGATCATCTGTATGTAATATGCTTATGCAAATACTAATGATTGTTTATTACAATTTTCGTTTATAAGATTATTCTAATTAAAATCTCTCCATTTTATAACTAGAATTTTATTTAGTCTTAAAGTTGATTGAAAATCAAAGTTTGAAGGTAATATTTACTTAATATTTTTTGTTAAAAAAGAAAATTACTTAAACCAAAATTGAACAATAAATATTTTGAAACTATTGATACCACCAAATGATGGCATGATAAATGAATCCTAAGTCTTAATATAGTTACTAGTTCATTTAGAAGCATAGCTATGCATTTTTTCTGTCATCTAGAAGCTGCAAAATTTTTTGTTGGACTTATCTTAAGGATATACTCACTTATATCTTATGACCAGAGTTAGAGTTACATTGATTGACCAACTAGTTAGATAGACTGTGTTTTTCCTGCAACTTAACATCATGTATACATCTTAAAAGATTTTGAAATGGCAGCCTTTATGTTTATTTGGTCACTTTTTTATCCCATTGTCTTTCTGCTCAAATGATGAGTTGTTAGATGGTAAGACATAAGTCTTGAGATAGTCCTTGAGTTCACAACCTTCAAAGTGGTCTCATTAATTTGACGCTTCAAACATTTAGTCCCTCTTAGATATGGAAAAATGTTAGTCTTATCCCTATTATGTAATAATGAGGCATACTGTGATAGCTTATTTAATCATTCATGGATTATTGGGTAGAGGACAAAACTTTAATAGCAAGCATAGGGCTTGCAATCTTGAGGAGAATCCACGAGTTCCTTTGTTTGTTGATTCTCATCTCATGAATAAGCTGATGGAGTATGGCCATATATGCTAATGATGGGCAATAGAACAGGCTATTGCCCCAAACACGAGGAGGTGCACCCCTCACTATATTGTCATAGCAAAGCACAGGGTTTCAAAATAGCGTGCACTGTTGATTAGAAATGGCGCAAAGCACTATTGTCCTTATTGAGTGCACTATTAGATTTCTCTAATTTATTACTTGAAATTAATATTGATATTCTTTAATTACCTTTTTTTTCTAATTAATTTTGTTTCTCTTTTTATTAAGGCTAAGCACACATCTGGTCCTAGTCTAGTTAATATTGATATTTTAATATTTTTTGTCAAAATAGCGTGCACTATTGCTTCTTTGCTTGCTCTCAGGTTTGCCTACATACACAAGCATTTTCTTATATCACAAGAGTATATTATAAATAAAAAATTTAAAAATCACATATAAGATTTTGTCTAAATCATAGAAGCATTTTTCTTATATCATTCATCATAAACTACATGATTGGTCTACATATATAATAAATGCATGGGATTGTAGTTGGGGATGGTTACATATATATGATTACATATAAATATATCATAAGTTACATTCATCTCTCTTTTTTTTTTTTTACTAATTTTGAGAAAATTTTTTATTTTCAAGCATTTTGTTACAGCAACAACATGAAGGCTTTATTCCATTGTGGGGTCGGTTATATGAATCCTTTTTCTCAATTGTGTCATGTTAAGAGTCAAATTCTCATTTAAATCTAATAAAAAAATGTCATTTATAATACTTTCCAACCCCATCTTTTTAGGTCTACCTCTTTCTTTCTTTCTTAACATAAGCCAAATCTAATACATCTTTCCTAATCGGGTTATTGAAAGGTTGCCGTTTTATGTGACCAAACCATCTAAGGCGACTCTCTCTAATCTTACCTTTCACTAGAGTGTTGACCTCCATCAGATGAAGAAAAAAAAATGCTTAAAGTATTTTACCTATGCCGCAAATCCAGTTGAGATCCCGCCGTTGCTAAAATGCCCCATATCCTGCAGTCGGCGCCGCTTCAGGGCTTGTCACGCACAGAGCCCGCCTCGATCCCACCTCCCTTGGGGTCGTTATATACGACACTGAAAGAAGCTCTCGGCTCTGCTGCTCCATGCGAAAACCCCAAGCAAGGTTCCGACTCCAGCCTCCGACCAAACTCCCTTCCACGTGCTCAAGCTCCCATCGATCTCCTACCTCCCATCCAATCTCCCAGGGTCGGAATCTCCATCCCGATCCCCATATCCTGCCGTCATTGCTTCCAACCGAGTGAGAGAGAGAGAGAGAGAGATCCTACCTCCCTCGCAAGCTCCGACCAACCTTCTCCTCCTCCCGATCCCGTCAAAACTGCAAGGAACCCCAACCTTACCTGTGCCAACCGAAGCTCCCAACCATCGCTGCCCTAGACTATGTTCTCTTCTTGTTGTTCCGGAAGTTATGTCATTTTGATTGGGAGCAACAACCCGAGCCCGCTAGTGAAGATAGATTTCTCCCCTTCGTGCTCTCCTTCGGCCAGATCCAATGAATCCGCCGAACTGCAGAGGGAGGAAAGGGAGATAGTTTATGTAATTTTGATTAAAATTAATGTTGATTAATTTTAATCAAAATTAATAATAATTATTAATTAATTATTAATTAGTTTTAATTTAAAAATATTTTGTAATTAAATATAATTAACTGAAATTATTAAATTAATTATAATTATTGCAATTAATTATAATTAACTTTAAGAAATTAATTATAATTATAATTAATCTTAATTAATGTTAATATTAATTAATTATGATTAATTAGTATTTTTTATTATTAAAGATAAATTAATATTAATTATTTATAATTAATTAAATTTATTTATATTTAATTATCTTAATTAATTATAATGACTTTTAATTAATTATAATCATTAAAAAAAAGCTCTCTTGCCTCAATGTTTGTGTCGGGCAGGCAAAAAGCCCATACACGCTTTTCTCTAGCGTGGTTGGAAGGGAACCCTGTGCGACACCTACGACGAGGTAAGTGAGCGACCCCTCGGTTCCAAATCTTGTTCTTGATGTTCGTGTCGAGCCGACAAATTGCCTATACACTCTTTTCGCTAGCGTGGTGGGATGGGAACCCGGTGCAGCGCCTACGGCGAGACCGGGATATTCATAAGTACCCGCTCGCGGGGAAACATTGCTTCTCTTTTGCAACAGGTATCAAAGACCCATACGCGCCTTTCTTTGGCTTGGTGGGGACAAAGATTTCACGGCCGCGGCGTCCTCGTAAGAGGGCACCTACCGTACACGCTTTTCTCTAGCATGGCGGGAGGCCCAGTTTTCCATAGTTTTCCCCTAAACGGGAGAGGCGCCTGCACGCTTTCGAAATTTCGGGTGGACATACGATCATACTCGGACCTGATTTGGACTCAATTGAACAGTGTACTTGTGACCTCGGACTTGAATGAAATGGACTTAAATAAACCCAAACTCAATTTAAATAATTTGAAACTTGATTTGGACTTGAATGTGATATGAGCTACATTGACTCTAAATTCAAACTTGAATTAGAGTTTGAACTTGACAAAGAACTCAAACTCGAACCATATGCAAGAGAACTTGAATGAACAATATAAACTTGTGAACTTGAATTTGAATCATAATACAAAGGCTTGAACTTAAGTCGAATTTTGAACAAGGACATGACTTGGACATTTAAACTCAAGGAAAGACTTGAGTTAGACTATAGTAGACATTGAACTTGAACTGTACAACATCAAAATGAACTCACACTTGAGCTTGCTACTTGAACTCAAAAGGATTTGAACTCAAACAAATCCTAAGGAGCTTGAACTTGGCTTTGGACACAATGTAAAGGACTTAGATTTGCATATTGAACCGTCAAGGACTTGATTCGAGCTACAAGGGACTCAAATTTGCAAGCTATTGCATTTCAATGAACTAGAACTAAGATAATGAAATGCACAAACTAAAGAATTTGTGAAGGCTTGTGATGAGCCAAAGGACTACAAAATGAAATTAGTAGTGTTCATATCAATCAACTCACAAGTTTATGATAAAGAAGTTTGAAGCATTAAAAGGAAGAGCTACTAGTGAATGTGATTGTTGAAGAAGGGCAATAACCCACATATGATTGTGAGCATGAATATAAATTTCTTATAAAGCACAATAATTCATTTGTGGGAACAAGATGAGTATGATGTACATGAATTCCTAGCCAAATGCAAATGAGTAATAATCCACCTACAATCATATGTAAGGAGTTTGTGAAAAAATGCATGCAAGTGAATAACAATGGGCAAGCAGAGTTTACAAGCAAGAAAAGATCAAGAACTCGAACCCAAGGAGTTTGGGCTTGACAGTAAATGAACTGGATTCAGACTTAACCGAATACAAAAGAGCTCAAATGAACTTGATTTTGCTTATAATCAAATTAAAAGATTTATGTGGAACCATTGTGCATCCAACATACTATCCACAAGTAAATACTGAAAAGACTACGATAGAGATGGACTTCTATGAGCCATCATGAAAGACCTGTCGAATGTCTAAAATATCCCCGCACAAGTGCACCGTAGTTTGTATACACATAGGTACACAAGGGGTAAATATAATCACGACCCGCATGGGCCCCTGCGAGCATGTTATTGGTACACATGTTATGCCTAGGGATGTTGCGCGGTTTGATAAGTGAATTCAAGTTCAAACCTAATCCTTCTATACAGATCAATAGAAGTTGACAGGGTTTGAACCTTTAAATAAATACACAGTTATAGGGACCGGTGTATTTGTTTGAATACATTCATATCAGGCCTTCAAGGCCTATAATCAAAAGAATTCACTAACAAAGGCACAAAGCTTACGAAACCTAATCCTCCTAAGCACGTAAATAGGAGTAGACAGGGTTCGAATTATCGGATAAATATACGGTCATGAATTGAACCGGAATATTTATTTTATACATTCATATAAGTCCTTCAAGGCCATTAACAAAGAAAACTCATTCTCAGGGCATAAAGACTACAAAACCCGATCCTCTGTTGACAGCTCGATAGAGTCGACAAGCTTCAAAGCATAAATATTTTTAAATAACCCCGAACACCCCGATGATGGCCGTGTTGAATGCTTATCTCAATTGGAGGGGTTCATAGATATTTTCAAGCTCCACCCAAATATTCCAAAAATCCCAAAATCCTAAAATATTTAAAATTTGGAATCCAACCATCAATTACTTAAAGCAAAATCCATCCACCCTCTGTTACAGTTTGCCGGGGTGGACAAATTAAAATTTACTTTAGCTCACAAAGAGCCAAATGCCTAGTCGAAAATATCAATAGGATCCATTCTCAAACAATCTTCTGCCAATAAGGACATGATATGTGTCCTCTAACCGGTGGTTTTGCTGCCAAATGACACCGCAAGATAAACGGTTATGACCCGGGGCCCTTTGAACCGAGTGGTTTTGCCGCCAAATGGCATCACAGATAGCGGTTATGGCCAGAGCCAATACACTCCTTAGTGACATCAAATCCTTGAGATATGAATCAATAGGATATGATCGATAGGGCACAAAGCCCTCTATCAGCTAAGGTGGATTCAAATGTCTCCTTAGACAAACATTCACGCCAGGTCTACAAGATTCCCTTGAACGAAGCAACACATGGCTGCCGACAAGGATCCTTCTGTCAGATTGGGTCGACTACCTCCTCTGAATAAGTGAACCAGGGACCTTGGCCCGGGACGACGGAACCATGGGATCTTGATCGGGTCCATTATCCATTCCCCTACCATCCGCTTTAAGTGCAATGTGGTGAAATTTTTATTTTAAATATCAAATCTGCCCAAATTTCCAAACTTCCAAATTCCTAATTCCAAGTCCATTGCTGCTACTATATGCCAGATAACACGTATTCTATACATATCTAATTGACGACTAGCCTTAATCGAAAGTTCTCTCTCGTTATCGGGAGGGGTAATTAACTATAGGGGCTTACGCCTATAGGAAAACAAAACTCAGATCATAAAGTCCTCGCAAAATGAGGTCGAAATCTCTGGGTAGTGTCTTATCTACAAATCCATCTGCCTTCCAAAATTTACCCCGGAACTTAATTCTGTTAAAACTCCCTTGCCAAAAAAAAGCAAAATCAGCGGCGGGCGGAGGCCGAAGCCGAATTTTCGGAGCCCACATAGAGCTACTCCAAGTTTTTCATTTATATGCTCATTTCGTATCATGTCTATAAGAGTAAAACACTCATCCACCTGAGCATCATCATCTTTGCAACAATTAATATTATGCTTCTCTTTTAATGGCCAACATTCTGCACCATAAAGCATTGCAGGTCTCACCACTATCTTATAGAATTTTTTCTTAAGTTTGAAGAGTATTTTTCTATCACATAACAAGCCCGATGCATTCCTCCGCTTCAACTATCCAACTTGAATTCTACTAATAATATCCACATCTATTTCACCATTACTCTTAATAATAGACTCAAGATATTTAAAATGTGTACTCTTATCTATGATGCGCCGACACTTCTCCTCAAATAGGTATACAGTGTTCGACACTTATCAGACACATCATGCGTTCAACACGTTTCAGATACGCCAACGACGTGTCTGATTAAACAAATAATAAAAATAAATCGGACATCTATCTAAAATATTTTATGAAAATTTTTTAAAATATAATTTATCGTATCTCAGATTTTTATTTAGTAAAAAATAAAAATTAAATTTCTTATTTCTTTTCCAAAGTCCCAAATCATCAATCACCCACACTCAATATTCCATTCCCTGAATATTCTCATTTTCATTTGTCTTTTGTAGGTTGTGGCTATGGTTTCACAATAATGCTCGATGCCATCTCATTATCAACGTCTAATGTCATTACAACATCTGTATTTCAAAATTATTTCAGCATCAAAGTTTGACATTGTTTTGACATTGACGCTCAATGCCGACAATTTTTACACCCACAATCACTCCCCCATGCATTCTCGACATCTCATCTTTGTCTGATGTCATTTTAACATCAACAACTAACCTCTTCTTGAGGTCAATGACGAACACTGTTTTGACATCAATGCCCGATGCCTATTACACAACAAGATGTCTGACTGTCGAGAGCATTATCGTCTTCCTCTTGATGCCTAACACGACATCGATATCTAACTTTTGACATCCTAATATTAAGCATGAATCTTAGTTGAATTACTAATTATTTTTCAATTATCCTTAATATTTTGCTTATTAAAATTTAAATTCAAAATATAAAAAATTATAATATCATGTTCAACCTGTATTCATGTCCTATATTTTCAAGAATTGACGTGTCCTGCATCCGTGTCGTGTAGTATTCGTGTCATCGCATCCATGTCTATGCATCATAGACTCTTATTAATGACTTGAAGTTACAAATTCCCACTAGATCTATTACTACTAAAATTACACTCCCTATATTCAATTTTAGATATACTCAAATGAAAACTTTTAGACTCTAAGATTAATCTCCATAATTCAAGTTTACCTTCAACTCCCTCTCTAGTTCCTCTAGTCTTCTCAACAAGAAGAATATCATGAGCAAAAAGAAACCTCTTGCAAATGTTTAGTGAGAACAACCATGACTAAAGCAAAAAGATATGGGTTTAAGTAGGGTTGTTAATATTTGACACGACACGAAAACCCGACACGAACCCGACCCGATTTCAAAACGGGTCGGGTTCGGGTTCTCGGATTCGACCCGATTTCAAAATGGGTCGGGTTCGGGTTGACCCTACGGGTTGCCGGGTCAAACCGAAAACCCGTTTAAATTGAACTACCCGTAGCTGCCCGAGCTGCCTCACCTGCCCATATGCTAACTGCCGCCCGCGCGCGCTCCCCGAGCTGCCCCCACCTGCCTTCCTGCCAGCTGCCAACTGCGCGCACGCTACGTTGTTGCCCGCTCGCGCGCCCCACTGCTGCCTGCTCGTGCCCCGCTGTTGCTCGCAGCCCGCTCACATGAGTTCGCGTTCGCGCGTAACCCGCACACGACCGCGTCAGCGCAGCCTGCCACCCGCTCTCGCGCCTCGCTACCGCGCGCTAACGGCCCACCGCCCGCAACCGGCCTTCCCGTCGCCGCCAAATGCCAAACCGTGTCGGGTTGGGTCAACCCGCCAACCTGATGAGTCGGGTCCAAGTCCGAGTTTCCGACCCGTTTACATACCCGGGTCGGGTCCAAGTCCGAGTTTCTGACCCCTTTACATACCCGGGTCGGGTTAGGGTCGACCCGTTTGAACCCGGGTCAGTTCCAAGTTCGACCCAAAACCGACCTGTGACCCGAAATTGACATCCCTAGGTTTAAGACTGATCCTTGATGTAATCCAACTGAAATAGAAAAATACTTGGTCAAACCACCTTGTGTTTGAACACAAGTAACAGCTCTTATATGCATATCTGTAATGACTTGAATATAAGCTTTATTAACTCCTTTATTTTCTAGAACTCTTCATAACATTAACATAATTTATTAAAGAATCTATGTCATGATTATTCAACAAGTTTTACGCTGACTATCGACTAGCTAACACAATCCTCTACTTTTGTCATCCAGGACTTGGGACATGGCAACAATAGTATTTTTTTAAAATAATTTTATTTTATTTAATTCATTAGTTTCATTTATTAGATAAAAAAATGACATGTCAGATTTTAGCCAAACTTTAAGAAAGATTTATTGACCTCGGTCATATGACAAAAAAAGGGCTTAACAAGAGATTACCTCTACCGCTTGCTACAATGATCCTGTACTTGTTCGGCGCCGCTTGAGTCACATCCCACGATCTCTGCTTGAAGCCCGCCTCGACCTTGTTCCCTTCACGCCTATAAAATGAGAGCAAGTTCTCATTACAGTAGGTTTGATTACCGTTCACGATCTCCTTCGATCCCGACCCTTTGGGTTCCTTAGGAGAGAGAGAGAGAGAGAGAGAGAGAGAGAGAGAGAGAGAGAGAGAGAGAGAGAGAGAGAGAGAGAGAGAGAGAGAGAGAAAGAGAGAGAGAGAGACTGCTTTCACTCTTACCTGTCCTAGCCGAAGCTCCCATCTGCGTCCGAACTCCTCTTCTCCCGCCAGACTGACCTCCCGATCCTCCGATTTTCTCACCCGATCGAAGCCTCCAACCGATTCCCCCTCTGCCATTCGTATCCATCTCGAGCGCAAGCTACCTGAAGACCTCACCCGTTTCTAGCCCTAGCTGCCCACTTAAATCAAGATCTCTAAACTCAAATCCCTCCTCAGACCCATGAGCTACATCCAATTTTCCTTGTCCGATCTCTCTATTCACCAAGCCGCAAGGAGTAAAAAGAGAGGAGGTTATCTCTCTCTCTCTTTGTATATGTATATTATTATATATGTTATATAGATATTAATATATTTATTATTATATAGTAAACCTGTTATTATATAATATAATATATATTAACATAATAATTATTATATTAATAAATCAGTTATTATATAATATAATATATATTAATAAACCTGTCATTATATAATATATCCCTTATATTTAAAAAAAAAACTCTTTTCTCGTGGCTTGCAACGGGCCGGCAAACCCCCTACGTGTCGTTGTAGGGAGGGAAACCGGCGCGGTGCTTGCGAGGACCTAATCCTTCTTCAATACTTGCAATGAGCCGACAAACCCCCTACGCGCTCACGTAGCGTTGTAGGGAGGGAAACCGGTGCGGCGCTTGCGGCGAGGGGGATAAAAAAAAATATTTTTTTTATAAGTACCCCCGAAAGCTCATGTAGTGCAGAGTGGGGAAATCTGTTTTTTTTTTTTAACTTGTGCTCCAATCTCTTAAACGCTCACGTAGCGTGCGGGGATTTTAAATAAAAAATATGCAACCGCGGTGTCTTTTGACACGTACCTGATGCGCTCACATAGCGTCGAGGGGAAGGTTGCCTCTTGGTTTTTTCCCTAAACGGGGGAGATGCTGGGAGGCTACCAAAATTTGGATCGAAAATTCAAGGACTTTGAAAAATGTTGAATTTTATTTGGACACTAATTTGAATGATGCAAAGGACCTTAACTCAATAAATGAACTTGCAAATTTGAAAATTTTAAAGAGGACTTGATTTTGAACCTACTTTGAACTCAATCTAAACTTTAATTTAAACTCAAAGATCACAGAGGACCTTTATTTGGGACTTGAACTTGAACAACAGAACAATGGATTATGCTTGGACTTGGACTAAGCTTGAACTTGAATGTTGACCGAAGCTGACAAGAATAAGGGATGCACTTGTACTCAAACTTGAACTCTAATTTGAGCAAACATAAAGAACCTTCATTCAAATTGAATATCAATCAAACTTGCAAATATTGGAGTTAAGCTTGAATGAATATTTACAGCGGACTTGGGCAATTTGGACCCGAATTCAAAGTAAATCATAACTTTGAACTTGGACAAAATATAAAGATGAGCAATCAATAGAGAGTTTGGCTTGAATCATTATACCAAATTCCTAATGAAGGCTATAAAATGACTATTTCAATTGAAATACAAATGAGTAGTGATATCAAGCTAATCATAAACTATCTCTGAGGACAAAGAAATTGCAAATGGAGCCTATTTGCAAGCAAGTAAAAACTCATGGTGAAATCAATTCTCAAAACATTCAAATGAATACTGATGAATGGACACAATGCTTGTAATAAGTAAAGCTTCAAGAGGAACTTGCAAGCAATCATCAACAAGGAAGAAATGAACATATAACAACATGTTCATGATTTCTAATATGAAATTTCTTTAGTAGACATAAAGGATTTGTCACTTTGATGTGGGAGGTAATTGTCATCAAGCAAATTTACTATACAAGACTCCAAATCATTTTCAAGTAACAAGCAAGTGACTCTTGATAAATGGATATTCAAAATGCCACTTGTTTGCAAATGAACAAGAATAAGAAATAATCAATTGAATGGGAGAGACAAGCAGTTGACTGATTCAAGTAAATTGTATCGGCTGCACGAATGTATGATGAGTACAAGGATAGTTGAATTCTTTGTGCAAATGAGCAAGTGAAGTTTATAAATTATGAACATTGGAGGATATTTGCAATCAGTTGCATGTGAATATCAATGAATAAGGTATCAGGAGACTATCACTACCAAGCAAGGTGCAATGTAGTGTTTATGAAGCAAGATGATTGATGTCATCCATACATTACTAATGTCTCCTAATCATGAATCAACTAATAATTTAATGATAAAAACACAAACGAGCATGCAAGAATTCGTAGTGAATAAAAGATCTCAGGGACAATCTGTTCGTAAGTGAAGTTTAGAATGAGAGGTATGATGGCAATAACATAAGGTGATGAGGACATCGTCAGCATTTTCGACGCCGGAGATCGACGGCTACGATCATGAGTTTATTTTGAGTCATTTTATGTAGTTGTTTATTTGATTTTGTGTTTTTTCCGTTTTTGCCCTTAAGGGTGGTTAGTTGCTATTGTAGCCCAAGGGGCATTTTAGTCTTTCGTTTTTCTTTGTCATTGTGAGGCCTATTTATATGGCCATTCTCTTGTAATAGTTTAGTTTTGATGAATGAAAAATATTTGCTCTTTGTTCTCTTTATGAGTTCATGAAACCTCTAAAGATCTCTTTGTGAGTTCTTGAGGAGGAGGCCGTCGGAGTCTCTTTGTGAGTTCTACCGGTGGATTGGTGTTGAGACCGTCGGAGATCTCTTTGTGAGTTCTATCGGTGGATTGGTGTTCAAGGGTTTTCATTTGAAATTTCGTTATTTCTTTTCTCTCCAATCCTCTCTTCCCCACTTAGCCGAAATTCCTTTCTCTTCTCTTTAATTTCCCCACCACCACCCAGCCACCGGCGGCCCTCCCCTACACCCAAGCTGCCGACCATCCCTCCCGACCTCTCCCCACAGCCACCCCAATTCAGCCCATCAGCAAACCCGCTTCAGGCGTTGAGATCCCAGGCCAAAGCAATAAACTCTTTCCTATTTTACATTCCTTGCTGATGGAAACGTTGCCTGTTTTATTTCTTCCCAATTAACGGAATAAATCCAACGTGTCTAGAAGCAAGTTATTTAGGAATTCTTCCTGTAACGGCCAACCAGTGAATTAAATTACAGATTTGCTAATTCCTTGATTCTCTCTAGAGAGGCCACGTCATGGATCTGAGTGCTTTCTCTCAACTCCTCATGGGCCGGCCACTTCTTCCCCTTGTCTCTCTCCAATCAACATTTAATTACCACCTAAATGCTACTTAATTTCTTCCCTCTCTCTCGCTAATTCAAATTTCAAATTGTAATATGAAATTAAGTTTCGATTCCTCTTAAGAATCTGAAATTAATTTCAGATTTGGCTGTTCTCTATCCTAGAAATTTTTGCAAAGAACTGGAATTCCCTCACCACCACACCGGCCACCCTTCTCCCCTTCCTTAGCCGGCCCTTACTGCTTGCGGCCCTCCGTTTTGGGGCAGTTGCTGCTTGCTGGTCAGTGATCCCAACAAGGTTAATTTGCTGCCAAGCAATTCCCAAGAACGCCAGAGATTGTCTACAGCCTCTGTTAATGCCTAGCTGCTGTCCGAGCTTGCTAGAAGTCAGACACGCTGCTGCCAATCAGATTTCTGCACTCCCATGCAGGCAGGCCAGCCACTGAATTCATCCCATCACCGTCTAGACCTTCCATGGTTGCTGTTAGAGCTTCGAGCACTTGAAACCTGCTGTTCGGGCAACCTGGGACGTATAATCGCTGTCCAAGAATTGCAAGCTTCGGCTACCTATCCAAGAACGACGATCTAAGGGTCCTTCTTCCTCGGAGTGACCTCGGTTCTAATGTGGAGACGCTTCTTCCGCTAAAGCCTAGATTAGTTGAGCGTATGGGCTCCAAAGGTGAAAGTTTTCTTTATTAAGTCGTGGATTCTTGTTTATTATCGTAGCGTACAATTATTCTTTGCATTTTATTGAATTGATTGGTTAATCGAATGTCGCTCTTCGTTGCCTAAGCGAGTTAAAACTAAGAATTCTTAGTTTCACTCTTTTATTACAAATGATAATTTTAATTTGAATTACTTTGTTCAAATTGCTCTCTATAATTTCCTAAAGTAACTCCATCGCATGTACGTTTCACATCATCTTGGTATCAGAGCATGGTTAGCATGCACAACATGTTTAGAAAAACATCCTAGGGTATAGCCTTTCATATTAGTTTAAAACTTGCATGCATATCATTGCGTCGTTAAGTTTTCGTCACTGTTTTCCCTGCTGTAATCACATTTCCTGCACTCGTTCATTGGCATTTAGGTCGTCTTAACTAATGTCTAGGTGCTGTCTTTGAGTCCGTAGTGTTTCTAACTGCTTAGGACTATTAGACCCGTGTTTTTAGCAGTTGTCCTCTCGATTTCAGCAACTGCAGGCATCATTTAGGAGAGCTTGCAGGTGTTGTTTAAGTGCTGTCCTCACCTTAAGACCTTCCTTAAGCACTTAGAAAACTTCAGCTTTGGTTAAACTTGCTGCCCCGATTTTTCCTGCACCTAGTAGTAGCCTTTTGGAGGGATTTTAAGTGAAGATACCCTGCTGTCCCCACTCCAAATTCCACCATAGATGCTTAGGGAACATCGATCATCATTTTAGTTTGCTGTCCAAACAAAATTTGCACCTTGTAGTGTCATTTTGGAAGAGTTTAACTTAGTGTATAGGTGCTGCCCAAGCCTTAGCAACCTCCCTAAACATCGGGTGACTTAAACCCTTCTTGAAGCTTGCTGTCCAGTATTTTTCCTGCACCTTATAGCAAGTCGAAATGATGTTTTCCCTTTGTAGAGTGTGGTACCTTGCACCCAATCTTCACTAGATTTCACTTGACACTTTTCAATGGACCCAATAAAACTCCAAAAGAGTTTAGATGACATCGTTAACCTAGTGGGAAATATGACTAGAATTATGATGGAGAAACCCGTTGACTATCCCCACTCTAATTACATGCCCCACTCAGCTTATCACCCGAGACCTAATCCTAAGCCTCCACGACCTCACTTAGAGTCACATTACCGTTTACCTACCTTTGATGGTTCCTCAAACCCTTACTACTTTAGGGGATGGGCGAGACAACTAGATGACTATTTTGAATCATGTCAAATCCCTGAATCCCACCAGGTTAGCATCGCTAAATCTCACCTCAAAGGCCAGGCTCTTCAATTTTGGGCAAGATTGGAAGATCATAAAGAGTCTCGCGGTGAGTACCCTACTTGGAAAGACATGAGACGAGATCTTCACCTAAAATATCGACCCTCTACTAGTGACCGTCGTCTAGGGCCTCACCCTACCTCTTTCGTTGTGACAAACCATAAACATCATTATAGTCGAAACCAATCACCCGTTAGTAACGTCAGGGTTGCTGTCTCACCCTGTAGGTCTTCTCTTAGTTGTGATGACCAACCCTTTAGCGGGTTTTCTGTTGGATCGATCTCACATAACTCCCCACTTGGACCGATGTCTGGCCATCCAAGTCAGCCTTTAGCCTCTCGAATCCTGGCCCCTGAAAGTGTAATGTTAATAGAGGAATGCGTTGATAAGATAAGGTCCCCAAAACCTTATATTGAGTGCATCCATTTCGTGGATGCTAATGATATTAAGGATAACGAAGACTTCTTTGAGGATGGAACTGAAGTGATCAAGTTAGACTCCCTGCCTGATTTAAACCTTGATTTAGGAGGTTTAGAACCTTTTGACCTTGATACCTTAACCCATCTAGAGTCTAATCTCATTAACGATATTCCTTTGGAAAAGGTCTGCATGGACGATATAAATTTGATCTCGAAAGAAACTGATCTGACCTTGAATACACTGAAATTAAATTCAGAAGATTCTAATTCAATTGCTGAGATGACATCGGATAATTCTGATTTAATTTTGGATAATTCTAATTTAGTTTTGGATAATTCTGATTTAATTTTAGATAATTCTGGTGGCGACTTAAATAATCATGAGTTGGACGTAAGTCAATCGAAGTTATCACCGGAGTTAAGTGAAACGGAACTCATGGATCTTAGGGTTGTACCCAAACTTGAATCTCTTTCGGAAGACTGTACTTTGAGTCTGAAAGTTTTTAAGCTTAATTTGAACAACGAGCCCTCTCTTATTTCATTAGAGTCTAACTTTGGAGCTGCTCATTTAGATTTATATTTAGCAAAGGGTGTCATTCCCGATTTGACTTACCCCACCGCTCTTGGTGCCAACTTTTATATTCGACAAAGCGTGAGCCCCATATCGTTTGACAAATTTTTGAGTTATCCCCTTATGGATGTGAGTCAGGACCAATCATCCTGTTTTATTCCTGATTCCTACTTTTTGCCCATTGTAGCCTCATCCTACCATGATGAAGACCATCTCTGTCCTAATTGGATTAATCTGGTCAATTACACTACCCCCACTAGGAGACTACCAACGACTTTACCTGAGACTTCCCATAGAAGTACCCTGGTAGCTAAGAATGTCTTCATCACTCCTCCTACATCAGTTCCCTTAGACCGAACACCTTAGACCCCTTTTTGTGACTCGTCCATCTGTCTTAGCGTCGTGTTCGTGTGAGTTAGTATGTTGTGTGAGTGTTGTAGTTTGTTGTCTTCCTATTTTGTCTGTTGTTTTAAACTGTTGTAAGCTCTTAAGTCTTGACAATCCTCTTGTACACTCGATCTCTTGCATTTGCATCTGCATGTCATCTTTAGGAGTTACTCAACGAAATTAAAAGAAAATTGAACAAAATAACATCCATCTTAAAATTATTGCTGATAACAAAAGATGGTCCAAAGAATTCAAAGTTGGAGACTTTGTGATGGCACGGAAAACTGCATGCTCGAAACACCGAACATTTTTAAGGAAGTCCCAAAGGAGAATAGTAATGCCTACGTACTGGACCTCTTTTGAGGCTTTAACATGAATCCTACATTTAATATAGAAGACCTGTTAGCCTTTGAAGACCCGAATCTTAACCCCAATATCCACTCTTTAAATTAGCCTTGTGTGACCCCACCTGGTGAGATCCCCCAGCCTAGCTCCACTCCCCAACTTACCCTAATCACCTATAGCGGAGAAGGTCGAAGCAATACTAGATGATGTGGTCATTTCCCCAAAGGAAAGTGGGCGCCGAAGATACCGAGTTCATTGGATAGGGCCACCGGAGATAGAGGATACTTGGATTGATAGGGACGAACTACAGAGCCTAGACCCAGATCTTCTAGAGTTGTACGAGGGCTCCATAGATATCTACTCGACGAGGTCGAGTTTTCTCCCACCTGGGGAGAATGATGAGGACATCATCAGCATTTTCGACGCCGGAGATCGACGGCTACGATCATGAGTTTATTTTGAGTCATTTTATGTAGTTGTTTTTTTGATTTTGTGTTTTTTCCGTTTTTGCCCTTAAGGGTGGTTAGTTGCCATTGTAGCCCAAGGGGCATTTTAGTCTTTCATTTTTCTTTGTCATTGTGAGGCCTATTTATATGGCCCTTCTCTTGTAATAGTTTAGTTTTGATGAATGAAAAATATTTGCTCTTTGTTCTCTTTGTGAGTTCATGAAACCTCTAAAGATCTCTTTGTGAGTTCTTGAGGAGGAGGCCGTCGGAGATCTCTTTGTGAGTTCTACCGGTGGATTGGTGTTGAGACCGTCGGAGATCTCTTTGTGAGTTCTATCGGTGGATTGGTGTTCAAGGGTTTTCATTTGAAATTTCGTTATTTCTTTTCTCTCCAATCCTCTCTTCCCCACTTAGCCGAAATTCCTTTCTCTTCTCTTTTCCCCACCACCACCCAGCCACCGGCGGCCCTCCCCTACACCCAAGCTGCCGACCATCCCTCCCGACCTCTCCCCACAGCCACCCCAATTCAGCCCATCAGCAAACCCGCTTCAGGCGTTGAGATCCCAGGCCAAAGCAATAAACTCTTTCCTATTTTACATTCCTTGCTGATGGAAACGTTGCTTGTTTTATTTCTTCCCAATTAACGGAATAAATCCAACGTGTCTAGAAGCAAGTTATTTAGGAATTCTTCCTGTAACAGCCAACCAGTGAATTAAATTACAGATTTGCTAATTCCTTGATTCTCTCTAGAGAGGCCACGTCATGGATCTGAGTGCTCTCTCTCAACTCCTCATGGGCCGGCCACTTCTTCCCCTTGTCTCTCTCCAATCAACATTTAATTACCACCTAAATGCTACTTAATTCCTTCCCTCTCTCTCGCTAATTCAAATTTCAAATTGTAATATGAAATTAAGTTTCGATTCCTCTTAAGAATCTGAAATTAATTTCAGATTTGGCTGTTCTCTATCCTAGAAATTTTTGCAAAGAACTGGAATTCCCTCACCACCACACCGGCCACCCTTCTCCCCTTCCTTAGCCGGCCCTTACTGCTTGCGGCCCTCCGTTTTGGGGCAGTTGCTGCTTGCTGGTCAGTGATCCCAGCAAGGTTAATTTGCTGCCAAGCAATTCCCAAGAACGCCAGAGATTGTCTACAGCCTCTGTTAATGCCTAGCTGCTGTCCGAGCTTGCTAGAAGTCAGACACGCTGCTGCCAATCAGATTTATGCACTCCCATGCAGGCAGGCCAGCCACTGAATTCATCCCATCACCGTCTAGACCTTCCATGGTTGCTGTTAGAGCTTCGAGCACTTGAAACCTGCTGTTCGGGCAACCTGGGACGTATAATCGCTGTCCAAGAATTGCAAGCTTCGGCTACCTATCCAAGAACGACGATCTAAGGGTCCTTCTTCTTCGGAGTGACCTCGGTTCTAATGTGGAGACGCTTCTTCCGCTAAATCCTAGATTAGTTGAGCGTATGGGCTCCAAAGGTGAAAGTTCTCTTTATTAAGTCGTGGATTCTTGTTTATTATCGTAGCGTACAATTATTCTTTGCATTTTCTTGAATTGATTGGTTAATCGAATGTCGCTCTTCGTTGCCTAAGCGAGTTAAAACTAAGAATTCTTAGTTTCACTCTTTTATTACAAATGATAATTTTAATTTGAATTACTTTGTTCAAATTGCTCTCTATAATTTCCTAAAGTAACTCCATCGCATGTACGTTTCACATCATAAGGTCTACACCCTTTGTGATTTTCTTACCAAAATGATGTTAGAAAGTATACGATACACATAACACATTGTCTTTAATCTACTTACGGGCGGCAGTTGCTACAAGAATTGGAGGAGACACAAGAAAATACATCAAATCTCAGAAATCTTTCCCATAAGCAAAATTCCTACGAGCTGTTGTAGAAGACCTACCATGTTGTCCACAAGAAGAGTATGAAAAAGAATGAAAGCTCCTACGAGCTGTTGTAGGAGATCTGTTACATGTTAAATATACTGTCTACAAACAAAATGCAAGAGAATTGCAGTAAAAGCAAACCTCCTATAAATTGTAGAAAAGGAAGTGATAGTACCCTGCAATAAACTTCATCCAATGGCAGTTAAACACATCAATCATTTGCAGATGGAAGCAGATGATATGCAGAGCTGACAGGGATACTGCATAGGTAGACAAGTGAATTCAAGTTCGAACTCGATCATTCTATACGGATTAATAGGAGTCGACAGGGTTCGAACCATCAAACAAATATACGGTGGAGGCTACCGATATATTTGTTTTAATACATTTATATCAGGCTTTCAAGGCCTATAACAATGAGAATTCACTAATAAAGGCACGAAGCCTACGAAACCTGATCCTCAGTT
This sequence comes from Dendrobium huoshanense, assembly GCA_016618105.1. Taxonomy (NCBI): domain Eukaryota; kingdom Viridiplantae; phylum Streptophyta; class Magnoliopsida; order Asparagales; family Orchidaceae; genus Dendrobium; species Dendrobium huoshanense. The sequence goes on from CM028355.1 coordinate 23,602,440, forward strand.
AATAGCTCGGCTGAGTTGACAAGGTTCAAGCTACAAATGAAAATAACCTCAAACACCCCGTTATGGCCGTGTTGAACGAATATCTCAACCGAAGGGGTCCATTCCAAACATTTCAAATGCCTTTCAAACTCCACACAAATACCCATAAAATCCAAAATTTCTGAAATCTCTAAAGCCTAAAATCTCAAAAATATTTAAAATTGAAATAAATCCATCAAAACACATAAAGCAAAATCCATCCACCTACCACAAGCAATAGTTTGCCAAGGTGGACAAATTAAAATTTACTTCAGCTCACAAAGAGCCAAATGCCTAGTCGAAAATATCACTAGGATCCATTTTCAAACAATCTCTTGCCAATAAGGACGTGGTACGTGTCCTCTAACCGGCGGTTTTGCCATCAAATGACACCGCAGGATAAACGTTTATGACCGGGGCCCTCTGAATCGAGTGATTTTGCAGCCAAATGGCATCACAAAATACCGGTTATGGCCAGAGCCAATACGCTCCTTATTGACATCAAATTCTTGAGATATGAATCAATAGGATATGATCGATAGGGCACAAAGCCTTCTGTTAGCTAAGGTGGATTCAAATTTGTCCCCTTAGACAATCATTCAACCCAGGTCTACAAGGTCCACTTGGACGAAGCAACCCATGGCTGCCGACAAGGATCCTTCTGTTAGGTTGGGTCGACTACCTCCTCTAACTACGTAGATCAGGGATCACGTTGGCCCGGGACGACGGAACCATGGGATCTTGATCGGGCCCATCATCCATTCCCCCACCATCCGCTTTAAGTGCAAGATGGTGAAATTTTCTAATTTTAAATATTAAATCTTTCAACCCATTATTTTTTTAAATCCCTAAACTTTTCCATTGTTGCTACTATATGCCAGATAACACGTATTTGTACGTATCTGATTGATGACTAGCCTTAATCGAAAGTTCCCTCTCATGATTGGGCGGGGTAATTAACTATAGGGGCTTGTGCCTATAGGAAACCAGAACTCAGATCATAAAGTCCTTACAAAATGAGGGTGAAATCTCTGGGTAGTGTCTTATCTACAAACCCATTTGCCTTCCAAAATTTACCCCGGAACTTGAGTCTGTTAAAACTCCCTCGCCAAAACAAAAAGCACAATCATGTGCGGGCGGAGGCCGGGGCCGAATTTTTGGAGCCCACAAGATTCAACATGGAAATATGCTATCTTGGCTAAATGATACCGGTTGTATAACACGTACTTTTGTGATAAAATTATGAACGGAGAAATTCTTCATTATGAATAACATTTATTTGGGGTTATAGAAATGCTAAAGCTTGCGCCCTCAACATGTGGAAGATGAATTTCAGGAGTATATGAACAAGGTGTTGAAAGATTAATTTAATGAAATTTCACATATTGATACAGATGAAGTAGATGTTTTTGTCATAAAAAAAAAGAGTAGATGTTTTTGACAAGATGGATAGTGACATTTATGATAGCTTTTCAGTAGTAGAGATAATTGGACAATTTGGCTTATCTCTTATGTATGTTGCCGGGAAGGGTAAAATGCGAAAAGAAATAGATATTACTAGGAGGGAGATGAGGGAGAGTAGTTCAAGTGTTTTGTTGATGTATGTATGTTGCCGGCATTTTCTTTAATGCAATTAAATATGATAGCTTTCCCACACCAGTGGAGGTTTTTAGATGATATTGTCTTTGAATGAAAACTCAAAGCTATAGGTACGGTTTCATACTTAAAAAATAGATACACCACAATTGCTGCAACGTCATAAAGAAGATGGTCTTAAAAATGGTTATTCTCTTATATTTGATGCTTGGATATCTCTTAACGGAATAAGCTTTAGTGACTTTTTGGTTAAATTTCTAAGAGGAACTACATTTATTTGGTTGATGCTAGCTTTTATTTAAATATATTTGAAATTCTAAGCAAGTATATTGAAGATATTGGACCAAATTGGGTCATTGAAGTGGTCATTATAATGCCTTATAGAATGTTCTAGCAGGTAAGTGACTGTTAGGGAATACTTGAGGGAATTCAAGTAAACTCTAACAAGAGAGAAGAAAACAACAAACGAACACAATTTAAATGGGAAATTTCAGGAAAACAACACCTTTGGTTGAAGAAAATCAACTAGAATGAAAAAACGAAGCAAGGTACAATTGATCCTCAATTCGAGAGGAGGATCTTCTCTCCCCCCCACCCCCCCCCCCCCCCCCCCCCCCCCCCCCCCCTTCTAATTGGCTCCTAGTGTGGCCCAAATGTTTGGATGGCAACAATAGGAAAGGAGGTGGCATTTGTCCGCCTCCTGTAAACGAGAGTCGACTGGGCCAGTTCAGCCTGAACCAGCCTAACAATACTGTCTTCCCAAAGAACCACCTTGTCCTCAAGGTGAAAGGAGGGAAACTGATGCTTCACCCTCTCATATGGCTACTATGTCGCCTTATAATCTGGAAGATCCTTCCACTTGATCAACACCCCCTCCCTCTCCCTAACACACCCCTTGTAACTCAAAGGGTTCCAACATCACCTCCAAAGTCCTCTGTTAATGTCATTGGTAGCTCAGAACTGACTGCATGCTCCCCAATCACTCTCCTTAGTTGTGAGACATGGAAAACATTGTGTATGTTTGCTGTTGAAGGCAACTTCAGCTTGTATGCCACCTCCCCTATGTTCTCCAGTACCTTAAAGAATACCCTCGATGGCTATTCCCTTCCTTCAACAAATCTGCCTTAATCCTTCCCAACTTCTCATCCCATGCACTTTCCTCCTTGATGGCCTCCCAATCTAGCATCAACGGGACCAATACTGCCATCTCCTGCAACTCCCCCATGCATTTGGGCAATGCATTTGCTGCCTTGTTCTCCATTTTTGGCCTATACTGTATTTCAAAGTTATACCCCAATAGCTTGGACAACTATCTCTGATGCTCCTCAGTCACCATACTCTGCTCCAGCAAGTACTTTAGATTCCGTTGATCTGTCCTGACGATGAAGAGCCTACCTAACAAGTAGGGTCGCCACTTCTGGATGACGAACACAATGACCATTAACTCCCTCTCATATACTGATTTCAATATGACTATAGTTGTTAATACCTTTTCTAAAATAAGAAATAAGTTGTCGGCCCTGCATGAGTACTGCTCCCAATCCATAACCTGAGGCATCTGTCTCCACCAAGGTTGTGAAAACCGGACCGGACAACAAACCGGAAGAGGGAGAGGTTCACGGTTCGACCAGTTAAACAGGGGTCAAGCCGGATGACGTAATAACTAATAATATTATTAAAAATTAATAAAATAAAAATCATATAATATATGTATATAAGTATTTAATAATATTTATAAAATTTTATACATATAAATATCATTTAAGAATAATATATTTATAAGAATAATACTTAATATAATATATAAATTTACAATATAAAAAATTTATGATCATTAATATAATATGAATAATTAAATATATGACCATTTAATATTTTTATAAATTTAAAAATATATATAAACCCTAAATTATAAATATAAATATCATTTAAAAATAATATATTTATATATTTATAATTAAATATCCTTGGAGTATCAAAGGGAAAAGCTCCTAATAGTAAAAGTAGTTGGTGGTAGAATCTAAATGTGCAAGAAAAGATTAATAATAAGAAGCTTTGTTATAAAAATTGGTTTAATTTTAAAAATTCTGATAATTGAGAAATATATAAAGTGGCTCGTAAGGATGCTAAGAAAGCAATATGCGATGCAAAGACATTAGCTTTTAGTGATTTATATAATAGATTAGATACTAAAGAGGGAGAAAGATATATGTATAAGTTAGCCAAACAAAGAGAGGAGTAGTAAGGATTTAGTTCAAGTGAAGTGTATTAAAGATGAAGATCAAAAAATACTTTTCTTAGAAGATGATATTCAACAAAGATGGATGAGATATTTTGCTAAACTTTTTAATGAAGATTGTGAAAATAAGATTGACTATAATGACCTTAGCACCCTAAATGAAAATAAAGATTTCTGTTTTTATCGGCGTATTAGTAAAACTGAAGTTAGAGAGGCTTTAAAGAAAATGAAGGGTGGAAAAGCTGTTGGATCTGATGATATTCCAATAGAGGTGTGGAAATGCTTAGGAGATAAAGGAATTTCATGGCTTACTAAACTTTTTAATACTATTTTGAAGACTAAAAAGATGCCAGATGAGTGGAGAATGAGCGTGTTAATTCCTATTTTTAAGAATAAAGGTGATGCACAAGATTGTGCGAATTATATGTGTCATACTTTAAAACTTTGGGAGCGAGTTATGGAGCATAGGTTGCGGCGTGATACTAATGTTTCTCAAAATCAATTTGGATTCATGCTGGGTAGGTCGACTATGGAAGCCATACATTTATTAAGAGGTTTGATGGAGAAATATAGAGAAAATAAGGAGGATCTACATATGATATTTATTGATTTAGAAAAAGCATATGATAAAGTTCCAAGAGAAGTGCTATGGAGAGTTCTTGAAAAGAAAGGAGTCAATAATGCTTATATTCAAATCATTAAAGATATGTATGCAGGAGATATTACTTGTGTTCAAACACAAGGTGGATTGACCAAGTATTTCCCTATTTCGGTTGGGTTACATCAAGGTTCAGCCTTAAGCCCATATCTTTTTGCTTTAGTCATGGATGTTCTCACTAGACATTTGCAAGAGGATGTACCTTGGTGTATGTTTTTTGCTGATGATATTCTTCTTGTTGATAAGAATAGAGAGGGAGTTGAAGGTAAACTTGAATTATGGAGGTCAACCTTAGAGTCTAAAGGTTTTCGCTTGAGTAGATCTAAAACGGAATATATGGAGTGTAATTTTAGTAGTAATAGACCTAGTGAGGGGATTGTGACTTTGGGCGATCAAGTCATTAATAAGAGTACACGTTTAAGATATCTTGGATCTATTGTTCAGAGTGATGGTGAAATAGATGGGGATATTATCAGCAGAATTCAAGTTGGATGGTTGAAGTGGAGGAATACATCGGGCTTGTTATGTGATAGAAATGTACCCCTCAAACTTAAGGGAAAATTCTATAAGATGGTAGTGAGGCCTGCAATGCTTTATGGTGCCGAATGTTGGCCATTAAAAGAGAAGCATAATACTAAGTTAAATGTGGCAGAGATGAGGATGCTCAGGTGGATGAGTGGCTTTACCCTTAGAGATAGGATACGAAATGAGCATATACGTGAAAAGGTTGGAGTAGCTCCAGTAGAAGATAAGATTAGAGAGAGTCGTCTTAGATGGTTTGGTCACATAAAACGACGGCCTTCCGATGACCCGGCTAGGAGAGTAGCGGTATTAGATTTGACTTATGTTAAGAAAGGTAGGGGTAGACCTAAAAAGACTTGGTTAGAAAATATTAGGAAGGACCTTTCTTTATTAGATTTAAACGAGAATTTGACTTTTAATAGGACACAATGGAGAAAAAGGATTCATGTAGCCGACCCCACGTAGTGGGATAAAGGCTTGATGTTGTTGTTGTTGTTGTATATATTTATAATTAAATATATTTATAAGAATAATATTTAATATAATATATAAATTTATAATATTAATATTTTATAATATATATTATAGCAAATTTATAATATATATTATTCAAATTTGTAGCCCAACTAAGCAAAAATTTGAAGTCCAACTAAGCAAAAATTTGAAGCCCAACTAGCTCAAATAAAGCCCAAATTCATATTCTAAACTATTAATGCAACTTTTTTAGTCCCACTTCATAGGGAGAGTTTGAGGATGTTTCCTTGAACCCTTTATAAAGTGCGAAGTGCACTCTTTTTGTAAAATAAATTATATGAGGTATTTAAGATAACTTGCATGTATTATGGTGATATTAATCATCATACTTAATAAAAATATTTTAAAAAGTTTTAAAAATTTTAATTAACTAAAATATATTTTTAAAATTTTAATTAAAACAAAAATAATTTTTTTTCTAAACCAGCCGGTTCTTTCGAAACTGGACTGGTTCACCGGTTGAACCGCCAGTTCAATCCGGTTTGATCCGGTTCGATGCAGAGCCGGTTTTGGAGCTTGATCGGACCGGCCACCAGACCGGTTCACGGTTGAACCGGTTGAACCGGCCAGTCCGGTCCAATTTTTAGAACGTTGGTCTCCACTTTGAAAATTTGGGTGAAACTTGTAGGGCCAAAATCGGTACTGTGGTCATGGCCTTCATCAAGCTCTCAAAGCAGCTGTGGCCGTCTCTCCCCATAAGAATCCATCATTCTTCAATTGTTCTGTCAGTGGCCATGCTATGGTGGTATACCCCTTCACAAATCTCCTATAGTATCCTGTTAATCCCAGGAATCCCCTCAACTCCTTGAGATATTTGGGCACTGGCCACTTTAACATAGCCTTAAATTTAGCCTGATTCGTCGCCACTCCCTCTTTAGAGATAATGTGCCCCAAGTACACCGGCCTAGGCAAAACAACTTTTCTTCATATTTTCCCTCTGTTGGTGCTTCTGTAAATCCTCTAGAAACCTCCTCAAGTGCTTCCAGTGATCCTTCTATGTCCTGCTATAAATCAGGGTGTCGTCGAAAAATTCTAACACAAACCACCTGAGGTAAGGCTTGAAGAACTTGTTCATAAGGGACTGAAAGGTGGCTGGGGTGTTAGTGAGGCCAAATTACATCACTTGGAACTCATAATACCCTTCATTAGTTCTGAAAGTACTCTTTGGCATATCCTCTCTTTTCATCCTAACCTAGTGGCATACTGAATTTAGATCTATCTTGGAGAAGATAACTGCCCCACTTAAATCATTCAACAGCTCATCTATCGCTGGTATAGGAAACATATCCTACATTATTTCCTTATTCAATGTCCTGTAGTCAACACAAAACCTCTAACTGTCATTTCTTTTCCTAGCCAATAGCACTAGGCTTGAAAAAGGGATAACACTTGGCCTGATAATTCTTGCTTCCAGCATCTCTCTAATCAATCTTTCAGTCTCATCTTTTCGAAATTGGGGATATCGGTAGGGCCTGTCGCTGATGGTTGACACACCTTTCCTTCAATATGATAGCATGCTCTTGCTCCCTTGGTGGCGACAATCATTGAGGTGGCTGAAAAACCTCACTGAACTGCTGAATTAGTGGCTGTATCGAAAGAGGAATCTCCCCTCCTTCCTCTAATCTGATCCATTCCAACCTATGTATTTCCACAAGGTAACCCCCTGTATAGTCAACTCAATTCCTCTACAGACCCCTGGCCATCTCAACCTGCCCTGTACCCATCATTACCCCATAACATCTTGTATCCACCAATCTCACCCCTAAGTGTTTCACAACCCAGTTGGAGATGAAGTTGTGGGTAGCTCCACTATCGATCAGCACTACCACCTCCATATATGCTATTTCTCCCATCACTATCATGGTATGATTTGGGGTGAATCCTACCACTGAGTTCACGGATATCTCCGCCACATCCAAGTGCAGCTTCTCCTCCATCTCCTCCTCTACCCTCACCTCCCTCAGTTTCATCGTCATCACAGACGATAAGAATCTAAAGAGTTCGGTCCTTACACCTATGCCCTAGAGTATACTTCTTATCACACTTGAAATATAACCCCTTTACCCTCTTCTCCTGCATCTCTTTCTCTATCAATCTCTTGAAGTTTCCCCCACTTCCTCCTCCTTCTGGCTTCTCCCTGGTGGTCTCATAATATCCTCTTGCTGCAGTACCCTTGGGTTGTCGTCATCCTGTAAGAGCCTCCTGAATTGCTGTTTCTGGCTCCCCTCTAGATATCTCTAATCCTCCACCAACTGCGCCAGCTCCATATTTTTCTTCCAAGTCATGAGGTCTCATGACCCTCATCGCAGCTCTGATCTCGGATTTGAGTCCCTTAATGAAGTTTCCTTTCAGCACCATCTCTGATGGTTGCTCCACCCGGCTGGCCAAATACTCAAACCTTTCGCGGTAGTCTTCCACTGAGCCATCCTATATCAGTACAAAGAACTGCTCATAGAAGTCCCCTCCCCTGCCGGTTCGAAAACATTCTAGTAAGCACACCTTGAACTCTCTCCAGTCCCGTATAGGCCTCCTATGGTCCCTCCACTGATACCACGACAGCGCCTTCCCCTCCAAACATAATCCTATTGCTGTCAATTTCTCTTCTTCTGTCAATCCAATGACAGCGAAATATCTCTTCACCTTATAGATCCACCCATGTGCGTCATTCCCTTCAAAAATGGACATCTTCAGCTTTCTCGCCTTCTGATCTCGCCCGTTTACCCATATTCCTTCATAGTTTCCCCTTTCCCAGGTGCTTGGCCCTCCATAAGTCTCTCGTTCTTCCCTCCTACGTTCATACACAAACCCCTCTTCGCGTTCTCCACACTTTTGTTCAAAATCAGCACACTTTCTTCCATATTCCCCTTCTTTTCTTCCCCAACCAGCACCACTTGATTCATGCCCCTCATACCCTTGCCTCCCTCCATACTTTCAACCTCTTCCCTCCATGATTTCCACCTCATCGTCCCTCCTACGAAACTCAGAATTTGTCGTTCTCCCCGCCGGACTTTTCGCCTCTGATGTTGTAGTTTGGATTTGGTTTTCCAATATCTTCTTCACCATCTCATGAAGATCGGAAACCTTGCCTTCCACGGATGAAACCTCATCTTCTACGGATGAAATTCTATCTTTCATCGTTGCTTTGACTTGGCTCATCTCTTCGTCAAGGCGTTCCTCCAATGCACTACCTTCTTGGCCGCCATCCGGAATTTTTATAAGTTGGAAAAATCTTGATTTTGATAAAAAAATAGCAAAAAAACATTCTTCCTTCCAGCCGAAAATCACCACTGATTTTTCATAAATTAGCCCTCAAATGGTCCCAAAATTTGCTATGATACCAATTTGTTACTGAATACTTGAGGGAATTCAAGTAAACTCTAACAAGAGAGAATAAAACAACAAATGAGCACGATTTGAATGGATAATTTTAGCAAAACAACACCTTTGGTTGAAGAAAATCAACTACAACGAAGAAATGAAGCAAGATACAATTGATCCTCAATTCCAGAGGGTGATCTTCTCTCCCAATTCCTAGATAAAATCTAGGACCCAACACTTCAAGACAAGAACTCCCAAAATCAGTTACAAAAAATACATAACCATAACCCTAAACAACTCACACTATTTAATATATTAATTCCCTAATTCAAATCTTTATTCAAATTTCCCTCCCAAGACTCCAAGATAATGATGATGCTGATGAAAGATGTGAGACTATTTTGGTTTATGATGATGATTTTGATTATAAAAATAATTAATTTTAATTTATAAAAACATGAGACTTGCAAAAAAAATTATAATATTTTGTATTTTGAGTGGTTGAGCACTTGATCCTAAGCATCAATATTAATATTATTAGTGGCATTTTTGCTTAGAAATTCATTTTTTTCATTATAATGATAATATATTTTAAAATTTAGTTAACTTTCATAAGTGTTCATGTATATTTAACTGCATCATTATCCATAATTTTTTTTAAGTTTTGTGCTATATGTAAAATAGCATGTTCTATGCCATGTATTATAGCTCTATTGGAACTTTGTACTATGTTGAGCTATTTGTCATTGACAGGTATATTTTAATTTTAAAATCAATAAAGCAGAGTTATTCTTCTATTATAATCGTGCACTTAAGCTTAAACCATAAATTCTTGTTATCAATATGGGCAAGCTTATTTGCACCACAAGGAAAACTTGCAAACTGAGTTGCTAAAAGAGTGGAAAAACTAAGAATGAGCTAAGTTGGTGAAAAAATTACATATCTAAAAGGATCTTATGTTCATAGCAACTAAGAAATAATAAAGCTATCCTCAAACTGTCTTACATTCAACTTTAATAAAAACTAATTAGCCAAAGTAACCTAAGAGGTCCTTTCCATAAATGAATAGCCTTGTTGGAAGAAGCAGTTTATCCCCCATTTTCTAGGGGTTAAATCAATAATGGAGTGATAAAAAACTTCTAAAATTAGGCTTGTCACCTTGAAAGGCACTTAATGTGAATGGTCATTGATGGCTTATCCATAGTTGAAGAATTTTGGTTGGGGTAAAACATATGTGCTTGAAAGAGCAATAAAGAGCACAAGACACCAAAGGCTTAAGTGACAAGGTGTGGGCCATATGGAAAAGAAGGCTGATGCTTAAACTACGAAGGGCTTTTTGATACCTATCAGTTTGGGCTTGAAATAAAGGTAAAATTAAAAAGCTTAACTACTAATGGTGTGCTAAATTAATGGAAGAATCTTAAAAGTGCCACTAGTGCTAGGTTCATTTGAACACTATCTAACAATCACTCAATTCATTGCATCTAATTGTGGCTTCATGGCTCTTTTAAGGGTCGTGGAATTGATATTATTGACTTTGTCGATTTTAATTTTTCTCAGAACAATAGTTCATGGGATGAGTAGGTCACATCATAGAATTGTTTCCTCCAGAGCTTCTAAATAAGGGTACTAGTTTTGTCACTCAAATGGCTAATAATTCTTCATCATTGAGATAATGGAATGTTTGAGCCTAGTTAAGAAGTTCATTTTGTTTGTTTAAAATGTATTTTTTAAGGTGTAGCTTACTAACTCATTGATATAGAAGATGTGTCCAGTGACTCCTATAAATGACCGTTGCCTTGAAAAGCATTATTGACAGTAAGACATATCTTGGGAAATAAGATAGGCCCTAAATTTTAATGGTAAGTAAGACAAATGTCTGCATGATCTAGATCTATTCTGGTTCGGTAAGCTATTTTAGGTGAATTGATGATCTTTCTATGCAATAATGCAAATTATATGATTGCATGTTATTGCATTATCATGTGCGCTTGTTCTTAACTGCAGACAATCATGTGTGATTGCGTGCACCTATGCTTAGCAATTGTAGATGATGATGACTCAAAAGCTCTCATGCGGCTGATCATGCTTTTTTGCGAACTCACACATCTTGTATATTAATGACGTGTGCAAAAATGGATTGAATGTCAAGATAATGAATGATGTGTGATCCATGAGTACTATGAATGATTAAGGTCATAATATTGTTATGCATATAATAACTGACCTAATCATCCATGATGAGTCATCCTTTAAGGATCCCTAGATAGACCATATTGATAAAATTTGTTGCATGCTTTTAATTGATCAACAACTCACACATTCACCTTCACTATAACTATCAACCCAAAAAGCTATCCTATTGGTAGAAAAATCTACCCTAGTTTGAGGAACAATATGAGCCATAATGTGATGGTTTTTAAATTTTTTGAGTGATTGAATCCCTAAGGGGAATTTCAGACATTGTAAGTTATCTCTATCTTAAAGGTAATGGACTATTTGCATTAATCACTTTCTTGCAAAGATTTTACTGGGATCCATTTGAAATGCTCGAGTTAGGCTTCAACATTTATTGCTACTTCTTGAACGCTCGACCTAACAATAAATTAATAATACGTAAAAGTGAAATGCACTTGATGAGTGAACTCTTCAAGGTAGAAATTGACAAACTCTTGGATGTTAGGTTCATCCGAGCGTTCCAATATCTGGAGTGGTTCTCAAACTTTATAATGGTAAAAAAAGCAATGATAATTGGAAAATGTTTGTTAACTCTAAAAGCATTAATCATGTGTCCCACAGATAGTTACCATTCCTAATCATTGATGCTCTAGTTGACTTGACTATCAAGTACTCCATGCTTAGCCTCCTTGATGCTTTATATGCCTATAATCTTGTCCAAATGCAGTCAGTGAAAGATGAGAGGTAACTTTCTCCAATGAATGCAGCTTTTGTTATTGAGTCATGCCATTCGGGCTAAGGTATGGTAGGACATCAAATCATCATCTCATGGACAATTCTTTTCCTTTTCAAATTAGCGTCAATAATCTTTTAGTGAAGATCAAGACTCATAAGAAGCACCTCGTTGATATCATACAATATTTCTCTAGAATAAGTATAATATGCATCTTTATCCTAGTAAATCTTTAGCATGTGTTCCTATAAGTTTTTGGGTTACACTATTTCTTCAAGTAGAATTGAGCCTAAGCCAAACAAGTTCAAAAGTAGGTTAGTGACAATTTCATCTTTCTTGATAAAGGAGATCCACCTAGTGACTTGGGGATTAGTTGTTCTTTGTCAATTCATTTTTTGATTTGGAGAAAAGTGCACATTGATTTTCTAACACCCCTTAAGTGTGTCAATGGATACAGATGGATTAAAAAATGCGTGAAATCATTAAAGTGCTCAAGAAAGACTTGGCAAAGCCCTCAATCTTGCACTTCCCAAGCCCAAGAGAGTTGTTGCTATTCTTTGGAGTTTAGGAGACAAAAAATTGGTTTCTTCCTAGCCGGGAGGATAGCTTGAAGCAACAATTGTCATTTGGAATTGAGCTAAATTATGAAATCATGGAAAATATTGATCTTTCCCTTATCGTTTTGGCAAGGTGGTTCAGAGACTACTTCCAAACATATAAAATATATGTCAATAGACAAACCTTTGGCACAGTTCCTTTTTAGGCTTGAAAGCTTAGCCAAACTCATGAATTAGTTTATCAAGCTAGGTGAGTATAACTTACACCCTACACAATTATTTAAGTGCAAGTGCTTGTTGACTTCATCACTAACATCTTCCTTCTCTCAAAGCCAAGTTTTATTCAGAAGAACATTGTGTGAACATGCATATTAATGGCATATCTAAAACCAACAATAGCAAGGTTGATGCAATCAAAATATTAGGAAAACTAAGATTGCAAACAAAATAGAGTTTTCTTTTCATAAACGACAAAATATCTAATAAGAACAAACAACAAGTTTTTAAACTTGTAAACAACACAACCAACTTAAAGTAAAGGACACAATAATACCATATGACTAATCAAACATTACAACTTCTTATATATTTTAGAACATAACAACAACGCCTAAAATAGCTTTTCTTTGATTGAGAAGAAAGATACAAATTGGGTGGACACTTGCGGCGAGAAGTAGGTAAGAAGCCTGAGATGACGTCATAGAAGAAGGAGAAGAAGAGGCATAGCTAGCAAGCTAACCAAAAACCCTCAGATTTTGTTCCCGAAAATCATCACCAAAAACTGCTCTTAAATGCCACAAAACATCCCATAATTATACGTGAAAAGAGGAAGCCAAATAGCCACCCAGCCGTCCAAATAAACCAATCAGGAAAAGGGAGATAAAAAGCCAACAGGCAGCCAACTAGCTCACCAAAATCGAGAGCATCACAAGGGATTCGGGACAGCCAGAACTGAAGGGGCACCAAGGGGCTTGAATCCAGAAATAATCAAAAGCAAGGAATGAACCTGGACACCATCATTTATGAGCTGTAAAAGGCAGCTGCTCAACATAATGAGCTGAAATAAGAAGCAGAACACAACAACTTCCAAAATAGACAGCAAAAATCGAAACAACCAAGCCCAAACCAAGGAACCAAATCAGCCCAAAAGCCATGGCACCAAAGAAACTAGCACACCTAAAGCAATGCCCATTTATTCCATCAAATAATTTCAGCCAACCCCCCCTACATCAGGAATGGGTGTGATTCTCATAGGCCCATAAAGGGTGAACTTTTGTTTTACACTAAAACTCGGACTTCAAGCCATGAATAATCAAATCGAGTATGAAATAATAATCATTGGACCTCATTTTACTCTCAACATGGTAGTGGAGAATTGATCATCTTTAATGAATGTTAGTTATGAATCAACTTAGTGATGAATACGAAGTGTGCCAGCAAATATTATCATAGTACCAAGGCAAAGCAAAGTTGGAAGCCATCAAGTTTATAGATTTGACAACTCTCATGTTACCTATATCTACGAGGATACATATCAATAGTGCACGGTAGCGTACACTTTAGCTTATATACTATAGTGCAATACAACTCTTATGTTATTCGCATGCTAGACAAAATAAAGCAAAATAGTGTGTTATATTTTGAGCATTAATTCATTTTATTTAATTTATTTATTTTTAGTTCTTGATTTTTTTAAAATTATTTGTATAAGAAGATTTTGTTGAATGTTCGACATTATAATAGGTTTTCATTGCTAAGTTCAGCTCTTATGTTGTCTAATTGAAGCAACATGACATATGCGGAAAGTAGAACTTATTTTTATTTAAATGTATGTTTTTTGCCTGCATTGTTCAGCTGTATGATAATCTATCATATAGAGCTTATAGAATGGTTATACATCAATCTTTAGTATTTTTAAATTAGGAATACCTTATTGATGAACTAGTAAGGCATGTCTCTTCCATTAAGTTGAGCTTATTGTATGTTCTCTCCTTTTTCTTTCATTTATCAAGAAGTTGGTAAATTCTCTTTTCCATATAATACTTTCTTTATACTGTACTAATTTTTCTTGTATTTTTGTTTTTTTTCTAAGTCATCTAAACATTCGTTAATCTCTCTAATCATTCACTTTAAATGAGATTACTTACCTGGTCTTATTTTTCCTCTCTTGTTTGTGAATATGAATACCTTTGAAACACCTTAAAAAGTGTAAATATAATCAAATATGATTATCAAGTATGCCATGTTTTTCAAGGATTATCACCTATTTTGTTAAGTTTTTAGTTTATTATGATTGCTAAAAGAATTTAAATTTATTTGTCCACTTTCCTTGCCCATTTAAACTTTATTTATGATTTACCTTTTTCCTATTTGCCTGACATTTGCTATTAAAGCCGAACTCATGCACTAAGGTGTTGGATGAAGGTTAAGTAATTTATCAAAGATATTTGATATATTCTTATCATGGATTCAATTAATTTATGTAGGTAAAAAATCGTTGTGTAGTCATGTACATCTTAAGTTAATTGAATTATTGCTACTCTTGCTGATTCACCCTTCTATTTCCAAATCTCATTGGCCTTCACTTGAATTGTAAGTATAATGAACTATAGTACCAGTATCATATTTATATGATACTAGTAAATTCTCATGGTCCTTGTGCATGTATGTAATATGTTAAATCAATATTTTTTTAATTTATTTGACATTGATAATGCCTCTTTACATTAGAATTTTTTTTCTTTCATATGATTTGAATTTTTTATAAATATTCATGATTCTTTAATGGTTCATGTTATTTTTGAAAAAGAGAGCACCACCTTATCCATTACTAGCTCTGAGACCTTTGTGCTATGATGCATATCTTTCTGTGGAAAAGTATGTTTGTGAGATAACATTCTCATTCATTACTGAAATTCAACTAATGTAAATTGATCAAGAAAAATGTTGATTCACACCTATGCTTGATGTAATGTCAGCAAGAAGGTTGTACACCATTGCGTTGAGGTTAGGAGGATACAACATCATGCTGCGAGGTATTTCATCTCTCTGATGGAATCCTCTATTCAAAATCTTATGTAAGGACAAGTCTAAGGTGCCTTCGACTAAACCAGTACTATGAAGTGCACTAAGAGAATCATAGTTACAAGTGCAATAATTACTCAACTGAATTTATATTAACAAAGAGAGTATTTCCAGAAGGGTATTTCTAGCCTATGCTCAGGCATAATGCTAAATTATTTGCCTGAAGATGTAGGAGTTTCAAGCACAACTAATATAATGATTAAGTTCCTTTAGAACATGTTGATAAGATCACTATTTTGTCATTTACCAAGAAAACGAAGACTACTACAAAATTATCTTGATTAGTTACCCACAGAAAACATGTAAGCTGAAGCAACCAATAATGCGATTTTGAGTGTCTTAAGAAGAACTCGAAGGCATGCTCAATCACTAGGCCAATGAGTTGCCAATGGTGTTTCAGGCTTACTATACAACTCCTTCGACAATGACTTGGGAAACTTCTTTTTCTTTAGTCTTATGAAACAATGGCATCAGTCCCAATAAAGTGTGAGCCTACGACGAGTGTCAAATTGTCACTACAATCGACTCAAATGAAGTAGATCAATGGAGGATACATAATGATCAAGACACGAGTGGCACTCTCAGCTTAATAAATTCAGGCTTTACCCATTTCATTAAGCTTTCAAACGAATGTGTAGTGTTGTGAATGTTAGCACAGAGTTGTTGATCCTAATGGCCATGCTTAAGGCCCTGGCTACCCATGTCGAATGGTCCTTTCATCTTGAGAGAAGTGGTTGGCCTAAGAGCTAGCCAACTATAGTCTAATGAAGGCGCCAAGCTAAACTAAACAAGTAATGTATATGACCTCAAGCATGTTAACATAAAAGAATTTTCAACATACCATTCTTTTGAAGTGCTAAACTTATGATTTTTATATAGGGATATTGCCATTGATGCATTATGAGAAAGGAGGATTAAGCAATGATAGAGTTTAAACATCCTCTTAATGCTCGATCCAAGGCATTATAATGCCTCATTGGAGTTAAGCCGTTAAAAAATTGGTTTGAGTTCCATTAGATGAACGACAAACATGTTCCAAAACTCATAAAAAAACCTTTGAAATTTATATTTTGCTGCACATGCTTGGGCTTAATTTGTATAAGTTGATTAATTAGTCAACATTATTTCGTGATAAAGTTATTTGTAACTATTTTTAGTGATATGGTTGAATAATAGGAGATCTAAAGTTTTTCGTTTGAGTATATCTAAAATTTAATATATAGTGTAATTTTAGTATTAATTAATCTAGTGGTGGGATTGTGATATTGGGTGATCAAGTCATTCAAAAGAGTACATGTTTTAGATATCTCATGTCTAGTTCAAAGCAATGGTGAAATGAATGGGCATATCATTAGTAGAATTCAAGTGATGGTTGAAGTGAATGAATGCAACAAACCTATTTTGTGATAGAAAATTGCTCCTCAAACTTATGGAAAATTTTTATAAGATGGTGGTGATACTTATGATGTTTTATGACGTAGAATGTTGGCCATTAAAAGAGAAGGTTAAAATTAGGTTAAGTGTTGCAGAGATGAGGATACTTTGGTGGATGAGTGGCTTTATACTTGGAGAAAAGAGTATATGCATGAAAATATTCGAGTAGATCTAATGGCAGATGAGATTAGAAAGAGTTTTCTTAGATGGTTTGGTCATATAAAACATCAACCTTTTGATGATTAGTTAGGAGAGTGTAGATGCATTAGATTTGACCTATATTAATGAAGGTTAAGGTAGACTTAAAAAGACTTTATTAGTAAGTATTAGAAATGACTTTTTTTATTAGATTTAAATGAGAATTTGACTCTTAATATGACACAATGAAGAAAAAAGATTCATGTATCCGATCACACATACCAGGAGAAAGGTTTGATGTTGTTGTTGGTTGAATAAAAGGAGATTCTTGGCTGAGCAACATTGGAAAGCTATAATTCTCTAGCTAAACTTTTAGGTAATCAAGTATAGCCTTTAGTGCCCAAAAACTCATATCAATTTAAAGTGTTTGTGCCATCATCTAAGAGGCCAAGCATAGCCTGTATCACAAAAGCCTAGTGCAACCTTTTAATGACTAAGCATAACATTTGACATCAAAACCGTTAGTTTGATGCCTTTAGGCGAACCTTTAGGTGATTAGGCAATAGCTTCTTGGACTCAAAAGTTTGATGTAGCCTTAAAACGATCAAGCATAACCTCCTGGCCTAAGCATAACCTCCTGGCCTCAAAAGCTCAGGTGGGTTAAAGACTTTGGGCCAACCCTTATGTGCTCGAGAATAGCTCTAAACTTTAAAAGATCCATGCAATCTAAACATGACTGAGGCATGGTTAAAATACCTCCAAAGTTTAATTTGGTAGGGAAGGATCTTTGGGTTGCAAAAACTAAAAAATTATAAATTCCTTTCATGAACAAAAATTTGTACTAGTTGGGACTTTTGTTTCTTTTTAAACAATTCCTTTCAGGTATCAATAAGGATGCACTTGGGGCCTTGGGGGTAGATAACCATTCTTCAGCTTCATATACAAAGGTGCTTTGTAACTCTAAAAGAAAAACCCACCTGTAACATCAAACTTAACAAGAAGATTGAACCCCGCATTTCCTTCTAAAATTTGCTTAAACTTTTCACCCTTCTAGAATCTTATTTAGTTATGGCTGAATTTGTTTATTATTTTTATTTAATTAATTTTATTAGGTTTATTCTTTTTCTTTTGGATAATATTGGATTTGAATTTAATATTTGTTTAGATTTAGGATTTAGGATTTAATAGGATTAGATTTTCTTTTAATAGTTGGTTTTATCCTCGTTAACATATTTCTATAAGAAAGGCCCCATTGTTTGTAATTACTTAATTATTATTGAACATTGATGATTAAATGAATGCAAATTATTTGGGCCTATTGAGTGTTCTCATGATCTAATTTGTGTACGTGGATAGCTCCATGTTAGGTGTGCGGAGGTTCTTCCTCTTCTCTGTCCATCATTATAACAAGTTTCACCTAGCTTTAATGGTGGCGGATGATGATTAAATCTGCCAAGTCCAAAGTGGTTTACTTCTACAATGCATATTTATGAGCCTTTTGGGCATGTGCTATTGTTTTATTTTAAGGGCTTGTGCTTGATGTATGAAGTGAATTCTTTTTGAGAGATTTTTGGCTGGACAGGCTATCTCCTTTTCAACGAGCATATTTGTATGTTGATTTTGCTTGTCCAGATTTCAGAACGCTACTGTGATTTGACTCCTGGTAAAGATGCGTAGTTATTTTTGTTGCAAAGTTACATCTCAATTGTAAAGTTTGAGGGTTTCTTCAATATTCATGTTCTTTACTCGTTTTCAGATTGCTGGTTTGTCCATATATTTAAAAAATTTCATGATTTCACGTAATTTCATTTCACTTGTTTGATTTTGAATGTCTTTTTTCCTTGTGTATGACTGTTTTTGTTGTCTTATCAAAATTTCTGGATTTTTTGAATTTTAATTTGAATCTGTGTTTGGATAATGATACTTCAAGAAGATTTAAAACAATTTTTTTTTTTTGTCTATGTTGAAATGCAGTATTTAGATCGTGAAGGAATAACCTTTTGCTGCCGGACAACTTACGATGAAAATGCAATCACTAATGCTGTGGAGATCTATGACAGTATGAGGTATTTCCTATCCTTCTGTCTTATGTATGGATGTTTTCTTTTAACATTTCTGAACGGCTGATACAGCTTTCAATTTTCCTAGTGGTGCTGTTCATTTCATGGCATCGAACAACGATTGTGTAGTTCGAGATTTTGATATGGAGAAGTTCCAGTTGTCCAAGCAGTTCCGTTTTGATTGGCCGGTGAATGTAAGCTATGCTATTGTAGTGAAGTTGAAACTAGAGAATCTTATTGTCATAATCAGTTGCAATTTTTGCCATATAAAAAAAAACCGCTGTTATAGTCAATAAACATCTCCGTTTAATTTTACGGGTATATATATATATCTCATAAAATTCTAATATATTTACGTATCTAAGACTTAAACTCTTCCATTTACTTTTATATCACTTTAGTGTCTAGATCACATTAAAATATATGATTGAAAATATGCTTTACTTAAGTTAATATTAGTCATAGTTTTAATATTATTTAGAAATTAAATATAAAGATTTAGTTGTCCGATATATAAATATATAAAAATTTAATGATACGTATGGAATTCCCCATTCCTTTTTTGTCTGCTGAATTTTGTGTAGAGATGTTTAAAACCTACTGAGCAGCAATGAAATTAACATGAAGTTTTTCTTTAATTGTAGCAATCATTCTATTCTGTTTTCAGCCGTGTACATTATCTTTGCTTTTTTGTTCTCTTCAAGTCTGAAAAGTTTGTGCATCTCTTTCTCACGACTTATCTGTATATTTTCTATTGTTTGTAGCATACAGCACTTAGTCCAAATGGAAAACTTATTGTCATTGTGGGAGATAGCGCTGAAGGATTACTATTAGATGCCCAGACTGGAAAGGTAATTTCTATTCATATCTTTGTTGAATTAAAAAAAAATGCTGGATACAGTCATGATCATGCAAAGTGTGGTAGTAAAGGCTTTCCACCTGATTCCAACCTATGCAACATGAGCTTGAGAATAAATTCCTTGATAATGTATGGCCTAATTTTGTATTGCTTTCACGAAGAAATGGGCTCGGATAGTGAGTTGTCCGAGCTTGCCTAAGCAATATATATTATTGTGTTCCACGTCAACATAGGATCTTTATTATAAAAACGAGCCGAGTATTAACTTGTTTAAGCTTGATGTTTAGTTATTTTCATAGAGGGTTCAAATCAATGTTGAGTCAAAATTTAAAATGTTATTGAAGATTTTAATTTAATTTTTTCAAATTCAATTTATAATCATGTTCTAATAAAGCCTAATCATAAATATGTGAAATTTCAAATAACTTAAACATATAATCTTACCCATAATGTTCTTCTAATCAAGCCTAATTTAATATAGTGATATTTCAAATAACTAAAACATATAATCTTACTATCAAATGTAGAAATCAAAATGTTAGTGAAGAACCAAATTTACGTAAAATCAAGTCTTATTATTTCATCAAAATAAAATTCCCTTATAACACATTTTTAAAGAAATGCTACGTGGAAGACAATTGATTTGAGAGCGTTAAACAAGGCACTAAATAAGTTATTGGCCCATTTATTGAGAATTTTATCAAGCTCTTTATGTCCTATTTCTTGTGGAAACAACCATGTTTACAAACGTAAATGAGGGGTAAAATATTCTATGCATGTTAATTTTACTTTCAAAATCTTATTCTATGGCTGCAAGTAGAATTTTGCCAATCCTGTAAATTTGGATTTACTAAATCCTATGTGGGTTAAATGTTGTAAATTATTTGGTATGTTAGCTACTAAATCCAATTGAATTCAGGTAAACTATTTGGCTATTTCTTTCAGGATTTAAAAATTTATATAATTTTATTTTGCTTATATTAATTTTAATTAGTCTAATTAAATAATAATTATCCAATTAAACCTCTAAATTAATAATTAATTAGTGATTTATTAAGTTAATTGAAAAATAATTTATATTCTGATAAATTAAATCAAAATAAAAATAATATCAATTAAGATAATAAATTATTACTTAATTAATATTAATTATTAATTGTTTGGTTAACAGTCAACACATGCACATATTAGTTAATATATCCGTCTAAATAAATTTTTTGAATATTAATAAAATTTAATATTCAAATTACTCAATAATTAATAGTTTATATGATAAATTATATATAATTAATTTTATTTGATAAAATTAAATCATTAATAATATGAATTTATTTATTTACTTAATTTTAAATATTATGATTAAAGATAATTTTTTCTATTTTGCTTGTTTTTAAGAAACACATGGATTTAAGTAAGATCTGGCGAGTCCCCGGATTTATTAAAT